>OX451738.1:165298566-165735656 GCA_948472305.1 Vicia faba
AGAAATGAAAATAGAAATGGAAAATATAAAAAAATAAAATCAATGGGCCAAGGGGGTGTTGGAAGCAGGATGGGGGGTGTCAATAGCCAGCAGGAGCCAGGCCCAACCCAGATTCCACTTCATCTATAACCTCTGAACAAGAAAACGCGCGCCATGGTTCAAACTGGTAACTCCTGCATTTATGCTTAAAAACAAAAACTTGCAACATGAAAGTTATAACTCTTGATCACACGATTCTAACCATGTAAAAAACTTAATCTAACTCTCAAAGACCAGAGAGAATTTCATTGGCCCTAAATCTTGACCTAGTTTTTTCAGTAACTTCAACTATCAAATACTCCTAGCTCAGTTAACATAAATGAATTCTATGCATATGTACAACTCAAGGGCAATGAGGACTACATTTTTTCTTCACAAACCTAAGCCTAATGATTCCTAAATAAGGAGATAGAAGTTTGAGAAATACCTATTTCAGTCAAGTTCGAGTATGGCAATGCAACAACTTTCTATGAGGCCTGAGGTTCTTTTGAGCTTGCTTGATGTTCCCTTGACCTTTCTCAATGCTTGGCTTGCTTTGAAATGATCTGAAACTTCTTATAGAACTCAACCTGCAAACTCAGAATTTGAAAATGGTGAAGTTTATAAATGGAGTTACAGTGGCTTGAGAATGGTTGGTATAGTTTAGGTATGTTGTATGGAGTGTGTTGGAACTGGTTTGGGACAAAACGCACGAGGCAATGTGAAGATGGCTTGTGATTTGCAGAACCTGTCCTGTTTTGGGCAGAAATGAAGTTTTGGTGCTTTGGAGGGTTTTAGAACCTGCTAGCTCGTGTTTCTGACCTTAGGTAATGTATAAAACTCGTTTGAAATGAATACAACACTTGGTTATATCAGCTTGAAGAGTTGTGTGGACTTTTGCCAATTACTTGCTTTTGAAGCAAAAGGTGAAGTTGACAATGCAAAGGGCTGTACTTGCTAGCTCCAAGCCTGCTGATAGTTGGTATGCCTTTCCCTATATTTGTGGAGTTGGTTTGCTGCAAAAGATTTGGTTCACATCTCAAGAGAAACAACTTGACATAAAGCAAGCTTTATCAAAGTGGCAATGTTGCCTTTTTGCCATTTTTAGATTAATTCCTTGTACAATGCCCTAAAGCTCAGAATAAAGTCTTAATCCAATGTGTTTGCATTTAATTTATGAGTGTGGAAATGTTTAAGGCCTGTAAAACAAGTACAAGCATGCTTTGGACAAAGTTGCAACTTGTATCAATGTGCAAAATGCCTTGGCCAAAAGTGATATTTTGCCATTTTCAATCCTTCGATTCTCCCTAACCACAAATGATTTTGGAGATTTCTTGGACATTTTGGAAAGCTTGTAACATGCTCTACAATCCATATTTGAAATGCATTTTGAGATTCCACTTGGAACTATGTGAAAAATTTCCATGAAGATAGGTCAAAATCCTGCCTAAACTAGGGCAAAATTTCACTAAGTTAGAAAGTTTTTGGACCCTTGTTCATAAAATCATAACTTGAGATCCAAGGTTATTTTGGGAAAACTTTGTGAATTAAAGTTGTAGATTTTGTGGAGGACTACAACTTTCATGTTGGAAGTTTTCTTTTAATCCAATTGCATCATGGTGAAAAAGTTGGGAAAAGTGGGGAAAAAATAAGAAATTTTCATAACTTAGAAAATTTCTAAGTTATGAAAATTTTCCATTTTAAACCCTGATTTTCAAAATTAGGTTTCTTGGTGAACAAGTTTCATGTTTTGACACATCTTGATGAAAAATGACCCTTGGCACTTGATTTTGACCAAAAAGTCAAAGTTTGACTTTTCAGTGTATAATTGATTTCTAATCAGTTGACTGGAAAATTCATTTGTCAATCCAATGCATTTGAGATCTTTTGAACCTTGTGATTAGGTAAAGATGATGCCATTGAGTCCTTGAATCCATACTTGAACCCAATTTTCCACTGGCTAGGTGAAAAATTAGAAATTGCCCTTCTGCAGTCAAAACCCTAAAAATGACCATTTTGCCCTTTTGATGATCTGATCAAATTTCTTAAGGAGTTGTGGTCCAAACTTGATCTAATGTTTCATATGAGTATATAATGTTGATGTGGATAAAAAATATGAGGTTTGACTGTAAATTGGCCATAATTGACTTTTTCCCCAATACAGCTGATTTTTAGGTCAACTGTCCAATTGACTGGGCAAAAGTTTGATTCAAGGCTTGAAACTTGGTATGGGGAATCTTATAAGTCCAAAATGAAGTATGAAAGTCACATTAGGCATTGAAAGTCCAAAAATCCTTGTGCAAACTCAAACCCTAATTTCAGGTCATTAGTGCAAGGAGATGTCTTGAGCAGAGCAAACCCTAATCATGTCTTGAGTCCAAAGAGTCTTGTGAGGGGAAATCTTGATAAAATGAGATGGAAAATTTTGGGGTACAACAGTGACCAAGTAACATTCCATAATAAATTTTAGGTCAACCAAACATGTACCAACTTATGATTTTTGATATTTTCTTGCATCCAAAGGCCCAATGATGAACACTTGAACACCAAATGATGGAATCTTGATTGTATTTGATTAATCTTGATGATTTCTTGAGAAATGGATGAAGATGACACAAAAATAATCACATGAACCATTCTTGAATCAACTTTGAAATCATGCACCAAAATTGAACTTTTCTTGACCAAATGATGTTAAAAGAAGCTTGACATGAATATAACCTAAGATTATAAGACACCTTAAAGTAAAAGCTCCTGAGGACCACTTGTTGACCAAACTTTGACCTTGGGAACCAAAAACCCAAATTTGAAAACCAATCTTGATCATTTTATTGCCAATCCCTACCTTGAACAAAATGAAAAGAAAGCAACACATATTTTTGTATGTTGGATAAGGTTAGCAAAGATTAAAATGTAAACAAGCAACAGATGCAAATATAAACAAAAAGGGTGCTTGGTGATCTCCCATAAAGGTTAAACCCAATGGGTTGAGGTTAGGAGGAAACCATGCTTGTGATCTCGGGTTAGATGTAAATAATATGATAGGTGGAATCTTAGGGCTAAAAATTAGGGTATGAAATTCAACATCGATCTTTATAGGAGCTTTTCTCTTTTCAGCGAACCTCAAATGTCCATCCTTCAAAGCATTTTGAACAAATCCTTGAAAATGAAACATTGTGAAGTTTTATGCCCCCCAAAAGTTATGATATTTACAAAAACCTCTTTTCTTTATTTGTTCGAATGGCATAACCTTCGGTCCTTGTGGCACTAAGATTTGGCCATCTGCAACTAAGAGATCGAAGATCTCATCACATTTGGTTTCGTCGAAAGTATAGGTTTTCTTGGGGAACTTATCATTTTTCTGGGTTTCGACAGAGTTCTTTCCATTTGCTGGTGTTAGGACTTTACACACATATGGAAGAGTTGGCTTTAATTCGGCCACGTCGACCTCACTCTACTTGACATAATTATATTTGACGTCTGACCCTTAGTCATTGTCATCTATGTCTACATAAGCCACTCTTTCTGTCTTATCTTATTCACCCTGGCTTTTTCAGCCCTTAAGCGTTCAACTTTTCAAACTCTATCTGCTAATTGGGTCATATCCCTTAGGTATTGGGTATCCAATTTCTTCATAACAGAGAAATCTAAGCCCCCAACAACCATTTCGACTAACTCATGGTCATGCACTTGGGTAAAGCACCTTGATTTCAATAGTCAGAACCTATTTAGATAATCATTGATCGACTCAGTAAACTTTCATTTTATGCTAGACAATTGTTTTAGGCTAATCTTGGATTACCCCATGTAGAACTGCTCATGGAACAATTTTTCTAAATGAGTCCAATCATGAATGGAATATGCAGAAAGTGTTGTGAACCATGTAAAAGCACTTTTGGTTAAAGAACTAGGGAAATATCTCATTCTCAAGTTCTCATTGTTTGTGATATCTTCCGCTCTAGTCAGATGTTGAGCAATATGGTAGACTATAGATTCACTGGCGTCGCCAACAAATTTAGAAAACTTAGGTGCTTTCCAGCACCCTGGGAGCTCTATCTGTAACACATACTCTGACAGTGGGGACGGATAATTAGGTCTCAGAAGTCCAATATGCATACTATTTCTTATCATTATCCTTTCGAAAATGGCCTCCAAATTATTTTCCCCCACCAACCCATCTTGTCGAATTGGGTGGACCACTTAGTCTGTATCTTGGTTTCGATTAACTACAACGACTGATGGGCGTTTGACTTCCCTAGGTATTGGTTGTTCGACCACTCGGGGTACAAATTGTTAGGTCTGGTTAACTTTTTCCTTAAGGATTATTCCTTCATTTTGGATGGGCCTAATTGGTTAAGGTTGTACCACTGGTCAAACTTGCGCCTGAGGGGCGCTAAAGAAATCGATAATTTGCGTCAGCTGAGCTGCTAATTGTTGATTTCTTTGAGTCGTACTTTAAATAAAAGGGTTAAACATGGTACCCATTTTTCAAGTAAGAAAATTTACCATTTCATGGTTACTTTCGTCCATTTGCTGCCTCAACATATTCAAAGAACTTGTGGTGAAAATGGGTATTGCTTGGGAGGAAAATCCAACTTCTATAGGCTGGGTGGTTCGACTAAGCTTATTTGTGACGGAATTCGATCCCTATAATGGAAAGTACGTATTCGTCGTATCAGCAAATGTCAAAGCATTCACATGTAAACTTGCCATCATCGAAGTTGGCATGCCATAAGGTTGTCCCCTGCCATTCATGAGCATTGTGAAACCAGACATGTATGGCTTGGAGTCACTAGTCACAGGTTGTCTGAGAATCACATGGTGACTTTGTGTTACCGATGGGGTAAGTATTGGCCCACTCTATGCAATCGGTGGGATAACCTAGTACTAACTATCGAGGGGATCACCTCAGTCGAACTCGTGGTGAATGTGCCTTCCCCCATGGTATTTAAAGGTTGTTCTACATTATTATTATTCTCGGGTTCACCATTTTCCTAACGTAATTCCTTTTTGAAGTTGTAACATTTTTCTTGGGTGTCCTACTACTTATCAATCTCATGCACACTCACAAATTTGAAAAGTTTCATGAATGAAGAACGTGCAAATTTTAAAAGAAATGTAAACTATATACAGAGCGTTCCACCAGGTGTGCCAATTTGTTTATCGTGAAATTTTCATAAACAAGCGTTAGTCTTAAAAAAAGGTTACTTGTAGGATCGACTAGATTGATCCTAGGACATATGTGCATAAAGTTTCTTAAGTTTTTTTTATGGTTTTTCATGTAAAAGACGAAGACTTCGACTTAATCTAAATCATTAGAGTAAAATGAATGACTAAATGTAAGTGCAAGAAATGTAAAGGTTTTCGACAGAAAGTAAAATGATAGAAAGTAATTTAATTCAAAAAACTTTGAATTGCTAAAATATGGTGTTTGAATACATATATTGCACTTTGTTACTCTTTTCTTACTTCACTTAGATACTTTGAGTACATTGAGTTTTCTGTAGTAATGTCAACACACATAAAATCTAACACTATAAATTCCTTTTTATACTAAAATCTAAATAATTATAATGAAAAAATTTCTCTCCAGAATATGACACATTTTCGTCTGCATGGCTTTCGCCTCCGATGTGCTTCCACGTGTCCTTTTGATGCAGATAAGGCCAAAAAGCAGTTACTTAGCCTCGCTTCACATCTCAACTTCTTTAGCCGAAATGATATTCAAAATACTCCAAAAAATACTAAGTTCCAAACATTCTGATACACCCAAAAACTTTGGCGTATTATTTAGAATTTGTAAGTCAAAATAACCTTCTCAACACTGCTTGTCGAAGTCACCAGAAAAACCAGCTAAATCTCTCTAAGCATTTCTTCAATCTTCCTTTGCCTTGTTGAGGCTCAAGATGCACCAAAAATCCAACTAACACTCTCCCAAGAAATATAAGCTCTTATAGACTTTCTAGATTTCTTGTGTTGGCCCTTTCCTTTATCTTTATCAAGCAATGGACAATTTAACTTATAATGGCCGAATTTGCCACAATTGTAACATGAACCTTTTGATTTACCCTTGTTATTATCATCTTCCTTTGAGGAGTTTTATTTTCTTCTAAATTTGATGAGGTTTTTGTCTGAGTGCTTTACACCATTTTTTTATGTACCTATTGTACCTTTTCACAAAAATACCCATTTCTTCATCATCCAAATTCTCTTCGTCACTTGTTTCACTATCACTTTACTCATTTGTTGAGCACCTTGAATTAGAAGTCTTTAGAGCAATAGACTTCTTTTATACCTCACTTTCCTTGCCTTTCTCCTTATTTAGATTCTTCCTAAGCATTTTCTCATGTTTTTCTAAGCAAGTGAGTTCTTGCTCATGTTCTTCAAGCTTACCAAACAATGTAGTGAGGTCTAGTGTTGTAAGATCATTAGCTTCCTTGATCGCGATGACCTTAGGTTACCATTCCCTATTAAGACACCTCAAACCTTTATTAGTAACAGTTTCATTAGAAATCGACTTACCAAGTGCATTAAAACGGTTTATGAGATGAGTGAACCTCTTTTACATTTCGGCAATGGTTTTACCTTGCTTCATGGGAAATAGCTAAAACTATTGATTTAATGTATTAACTCTAGCTTGTTTAACTTCATTAGTTCCCTCATGGTTAACTTGTAATGTGTCCCACATAGATTTTGCAGTCTCACAATGGGAAACTTGATAATATTCATCAACTCTAAGTGCAGATTGTAACACACTAAATTTCTCCACATATTATCTTATAACTATCAAAGTAAAATAAAACATACATGAACTTGGTTTTGTACCCCAAAATTTTCCCTCTCATTTCTTCAACATTTTCTCATCCCAAGACCCTTGGAGCTCAAGATCAAGTTAGGGTTTGCTCTGCTCAAGACTCCTCCTTGCACTGTTGACCCAAATTAGGGTTTGAGTTTGCACAAAGATGTTTTGACCTAAAATGCCCAAAATGACTTTCATGCTTCATGTTGGACTTCCAAGTTTATCCATACCAAGTTTCAAGCCTTGATTCCAATCTTTGCCAAGTCAATTGGACAGTTGACCTAGAAATCAGCTGTATTGGGGAAAAAGTCAACTGTGGTCAATTGACAGTCAAACCTCATGATTTTTGACCCACATCAACATTATGAACTCATATGAACCATTTGGTCAAGTTTGGATCATAATTCCACAAGAAATTTGATCAGATCACCAAAAGGGCAAAATGGTCATTTTTAGGTTTTTGACTGCACAAAGGCAATTTTTGACTGTTTGACCTAACCAATGACAATTCAAGCTCACATATGGACTCAAGGACTCAATGGCATTGTCTTGACATGTTCAACAAGTTCAAAAGATCCCGAATGCACAAGATTGACAGATGAATTTTCCAGTCAACTGATCGAAATTTGACTGTATACTGAAAAGTCAAACTTTGACTTTTTGGTCAAAATCAAGTGTCAAGATTAATTTTTCATCAAAACATGTCAAATTATGAAACTTGTTCATCAAGAAACCAAAAATTACAAATTAGGGTTTGAAATGAAGAAATTTCATAACTTAGAAATTTTCTAAGATGAAATTTCCTAATTTTTTCCTAACTTTGCCCCATCTTTTCATCAAGATACATTTGGATTCAAACAAAACTCAAAACATGAAAGTTATAGTCCATTGCAAAATCTACTCCTTTGATTCACAAAGTTTCCTCAAAAGAAGCTTGTAGCTCAAGTTATGATTTTTGGAATAGGGGTGCAAAACATTCTTAACTTAGAAATTTTTTGACCTATTTTAGGCAGGATTTTTGCCCAACTTCATGGCCACTTTTCACATGCTTCCACTTGGAATTTCAATTTTCATTACAAAGATGGATTGTAGTAATCATTCCAATCTTTCCAAATTGTCCAAGAACTCATCAAACACCCTTATGGTTAGGGAGAATCGAATTTGTCAAGATGGGCAAAAGTCACTTTGTTCATGGCCAAATTCATGTACATAACATTGGCATTTTGAACTCAGCTTGAACAAACTAGATTACATGCCTTTTATCTCATCCACACTCAATAATTTAATGCATATCCTTTGTGTTCATGTCTTGTTTTGTGTATTTAACCATTACATACAAGATTAAGCCATATTTGGAAAAAGCATTTTATCTATTCTTGTAAAGAATCACTTTATGTCAAAACACAAATCAAAGAGGTACAGGCCAGATCTTTTGGGCACAAGTTCATGAACAAATTCCACTGATCAAGAGTGATTTGTGCAGCATACTTGAGGGGACTGTATGAGCCTACAATCTAACTTGACAACTCTTGCTTAGATAAGAAGAAACTTTGCAAAACTGATCCCACATTCACTTCCGGCAAGCAAGAGCTTAAACCAACTTTGTGAACACACTTCATACTCCCTAACTAACCTGAAACACGACCAAACCATCCCTAAAACTCCCTCATCCACAGAAACACCATTTTTCTGCAAAACAGAGTCCCTGTTGCAGATTGACTTGGCCAATTCATTTCCCTCGTGCGTTTTCATCCAAACCAGTTCAAACACATCCTATATCATCCATACAAACTATCCCAAGCCCTAGCTACAAACTGTAACACCTCTAACCAAGTTCACCATTTTCATTTTTTCAGTTGTGCAGGTTGAGTTACATAGCTCGATTCAATTAGTTTCAAAGCAAGCTAGAGATTGGAAGAGCATCCTTGGACCTCAAGCAAGCTGTACAAGTCCTCACACTACATTGAAAATACCTCCATTATTGTACACGATTCAAGCTGAACAGGTAAAAGTTTGAACTTCTATCTCTCTATCCAAGCATATCTAGGCTTAGGTTTGTGAAGAAGTTATGTCCTACTCATGGCCCTGAAGCTACTCATATCATTACTTTTCATTTATGTTGTGTGTGTTGAAAGAATTTTGAACCTGAACATTGAACAAAAGTTAGGTCAGGAATTGGGGGAGAAGAAATTCTCTCTCATTTCTGAGAGTTAGATCAAGTTCTTTATATGTATGAATTCGTGGTTTGATGCTCTACATTTTTGATGTTATAAGTTTTTGTTAAAAGTCAAAGAATCAAGAGATAGCAGTTGGAGAAGGGAACACGCGTTTTTTGTTTGGAAGGTTGCTGGAGGTTGAAGACAAAGTTCCTTGGGCTGGGCCTGATTTGTTTTTCTGTTTACACCACTCATTTTTCACTTACACCCCCTTGGCCCATTGTGTGTTTTTTTAATTATTTTTGACTTTTTATTTTTTCCTCTGACTTATTATTTTTTGTCAAAACATAAAAAATATTAAAAATATTTTTCAACCATTTTTGCATTTATTTTGAATTTATTTGTTTTGTTTACACTTGTATATATAAATAAATATAATACTTTTATGTAAAATACTAAAAAATAATACAAAATACATTCTATTTTCTGATTTTATTTTATTTTATCTTTTGAAAACATTTTCTAAAAAATATACTTTTTTTTTTGTAAATAATAAATATTTTTATTTTTGTATATATTTAATATATTCAATACATAATATAAATACTTATATATTTATTAGGATATTTAGGGTAAAAATACAAAAATAATACATTTTTCATTTTATTAATATTTGACCTCAAAAATTACCCTTTTTTACAATATACTTCCTTTTTATTTATTTTTTGTATATAGTTAATAAATATTGTATATAATAAATAATAAATACTTTTTATTTAGAAAATTAGGGTTTTGCCCTAAACCATGAAAATATCCAAAAATTAACCTTTTTATTTTTGTTTATTTGTCACATGAAAAATACTTTTTACACACATATAAAAACATTTTTGTGCATTTTGCATATTTATTTGTATTTATTCAATTATTGTATAATTAAAATAACTTGTATATTCAATTTGGATGTAATAGTTTAGATTTAAATTTCTTGCTAAATATCCCCCATTTGAACATTTGTACCCCCATCCCATAATTATGTTGTAATAATTTAGGATTTTATTTTCCGCATTTTAAAAGCTTTCTAATTATGCCATGATAGACTTAGGGTTTGTATGCAAAAATCAAACAACAAATAGCTTGACTAAACAAAAGACAAAAAGCATGAAAATGGATAACACCAATCACACTTGCACCCCTTAGGGTTACTCCACTTGTTGCCTTCAATAATGGGCCATGTTACATGTTGAGTGTCTTTGGCAAAACAAAACAATTCAAATGATCCTAGTCCCTCGATGACGCTTTCGAAAGTTGCCTAAAAATGATCAAGTCCCTTAAAGGAAAAATTGCCAAAGACACTTGGCACCATTGCAATCATGGTCTAAACGATGACCCGCGCTCGTCCCGTTAACATCCTAACACAAGATTGTCCACCAAATGCAATGGTGGAACAATACTGTTAAAAGGGTTAAAACATAGGAAATATCTTTGAGAAATTTAGGGTAGATAGCTCTTGGTTACTTGCCCAATCTTGCAAAACAATCCTTGCCATTTTTCAAAACACACTTCACAAACACAAACTTTCAAAACAAATTTCAAAACCTTGAAACATCTTTTCAAAAAGACAAACACCTTTTGTAAAACATTCGAGTAAATAATTGTTACAAGGGTTGCCTAGACAAGACATCTTTTTTCAAAACATTTTTCAAACCCACACACAAAGCACCATTTCAAACAATTGAAAGCACCATTTCAAACAATTGAAAATGCAAGGCAAGTGATCTAAGCAAGTAACTAAGAGCCCATGGATAACCATGGATAGAAAGGGTGCTAATACCTTCCCTTTCTATAATCTACTCCCCGAACCCAAGAAAACATCTCAAAGGTTTTTGCTGTGCTTTTTAACCTTTTCTTAGGATAAAATAAAAAGTCGGTGGCGACTCTTGCTAAACCGAAACATTTGCAAAAACAAACGCGAAACCTCAAGTCAGTTCTCCCACCGTGCCACAGAACTGGCAACTCTGCTGGGGAAAAATTTTAAAAGTGGAGTAACCTTAGGGCTTAGATCACCCTCTTGCATGACTAATTGTTTGCTTTGATTGCTTTATATCTTGGTTCTCTTGTTTGGGCTTGAAATCCTACACCCGGATTTGGGGAAACATTTATAGATAGCAATACATTGTGGAAACTGTGCGGGGTATACCAACACGGTTGAAGCAATAGCTATATTAGTGCGACATATTTGTGAGTACCGGTAACCCTTGAGTTGAATCAAGGAGAGTACGGGGCCGCTGAGTGATGTCACTAAGCACTAATGACCTAGAACCTTACTTGACCATCTTGGCCTTTCATTAGGGGTAGTGAGATGACCGGCTTTGGTGCAGTCCGAAGTTGGTAGATACTCGATACTACACTCATTGAGGGTTGTTTTCTTGGAATATTTTGGTCGCTAGTTAAGTGGCTAAACCAAAACAATTAACATGGAAAACAATCCAGTGATATTGAGCTCCTTAGAACCCGATTACTATTTATAGGACAGGTTTTAAGCCAACTTCACTCAAGAGGGTACTTACCTATGAGACCTCATGCAAGCCTGAAACTAGGGTTTTGTGTGACTTGCTTGTACATATGTTTGTGCATACATCATGAACATCATAAAGCATCATATGCATTCACTAACCATTTCAAGGGTTTAGATCTTCATCTTTGTTCTTGTTTTGTAGGTCATGGAAATTCTTCGCAGGAAAACCATCAAAGTCAACCTTGTGAGAATCCCTCCTCAACTCAAGGAGCTCACATCCAGAATTCCCGAAAGCTCTCCCTTCAGTGAAAGACATGGTAGACTGCTCAGCCTAGTCAACACCAGCATTGAAGAGGACATGGTAAAGGTGTTGTTCCAGTTCTTTGACCCCCTTCACCACTGTTTCACATTCCCCGACTATCAATTGGTGCCCACTTTGGAGGAATTTTCTCAACTCTTGAGAATTCCTATTCTTAATCAACTACCCTACAACGGTACGGAAAAAGAACCAAAGCCTGAAGATGTTGCTCAAGCACTACACTTGCAACCATCTGACATCAAGGGGCATTGGGAAACTAGAAGTGGTGTCAAAGGCTTCTTGGCAAAATTCTTGTTTGAGAAGGCACAAGAGTGTTGGAATTCCTTGGATCTACAAGCCTTTGAAGAAATTGTGGCACTCCTCATTTATGGGTTGGTCTTGTTCCCAAATCCTGACCAGCTTATAGATGTCAACACCGTCAAGATTTTCCTATCCAGAAATCCCATACCAACATTGCTTGGGGACATCCTTCACTCATTTTACACACGAACAATGAGAAAAGGGGTGTTCTCATGTGCTGTACTCCTCTCCTTGCAAGGTGGTTTATTTTGCACCTTCCACAATCTACCTTGAAGAATGACCAAGGCTTAAGGTGGTCACAACGATTGATGACCCTTACTCACTCTGATGTACATTGGTGTTCTCGGTCCAGAGAAAATGTCATCATCATCGATCGTTGTGGAGAGTTCCCTAATGTTCCATTGCTTGGCATTAGAGGAGGCATTACCTACAACCCTTGTCTAGCTCTGAGACAATTTGGATATGCACGGAGGGATGGCCCTCATGACATGCTGATTCCTGACTTAGTTTTTGACTTCGACAACGATGCGCAAGGACTTCGCCAAAGATTCATCAGAGCTTGGAGGATGCCTAACAAGGTAGACAGCAAGACACTGGGGCACAAGAACTCCATCCCTCTTGAGCCTTATCTCAAGTGGGTACGAACCCGAGCCCAGAGTCTAATGATGCCTTACCCTCATGTTCTCCCTGTGATTAAAGAGCCCGTTAAGGAAGGAGAGGTTCCCTACACCATCCTATATCCTGACATGCCAACATCATGGGAGGAGATGCAGAAGAGTTGGATCCAACTCAAGGAGGAACGAAATACTTTTGAAGCCAGCTTCTACGCCAGTGAGAAGAAGGTTTTGGAGCTTACCCGCCGACTCCATGAGGAAGAGACCCTCAACACCTACATCGCACCAAAGAGGATGCGCAACGTCTTTTTACCTTGAGAAGTTTTTTTTGTAATATTTGGCCCATGGGGCATTTATGTACTAACAAAATTTCTTCTTATTAATATGACGTGTGTTCTTTTTGTTTGCAACAATTTTGAATTTTCTAAATCCTTGAATGCATTGCATAAACAAACATATCATTCATCATGCGCATAGGCAGGCCTCCACACCAGGTTTCCTTATCTTTCTGTTGTTTATTTCAGTAAGATGGATCTCAAACAAACGGTCAAGGATTTGCAGTCTCAAAACTCACAGTTTCAACATCTCTTGATGACCTTGGCAAAGGGTCAAGAGGATCTAAAAGCCCTGCTTGGGAACAAAGAGCAAGTGAAAAAGAAGAAGAAAAGAGTCGGGGTGGCTACCTTGGGAAGAAGGTTTGAGGGTGAAGCCAGAAGAGTTCTTGAATTTCCCCCTACGTCTGAAGAGGGAACCAGTAAAGGAAATGGGGCTGCGGTACCTTTCGAATCCGAAGCTGAAGAAGAAGAGGCTGAAGAAGACGAAGACTACTCAGAGCAACAATACCCGCCCACCGATGATAAGTACAAAAACTTGGAAGACAGGTTGGCAGCTATGGAGCTGCAGAGAGTTCCCGGCTTAGATTTCGAAGATTTGGGATTAATTGCTGGAATTGTGATCCCCCCCGAAGTTTAAAGTGCCAATTTTTGCAAGATATGACGGGCTGTCTTGCCCAAAAATGCACCTAAGGTTGTATGTCCGAAGAATCCAACCTCACACTTCCGACAGAAATCTTTGGGTGCACTTCTTTCAAGATAGCCTGTCTGGCACTCAGCTAGACTTGTTTTACAAGCTGGAAAGGTCAGAGATACATAGTTGGGAGGATCTGGAAGCTGCTTTTTATCGCCAATATCAGTATAACTCCGACTTGGCGCCAACCCGTACACAGCTACAGAGTATGGGAATGGCCTCAGGTGAGGGATTCAAGGAGTACGCCCAAAAGTGGCGCGATCTGGCCGGAAGAGTGCAGCCACCTCTTTCTGATAGAGAACTTGTTGATATGTTCCTGGGGACCCTGTCTGGTCCATTCTTTAACCATCTAATCGGTAGCTCTTCCGCAGGGTTTACTGAATTAATTCTGACTGGCGAGCGGGTAGAAGCCGGTATCAAGAATGGGAAGATTCAGAAGGATGCCTCTGCATCTACAATTGCTAAGAAATCATTTCCAGTGAAGAAGGAAACAACTGTTGTGTATTCTCAGAGAAGAGCGGGGAAGACTGAGCGCCGACCGACTATGGGGGCCGTGATGATCCAAAATCCATCAAATGATCAGCCTCGTTATAACCAGTCCAGACTAAATCAGCAACGGGTGGAACGGCCGCAACGACAGTTCACCCGCATCAATATGACGCCAGCGCAAGTGCTTCCCCATATGTTAAAGTTGAATCTCGCCACTATCAAGGAGGCACCAAAAAATGTGAACACATCTTCGCCACATTATCATCCCAATGCTAAATGCGCCTACCATTCTGACAGTGTCGGGCACGACACCAACGATTGCTGGGCACTTAAGCATAAAATCCAAGACTTGATAGAGGCGAAGGAGGTTGAGTTCGATGCTCCAGAGAAGCCAAACGTAATATCTGCTCCGATGCCGAAGCATGGTCGAAATGTTCATGCTATTGAGGAAGATCTGTATGTTTCTGATGTTGATGACCTGATGACTCCGCTGTTAACCATCAAGTTAAATCTGCTAAGGGCTGGGATTTTCCCAGGATGCAAAGAAGATTGCTACTGTTGTTACTCTCTACCAATTGACTGCCCGTTACTGAAGAAAGGCATCCAAGGCCTGATGGACAGTCAACAAATTCTGTTTGAAAAAGTTCCTGCTATTCCAACCCCTACTGAAGATGTTTCAATTATCACCATTCACGCCAATCTTTCCAAGGCCGTCAAAAATCCTGTTAAGATTACATCAGCTACAAAGTCTGTTCCTCTTAAGATAACTATGCCAGGGCCTGTCCCCTACAGTTCTGAAAAATCAATACCATGGAATTACGGTGGAGAAATCTACTACCATGCTATTAAACAAGTTGAAGTAACCTAAGGAAGCTCTGATGAAGAAGATGCCAGCATTGGAAACATTGCCGGCACCAGCAAGATCACCCGAAGTGGGAGAATATTTTCTCCAGAGATTGCCCCCCCAAAGGCGATCTTTGGACCCTCATCTGCTGCCAAAGTTATTCCTGCACCGATAAAACTTTCCGCTAGAACCCCATTGATTGAAGATGTTGTTATTCCTATTGTTGTCCCTCCTACTTCTGCTGATAAGGGGAAAGGGATCCAAGATGAGCTCGTCAGGACGAGGGCTCAACCTTTGGTTATCCCGGAAACCTCTAAGAAAGAGATGGAGGAGATCCTGAAGATAATTAAAAAGAGTGATTATGACGTGGTAGAGCAACTGGGGCAAACCCCCTCGAAAATCTCCATGTTAGCATTGCTACTCTGTTCAGAGGCGCACGCCAAAGCATTGATAAAATTCCTGAAGACAGCCCATGTACCCCAGGAAACCTCTGCCGACCAATTCCAAGACTGTGTAGCCAGTCTTACAGCAGACAACGGTTTAGGTTTCTCTGATGCTGACCTAACCTCAAAAGGAAGAAAGCACAACGGCGCCTTACATGTGTCAGTAGAATGCCAAGGAACTACTCTGGACCATGTTCTGGTCGACACTGGTTCTTCTCTGAAAGTGCTGTCTAAGAAGGCTCTCGACCGATTGGACTGTGAAGGTTTGGAGCTAAGGCCAAGTAATATCATTGTAAGGGCGTTTGACGGGTCGAAGAGAATGGTACATGGGGAGGTAGACATTCCCATTAAGGTTGGCACAAAAGTGTTCCCCTCAACTTTCTATGTGATGGACATCCGTCCGTCATACTCTTGCTTATTGGGGAGACCATGGATACACAATGCTGGGGCAGTCACCTCCTCCCTACATCAAATGCTGAAATACCCTGTCAAAGGAAAGATCACAACCGTCCACGGTGAAGAGGAATATATGATCAGCCACCTGAACTCCTTTCGGTATGTAGAGGTAGAGGGTGAATTCATTGAGACACCATTCCAGCACTTCGAGGAAGTCTCTCCTGAGGTGGCAGTAGCAAAAATGGTAGCTGAGGTACCAAAGCAGATGGCCAGGATGGCATCTCTAAAAGACGCGAAGGCGACGATGAAGGAAGGAAAGAGCTCAACATGGGGGCAGTTGCCAGATATTCCCCACAAAACAGACAAGTTTGGATTAGGATTCACTGCTGCGGGGCAGAAAGCTATGCACCGCTCAAAGGTTGAAAGAGCACCCATCAAGATCTCTCCTTATGGGATCAATGCTTTGGAAGGTGAAGACGAAGAGGCCAACATTGAAGATTGGATCTACCCAACCATCGAAGGGGGACTACGCAACTGGGAGGCAAAGGACTTTGTCCCCATTACTTTTATTAATCAGTAATTATCTATCAAACATTTCCTGTGGTCTGTAATAATTACTTTTGAACAATCCATACACTATTTTTTCACCTCATGCCTTGCCCGGGGCATGTAGGTCCATTTGTAAGGGTTTTGATTATCTTCATATCCATATGCCATGTTTAATGATTCATTGGACGTTTTTCATTGATAAACTGCTATGTTCATTTTCTATCCTTTTGCATTTTTTGTTTAAGGATGGCTATCCCTTACACACACCCACACTCACAAATGCAGGTACCCATCCACTCTGGATTCTATGGGTGACTATTCTACTATGTCCTTCAATAACTCTGAAGATCTGGTCAATCAGGCTGAGTATGAGGATGACGAAGGTTGTGAAGTACCAGGAGAGCTAGCCAGACTTTTACAGCAAGAAGAAAAGGCCATCTTGCCTCACAAAGAGTTGTTGGAAACTGTCAACTTAGGAACAGAGGAAGACCGGAAAGAAGTACAAGTGGGTGCCAATCTGGAACCAAGTGTCAAGGAGCGCCTGATACAACTGTTAAATGAATACGTTGAAATCTTCGCCTGGTCTTATGAATACATGCTGGGTTTAGACACAGATATCGTGGTTCACCGTCTCCCTACAAGAGAGGATTGTCCACCGATCAAGCAAAAGGTCCACCGAATGAGGCCCGACATGTTTGAAAAGATTAAAGCAGAAGTAATGAAGCAGTTCAACGCTGGCTTTCTGGCTGTTACATCCTTTCCATAATGGGTTGCTAACATCGTGCCAGTTCCTAAAAAAGATGGCAAGGTCAGAATGTGTGTGGACTACCGAGATTTGAATAGGGCCAGCCCCAAAGATGATTTTCCGCTACCGCACATTGACATTTTGATTGACAACACAGCTCAGCACAAAGTGTTTTCCTTCATGGATGGATTCTCGGGCTACAACCAGATTAAAATGGCCCCCGAGGACATGGAGAAAACAACTTTTGTTACACAATGGGGTACCTTCTGCTACAAGGTGATGCCGTTCGGACTGAAAAACGCAGGGGCAACTTATCAACGTGCCATGGTAGCTTTATTTCATGATATGATACATCATGAGATCGAAGTTTACGTAGACGATATGATAGCTCGGTCACAAACAGAGGAGGAACACCTTGAACACCTGGAAATACTGTTTACCAGGTTGAAAGAGTACAAACTCAGGCTGAATCCAAGTAAGTGTACTTTCGGAGTTAGGTCTGGTAAACTTCTAGGGTTTATTGTCAGCAACAAAGGCATTGAGGTCGATCCAACAAAAGTGAAGGCAATACAAGAGATGCCTACTCCCCGTACTGAAAAGGAGGTTAGAGGGTTCTTGGGGCGCTTAAACTATATTGCCAGATTCATCTCTCATCTGACTTCTACCTGTGAGCCAATTTTCAAATTATTAAAGAAAGATCAGGTAGTCGAATGGAACGACGATTGCCAAGCTGCTTTTGATAAGATCAAGGAGTATTTGCTAGAACCTCCTATTCTGATGCCACCTGTCGAAGGAAGACCATTGATCATGTATCTGACCGTCTTGGATAACTCAATGGGGTGTGTTTTGGGCCAGCATGACGAGTCTGGTCGAAAAGAGCATGCTATTTATTACCTTAGCAAAAAGTTTACCGACTGTGAGACTCGCTACTCACTGCTCGAGAAAACTTGCTGCGCTTTGGTATGGGCTGTTCGCCGACTAAGGCAGTACATGTTGACTCATACCACCTTGTTGATTTCCAAAATGGATCCTATCAAGTATATCTTCGAGAAGCCTGCTTTATCTGGAAGAATAGCTAGATGGCAAATGATCCTAACTGAGTATGACATCCAGTACACTACTCAAAAAGCTATAAAAGGGAGTGTACTAGCTGATCATCTAGCTCATCAAGCTATCGAAGATTATCAATCCATGAGATTTGACTTCCCAGACGAGGACATCATGAATTTGGACAACATTGAAGGTAACAGACCGTATGACGGACCTGAAAAGGGATCCCGATGGACCCTGTACTTTGATGGTGCTTCAAGTGCACTTGGAAACAGTATCGGTGCGGTACTCATTTCCCCGGAAGGTTGTCACACGCCTTTCACGGCTCGACTTTGTTTCAGCTGCACAAACAACATGGCTGAATATGAAGCTTGCATCTTTGGTCTCAAGGCTGCTATAGACTTGGGGATCAAATCTTTGATCGTATTTGGGGACTCGGATTTGGTTATCAGTCAAATCAAAGGAGAGTGGGATACCAAGCATCCTAATCTTATCCCATACAAAGAACATGTCCTAACATTGTTGCCTCATTTCGAGCAAATTACCTTCGAGCATTTCCCGCGAGAAGAGAATCAGCTAGCAGATGCTCTGGCTACAATGTCTTCCATGTTTAAACTCAACTGGGATAACGAGGCTCCCCAAATCACCATCGAGCGAATGGATGAACCTGCGCATTGTCACGAGATTAATACCGAAGAAGTAGTGGAACAACCCTGGTTTCACGAAATCAAAAGGTATCTCCAGACTAGAGCATATCCCGAAGGAGCTTCCGTAAATGACAAGAAGTTCCTAAGGAAATTTGCTGCCAAGTTCTTCCTGAGCAATGGCATCCTCTATAAGCGCAACCATGATTGTTTTTTACTCCGATGTGTAGACAAAGCTGAAGCAGAGTTAATCATGACCGAGATGCACAGCAGTACATTTGACACCCATTAGAGCGGGCATACAATGGCTAAGAAGATCCTAAGGGCAGGCTATTACTGGTCTACCATGGAAGCAGATTGCCATCAGCATTCCCGTACCTGCCACAAGTGTCAAGTCTACGCTGACAAGATTCATATTCCTCCGGTTCCTCTCAACGTGCTGACAACTCCTTGGCCATTTGCAATGTAGGGCATTGACATGATTGGAGAGATCAAGCCCACGGCATCCAACGGACATCGCTTTATCCTGGTTGCCATTGACTATTCCACCAAATGGGTCGAAGCAGCTTCCTTCGCCTCTGTTACTAAAAATATGGTTGCCCGCTTCATCAAGCAGAACCTCATATGCCGGTATGGTGTCCCCGACAGGATCATCACGGACAATGGTACAAATCTGAATAATACTATGATCACCACTCTATGCGAACAATTCAAGATTTATCATCACAATTCATCTCCCTATCGGCCGAAGATGAATGGTGCTGTTGAAGCTGCGAACAAAAACATTAAGAAGATCATTCAGAAAATGACAGTCACTTACAAGGACTGGCATGAGATGTTACCGTTTGCTCTGCATGGATACCGTACGATGACACGTACTTCAACCGGGGCAACCCCATTTTCTTTGGTATATGGCATGGAAGCTGTCCTGCCCATGGAAGTTCAGATTCCTTCTCTAAGGATTATGAAGGACGCAAGTTTGAATGAAGATGATTGGATTCAGACCCGACTTGATCAACTCCATTTGATCAACGAGAAGCGACTCGCTGCTGTCTGCCATGGTCAAACGTATCAAAAACGGATGATCAAGGCTTTCAACAAGAAAGTCAGACGTCAAGTATATCAAGTCGGAGATCTTGTAATCAAGCGGATTATCTTACCGCAAAGTGATCCCAGGGGCAAATGGACTCCTACATACGAAGGACCATTTGTGATCAAGAGCATATTTTTTGGTGGTGCAATGATCCTGACCACCATGGACGGTGACGATTTGCTGCACCCTGCGAATGCAGACATAATCAAAAGATACTACGCATAAAATAACCCGACAAGTTGAAAACCCGAAAGGGTGGCTTGGGCAAAAAGGGGTTTCCCGGTGGATCGTAAACCCGAAAGGACGGTTCAGGCAAAAATTAGGGATAAAACAAAAAAAATCTGTACACCCGGCAAGTTGAAAACCCGAAAGGGCGGCTTGGGCAAAAAGGGGTTTCCCGGTGGATCGAAAACCCGAAAGGGCGATTCAGGCAAAAGTTAGGGAATTAAAGCGTATGACTATGTCTCGTAGGATCACTTTAAGGACAATCTCTTCATCAACCAGCTCCAAGCTTCTGATCAATCTAGTCATCGGCAGACGAAGCATTGAATGGGCAGATATTCAGAGTTGTGAAGGCTATAGCAGAATGGAATCCCATGGAATTGTTTCACATAGCCATCTTTCTTTTGTATAAATTTTTCAATATTTACGACGACATCCTCTTACTAGGATGACTGTCTCCTTTGTACAAATATACTCATAGAAAGTTAATACAAATACTTTTCCAAATACAGAAATTTGCATTGTCTTCCTTTCCTCTTTTCTTTTGCACTTATGTTTTATTTGAGAAACGTCCAATGTTTTGTTAAATAGGCATATGCATTTGAACATAATCATTTCCTTATGAATCAAGAAAGATGATTACTGATAGGTTGAAGGTGCAGATAGATATCTTGATGCCCTTTTAGAGGAAATCCCAAGCAGATTTGAACTCCGAAATCCCTCGATCCAGAACTTAATTTCCCAAACAGAGTTAAACTCCAGGATCCTCAGCAGAGAAAGCTTTCTCAAAACTGACCTCCCCAACCAGAGGGCCTCCCAAAATTCAATTCCCCTCAGAGCTAAGTTTCAGTATCCCCAGTGGAGCCTTTAAATTGGAAAATCCAATTCCCAGCAGAACTAAAATTTCCAACCATCAACCCCCAGCGGTACCAGACTAACAGTCTTTCTCCCCACAGACATACTTCCCACCAAACTGAAGATTCTCAGATCATACCTCTCCAGCATGAGTCTATCAGATTCTGAACTCCCAGTAGAGATCTTCGGAAATTCTCTTACCCTGCAAGTCACCAAAGAATGCCATTTCCTCAGCAGTGGTCCTAAGATCCCTCAACAATTGAAGATCTTGCATTTCCCCAAGCAGAGAAAAGACTCTCATTCTCAGTTCCTCACAGGACAATCAGATGTTCTCCAGTGAAGATCTCCTCAGGACAGGAATCCCCAGTAGATTGGTATACAACCCAAGCTCCTATTTCTCCAGCAGTAGTCAACAGAGATGTCTCCTCTTCAACAATCAAAGATCTTGCATTTCCCCTGCAGCAGTCAAGGACTCACTTTCCCTGGCAGCAATCAAGACTTTTTATCTCCAGCCATCCAGGATTCATTTATCCTCGGCGAGACAGCTCTTCAGCTTACATGCGCATGCATTTACATTTATATCATAAACATTGATATAGCACATATTGCATCATACATTTCATGCAACATAATTTTGTGTTTAGCTAACATTTTGTCCTTTTCAGGATAAGAATAAAAGGCTATCATTAACAATTATTCAAGATGCAGTTTTACACGGACTCATCATCAGGAAACCCTACACCGGTTCCTCTTCAACTTCAAGACTTCTGAAAACAGTTCACAGGTTCTCCAGTAACGGATGTTAACCTATCGCTTGTTCAGATTCTTCTCAACTTTTGAAAACAGTTTACAGACGCTTCCCAACAACGGATGTTGCTCTATTGCTTATTCAATCTCAAGACTTCTGAAAACAGTTCACGAGTTCTCCAGTAACGGATGTTAACCTATCTCTTGTTCAGATTCTTCTCAACTTTTGAAAATAGTTTACGGACGCTTCCCAACAATGGATGTTGCTCTATTGCTTATTCAATCTCAAAACTTCTGAAAACAGTTCACGGGTTCTCCAGTAACGGATGTTAACCTATCGCTTGTTCAGATTCTTCTCAACTTTTGAAAACAGTTTACGGACGCTTCCCAACAACGGATGTTGCTCCATTGCTTATTCAATCTCAAGACTTCTGAAAACAGTTCACGGGTTCTCCAGTAACGGATGTTAACCTATCGCTTGTTCAGATTCTTCTCAACTTTTGAAAACAGTTTACGGATGCTTCCCAACAACGGATGTTACTCTATTGCTTATTCAATCTCAAGACTTCTAAAAATAGTTTACGGATTCTCCAGTAACGGATGTTAATCTGTCACTTGTTCAGATGCAACTTTTGAAAACAGTTTACGGACGCTTCCCAACAACGGATGTTGCTCTATTGCTTATTCAATCTCAAGACTTCTGAAAACAGTTTACGGATTCTACAGTAACAGATGTTAATCTGTCACTTGTTCAGATGCAACTTTTGAAAACAGTTTACGGATTCTCCAAACACGGATACCAATCCATTGCTTATTCAAGACCCCCCAATTCAGAGATGTTCCAAGACATGGACACCTTTCTGATACCCATTCCAGATGGCATCTTTAAGCCCATCCCCGACAAGATTTTGTCACCCCTCTAGGTGGCATCTTTAAGCCCATCTCCAAAATGGCACCTCTAAGCCCATTCCCGCATCCATTGTTCTGACGAGTGCAAATTTAAGGGCACTCTAGTGTCCAATCTCCTTTTACCTTCGAGACGCGAAAGGCAAACCTGCCAATCTAACTCTTCAGGTGCAAGAAGATTGAACAGGGGCAACTGTTGTACCCCAAAATTTTCCCTCTCATTTCTTTAACATTTTCTCATCCCAAGACCCTTGGAGCTCAAGATCAAGTTAGGGTTTGCTCTGCTCAAGACTCCTCCTTGCACTGTTGACCCAAATTAGGGTTTGAGTTTGCACAAAGATGCTTTGACCTAAAATTCCCAAAATGACTTTCATGCTTCATGTTGGACTTCCAAGTTTATCCATACCAAGTTTCAAGCCTTGATTCCAATCTTTGCCCAGTCAATTGGACAGTTGACCTAGAAATCAGTTGTATTGGGGAAAAAGTCAACTGTGGTCAATTGACAGTCAAACCTCATGATTTTTGACCCACATCAACATTATGAACTCATATGAACCATTTGGTCAAGTTTGGATCATAATTCCACAAGAAATTTGATCAGATCACCAAAAGGGCAAAATGGTCATTTTTAGGTTTTTGACTGCACAAAGGCAATTTTTGACTGTTTGACCTAACCAATGGCAATTCAAGCTCACATATGGACTCAAGGACTCAATGGCATTGTCTTGACATGTTCAACAAGTTTAAAAGATCCCAAATGCATAAGATTGACAGATGAATTTTCCAGTCAACTGATCAAAATTTGACTGTATACTGAAAAGTCAAACCTTGACTTTTTGGTCAAAATCAAGTGTCAAGATTCATTTTTCATCAAAACATGTCAAATTATGAAACTTGTTCATCAAGAAACCAAAAATTACAAATTAGGGTTTGAAATGAAGAAATTTCATAACTTAGAAATTTTCTAAGTTATGAAATTTCCTAATTTTTTGCTAACTTTGCCCCATCTTTTCATCAAGATACATTTGGATTCAAACAAAACTCAAAACATGAAAGTTATAGTCCATTGAAAAATCTACAACTTTGATTCACAAAGTTTCCTCAAAAGAAGCTTGTAGCTCAAGTTATGATTTTTGGAATAGGGGTGCAAAACATTCTTAACTTAGAAATTTTTTGACCTATTTTAGGCAGGATTTTTGCCCAACTTCATGGCCACTTTTCACATGCTTCCACTTGGAATTTCAATTTTCATTACAAAGATGGATTGTAGTACTCATTCCTAGCTTTCCAAATTGTCCAATAACTCATCAAACACCCTTATGGTTAGGGAGAATCGAATTTTTCAAGATGGGCAAAAGTCACTTTGTTCATGGCCAAATTCATGTACATAACATTGGAATTTTGAACTCAGCTTGCACAAACTAGATTACAGGCCTTTTATCTCATCCACACTCAATAATTTAATGCATATCCTTTGTGTTCATGTCTTGTTTTGTGTATTTAACCATTACATACAAGATTAAGCCATATTTGGAAAAAGCATTTTATCTATTCTTGTAAAGAAGCACTTTATGTCAAAACACAAATCAAAGAGGTACATGCCAGATCTTTTGGGCACAAGTTCATGAACAAATTCCACTGATCAAGAGTGATTTGTGCAGCATACTTGAGGGGACTGTATGAGCCTACAATCTAACTTGACAACTCTTGCTTAGATAAGAAGAAACTTTGCAAAACTGATCTCACATTCACTTCCTGCAAGCAAGAGCTTAAACCAACTTTGTGAACACACTTCATACTCCCTAACTAACCTGAAACACGACCAAACCATCCCTAAAACTCCCTCATCCACAGAAACACCATTTTTCTGCAAAACAGAGTCCCTGTTGCAGATTGACTTGGCCAGTTCATTTCCCTCGTGCGTTTTCATCCAAACCAGTTCAAACACATCCTATATCATCCATACAAACTATCCCAAGCCCTAGCTACAGACTGTAACACCTCTAACCAAGTTCACCATTTTCATTTTTTCAGTTGTGCAAGTTGAGTTACATAGCTCGATTCAGTTAGTTTCAAAGCAAGCTAGAGGTTGGAAGAGCATCCTTGGACCTCAAGCAAGCTGTACAAGTCCTCACACTGCATTGAAAATACCTCCATTGTTGCACACAATTCAAGCTGAACAGGTAAAAGTTTGAACTTCTATCTCTCTATCCAAGCATATCTAGGCTTAGGTTTGTGAAGAAGTTATATCCTACTCATGGCCCTGAAGCTACCCATATCATTACTTTTCATTTATGTTGTGTGTGTTGAGAGAATTTTGAACCTGAACATTGAACAAAAGTTAGGTCAGGAATTGGGGGAGAAGAAATTCTCTCTCATTTCTGAGAGTTAGATCAAGTTCTTTATATGTATGAATTTGTGGTTTGATGCTCTACATTTTTGATGTTATAAGTTTTTGTTAAAAGTCAAAGAATCAAGAGATAGCAGTTGGAGAAGGGAACACGCGTTTTTTGTTTGGAAGGTTGCTGGAGGTTGAAGACAAAGTTCCTTGGGCTGGGCCTGATTTGTTTTTCTGTTTGCACCACTCATTTTTCACTTACACCCCCTTGGCCCATTGTGTGTTTTTTAAATTATTTTTGACTTTTTATTTTTTCCTCTGACTTATTATTTTTTGTCAAATTATAAAAAATATTAAAAATATTTTTTCAACCATTTTTGCATTTATTTTGAATTTATTTGTTTTGTTTACACTTGTATATATAAATAAATATAATACTTTTATGTAAAATACTAAAAAATAATACAAAATACATTCTATTTTCTGATTTTATTTTATTTTATCTTTTGAAAACATTTTCTAAAAAATATACTTTTTTTTTTGTAAATAATAAATATTTTTATTTTTGTATATATTTAATATATTCAATATATAATATAAATACTTATATATTTATTAGGATATTTAGGGTAAAAATACAAAAATAATACATTTTTCATTTTATTATTATTTGACCTAAAAAATTACCCTTTTTTACAATATACTTCCTTTTTATTTATTTTTTGTATATAGTTAATAAATATTGTATATAATAAATAATAAATACTTTTTATTTAGAAAATTAGGGTTTTGCCCTAAACCATGAAAATATCCAAAAATTAACCTTTTTATTTTTGTTTATTTGTCACATGAAAAATACTTTTTACACACATATAAAAACATTTTTGTGTATTTTGCATATTTATTTGTATTTATTCAATTATTGTATAATTAAAATAACTTGTATATTCAATTTGGATGTAATAGTTTAGATTTAAATTTCTTGCTAAATATCCCCCATTTGAACATTTGTACCCCCCATCCCATAATTATGTTGTAATAATTTAGGATTTTATTTTCCGCATTTTAAAAGCTTTCTAATTATGCCATGATAGACTTAGGGTTTGTATGCAAAAATCAAACAACAAATAGCTTGACTAAACAAAAGACAAAAAGCATGAAAATGGATAACACCAATCACACTTGCACCCCTTAGGGTTACTCCACTTGTTACCTTCAATAATGGGCCATGTTGCATGTTGAGTGTCTTTGGCAAAACAAAACAATTCAAATGATCCTAGTCCCTCGATGACGCTTTCGAAAGTTGCCTAAAAATGATCAAGTCCCTTAAAGGAAAAATTGCCAAAGACACTTGGCACCATTGCAATCATGGTCTAAACAATGACCCGCGCCCGTCCCGTTAACATCCTAACACAAGATTGTCCACCAAATGCAATGGTGGAACAATACTGTTAAAAGGGTTAAAACATAGGAAAGATCTTTGAGAAATTTAGGGTAGATAGCTCTTGGTTACTTGCCCAATCTTGCAAAACAATCCTTGCCATTTTTCAAAACACACTTCACAAACACAAACTTTCAAAACAACTTTCAAAACCTTGAAACATCTTTTCAAAAAGACAAACACCTTTTGTAAAACATTCGAGTAAAGAATTGTTACAAGGGTTGCCTAGACAAGGCATCTTTTTTCAAAACATTTTTCAAACCCACACACAAAGCACCTTTTCAAACAATTGAAAGCACCATTTCAAACAATTGAAAATGCAAGGCAAGTGATCTAAGCAAGTAACTAAGAGCCCATGGATAACCATGGATAGAAAGGGTGCTAATACCTTCCCTTTCTATAATCTACTCCCCGAACCCAAGAAAACATCTCAAAGGTTTTTGTTGTGCTTTTTAACCTTTCCTTAGGATAAAATAAAAAGTCGGTGGCGACTCTTGCTAAACCGAAACATTTGCGAAAACAAACGCGAAACCTCAAGTCAGTTCTCCCACCGTGCCACACTTGGGATATTACAATTTCCACATAAACCTGCTCATGCAATTGACATGTATCACATGTATTCTAGAAATTACAAAAATTATAATTATAACAACCACATAGTCTTAAACTCCAACTTCTCATTTAAACAGCAGAAATAATTCGACATTTAACAATTGTCAACATCAAGACATAATCATGTTCTTAAAATAATTAATCATAATTATAATATTTTAAGAGACTAAACATAATCCCACAAAACATAACTAAAAAACATAGCGTTTCATTCCCTAGTTTTACACATCAGTGCAAACGCCGACTCTAATAGCATAAAAAGGAAGACTTCATCTCCATGAACTTCGACTCTGCATTAGTCCTGATTATCTGCATGATATCGTATAAAGCATCATTCCAACAGAAGAGTGAGATTCTAAATCACATAACGAATGCATAACATATATATAAGCATATAATATAATTCACCCATCCGATTATCACATCACACATGCAATTCAATGCATTAGCGCATAATCCGGCAAATCACATTACTAACAACAACACAACATATTACTATTATGCAATGCAATGAGACTCCATATGCGACTCAATACATGTGGTACCATCGGCTCATAAGAACCCTCAAAATAATTCCCGTCAAAATTTCGAGTACATCGCTCACACCCCACACGGGCACATGATCATCCCATTCTTCATCACTCACACCCCACATGGGCACACGACTAACCTTATCGCTTACACCCCACATGGGCACACGATGACATGATTCTCATTAGAATTTGGATATATAGCTCACACACCACATGGGCACACGATAATCCCATTCTTCTTCGCTCACACCCCATATGAGCACACGACCAACCTCATCGCTCACACCCCACATGGGTACATGATGACACGATTCTTATTAGAGTCCGGATATATCACTCACACCCCACATAGGCACACGATAATCCCACACCTACAAAAAATGTATGCATGACATACGTAAAACTCATACAACAACAACACTATACACATCAAAATTTACCACGACCAATGCACTTCACCACTACGGGCTATCTCACAACATTAATTCCTTGTTAAAACATGCAACAACAACAACAACAACACAATGATATCATAAGCAATAACCATGCATTTGCACACATTCCACAAAACAACATATTATGCATACATATTATACATACAACACAACAAAAAATCATAGTATCACAATCCACCAAGCATGTTATCAACTCGTCATGTTATAATCAATAAAAATAGCACAACATTACAATATTACAACAACACAACATCATGGTACATCATTAGCGCAACAATACAACAATTCATTAATGGAATATATACATAATTGACTTCCCACACATTCTAGACATAAAATACAGGGAAAACAATTCTATCATCTATACCATGTTATAGTTCTATTCATTAGCTTTCCAACAATTTGAACGGTTCTCTATTTAGACTTACGATTCAAAAGTTATGGCATTTTAAATTTTGCTTCAAAAACAATTTTGCTGTCACATTACGGTAATCGATTACCGATACGTGGTAATCGATTACTGCACCAAAAAACTAAAAAAACTTAATTTTTAAGCTGGTAATTGATTACCAATAAGTAGTAATCAATTACAGCAAAACCCATGATGAAAATACTCAATTTTCTTCATTCTACTACCCTTTCAAACATGTCCTATATTTTGTGCTTTCCAAACACAAGCCCATATTTTCTTATCATTTTAATCTCATTGTGCTTCCGGTTTAGTTATGACAACACCATTATCATTGGTCATTATAATTTGATTAGGACCATTGATAATGGCATTCCATACACCCTTATCATATGAGTTGATTTGGATACTATAATACGGTGGGAGAACTGACTTGGCTTTGCATTTTATTTCAAATGTTGCGGATAGCAAGAGCCGCCATTGACTTTTCTTTTATCCAATAAGTAAAGGGTGAAAGCAACAGGAAAGACCTTCGAGAATTTTCTTGAGTTAAGGGGGTAGGTTATGAAAATGAAAGGTATTAGCAACCTTTTCATCCATAGTTATCTACGGGATCTTAATCACTTAGCTCACCTTGAAAATTTGCTTTTTTTGTGTGTTGTTTGAAAAATATTTTGAAAACACCAAGGTAAGGAAAAACTTTGTAATGATTCTTGTATCGGTCCTCAAGAATGCATACAAAGTGTTGTGAAAATATCTTTGAAAGTGTTTATGTAAAATGTTTTTGTTTTGAAGAGATTTGTGAGCAAGCGATTAACAACGGTCTACCTACTCAAGGTCTTTATTGTACTTTTACTCCTCCTTTAGATAGAACTAACCTATCATTAGTTAGTAGGTGTTGGAAGCGGTGTAGTGGCAAGCAACAAAAGTTTTGGAAATATTTATCTGGGAATTTATCGTGTCCATAGAATTTGGTTATTGAATTTCCGTGCGAGAAATCTCTCGTTAATGAGTTTGGGGATAAATGGGTTTGTAAAGAAAATGTTATCAACAGAAAATAAATGTAAACAAAATTAAAAACTAAGGAAGAACTTATCAAGCCTGCATATAATCTACTCATCACTGACTTAAATCTATCGACCAGTTACATTTAACCTAACAATACTCATCAATGTCACTACGTATCACTCACAACCTAAGTTATTTCTAACCCAAATTGAGAGACTGATTGTATCACCAAGGAAATGATCTCTCTACCTCCTCAATAACATATAAGACAACTATGTAATCACACTGACGATCTCTCAGCACAACACAACCATACAAAGGCATTAAGCTCTGATACCCAAGTAGATGTAAGATCTAAATCTATCTCTAGAGTTTAGAAACTAACAGATGATCATCCTAGATAAGAATCTAAGCAGTATATGTCTATAACAACTCAAATTCCTAGCACAGAGCAAAAATCTAAGACAACAATCCATAAAGATTTATAAAGAAAATTTTATATAACGCTATGGGCGACAACTATACATAAGTTCAGAGTAAAATACATGTACAAAACCCAACAAAAGAGAAATACATAGAGAGAAGAAGAAATAAACCACAAATCTTCCAGTTTATCAGAGTCAGTCAATGAGAAATCCACCTCTAATCATCCATAAGCAAAGCCATAATGTTGTTATCTAAGCTAATCCACTACAAAAATGAGGTTGATGGAATTTGGAGAACAAAAATCACCCCCTAAATCCATAACCAAACAAATGAAACAAAATTAAAGATATAAAGAAAATTTGATCTGCAACCATCGCCCGACAACATAAAAGCATCGCCCGACGAAAACTCTTATATACAAGGCTCAGGAAAAGCCACATCATCAACTGAAACAAATATCCTCTTTCGCCCGGCGACAGACTCACGTAGCTTGGCGATGCATCTTCTCCTCACCCGACGATGAGGAAGCAAAGCAAGGCAGAGCTTTCATCAACATTGGTCTTCAGAATTTCGCTCGACGATGCTCTCTTTTTCCCGGCGATCCATGACAGGAAGGAAACTTCTGTTGCTTTCTCTGCAACTTCAAATGGCCTCCAATCCTTGCCTTATTCTTCATTGATAAAAAATTTCATCTTGGAGCTTTATTCATCTTGCTCCAACAATGCTCAAATATCTACAAAATTAATACAAAACTATCAAACGATACACTTTATACACAAAAATGCATTATACACAAAATAAACGTATTTACATAAAAGTCGGGTTTATTCAATGATATTAACAACAAAAAGTCGATAAGTGCAACAAAACTAATATATAAAAATAGCTACAATTTGCACTTATCAAACTCTCCCAAACTTGAATCATTGTTTGTCCTCAAAAAAGTCTAATAACCTTAAGAAAAAAATAATGATAAATCAAATAATCACGAATCAACAGGTTTTGAAAACAGAAAACAAATGCAATGGTTCAAATGAAAAACGGTACACACGAAGAAACATACTTACCACTAAACTACGACGATAACATAAACATGAAACAAATTCTAAATACAAAGAATAAGCCAAACATTCTAAAACAATACTAGTTTACAAATGAATCACACCTAGCAAACATAATCATTGGTAGATGAAAAACACAAAAATGAGGTATTTTCACTCATCCAACAATCTTGCAAACAATAAACTAAATTATGCATTCATCCAAAAATTTACATTGAAAATATAAAAGCAAGAATCTCAAGGGCTTTTCAAGGTTGTAACGTGGCTTGGTTAACAAACAAGTGATAAGTCCTAAAGCTAATCGAAACAAAACTTGTCTAAACCTAAGGGAGTGATCAACTCACAAAGTCTCAAGCAAAATAATTTCAATCAAACTCCTTATTTATTCCAAATTTCAAACCAACACACATCACTTATTAGCACAACATTATTCAAACTCTTTATATTTTTCTTTTTCAAAACCTTTTCAATTTTTTTCTTTCTTTTTCTATCACTTCTTTTTCACATGTTTTTTCTTTCTTTTTCTATTCTTTTTCTATTCAACCTCATAGAAATCACAAAATAATCACATAAGCATTCCTTTCCCCAACTTGAATTCAACCATCAATATAATGTGAATACTCCCTACTTTCTAAGGCAAGGTAAAAATTCAACTATAAATCATAGTTGAGGGTTCAAGAAAACAACAGAATCAATATCCATGCAAAAAGAGAAACTAAACACTTATAGACAAGCATTTAGCAAAAATGAGATGGATATCAACAAAAAGCTCAAAGGGGTTACTAATGATAACACACTCACAAGGTGAATTGACTATTTGGCCAAGGGTAGTTTGGCTCAAAATGGAACAAAAAAATACCTTGATCATGTTCAAGTTTTCATACAATCAACACAAACGAAAGATTAAGCATAATAAAATCCAGTTAAAACAAGAATTGTGGTCTCCAACATATGTGAACAATGCAAAGCTACCTCACAAAAAGGGTGGGAACTAAAGTGATTCACAAATGAACAAGTGTACAAAAGAATAAATGGCATAAAAATTGTAAAAAATCTAAGTATCATCAATATGCTAAGGTATAGAAAGCAATAAACACATACCTCGAACGTGTACAAAATTTTAACAAAATCATTATCACGCATTCGCAAGTAGAAATGATCAAACTTGACAACTCACCTCAATATTCTACAAGTTACTGGACCAAAACTTGAGTGCAAACAACAACAAAAGAATTAGAAAAATAATACTCCTACAAAATTTCAATGTACAAAATTTACAATATATACAACAAACAAAACTTCTCAAGCTAAACACGACAAGCTTTCGAAAAACACAAATTGACATAACAAAACAAATACAAATAACGATATGAAAACTGGGTGAAAATGAATTAACAAGTTGAAAAATGAAGATTTGAAATTCAGAATATTTCCTTGTTTTAACTTGTTAAAGCACAAATCACCACACACATAAACAAATACAAACAAACATGTTTGTTTTACGTTGTAAGCTCAGCGCCTTTATTGTGCGAGCTAGTAACCTACTCTCATCATGCCATGGTATTGTCACACCGTGTAAACCTAACGAAAGTGTCCTAACAATCATACAACAAACATTACGAAAACGAGACAATTCACAACAATACGTGAAAACACATATATACACAAATATCATATATAAGTTAACATACAATTTCTATACAATATATACATACATTAATTACAAAACTCAAAAACAAAATAAATATCGTAATGCGAAGATAATAGAACCAATCTCCGACAACAACGTCATTTTGTTGGAAGTGGTGTAGCGGAAAGCAACAAAAGTTTTGGAAATATTTATCCGGGAATTTATCGTGTCCACAGAGATTGGTTATTGAATTATCGTTCGACAAATCTATCGTTAATGAGTTTGGGAATAAATGGGTTTGTAAAGAAAATGTTATCAACAGAAAATAAATGTAAACAAAAGTAAAAACTAAGGAAGAACTTATCAAGCCTGCATATAATCTACTCATCACAGACTTAAATCTATCGACCAGTTACATTCAACCTAATAATACTCATCAATGTCACTATGTATCACTCACAACCTAAGTCATTTCTAACCCAAATTGAGAGACCGACTGTATCACCAAGGAAGTTATCTCTCTACCTCCTCAATAACACAGAAGATAACTATGTAAACGCACTAACGATATCTCAACACAACAAAACCACACAGAGGCATTAAGCTCTGATGCCTAAGTATATGTCAACTCTAAATCTATCTCTAGAGTTTAGAAACTAACAGATAATCATCCTAGATAAGAATCTAAGCAGTATATGTCTATAACAACTCAAATCCCCAGCACAAAGCAAAAATCTAAGACAACAATCCACAAAGATTTATAAAGAAAATTTTATATAACGCCATGGGCGAAAAATATACATAAGTTCAGAGTAAAATACATTTAGAAAACCCAACAAAAGAGAAATACATAGAGAGGAGAAGAGATAAACCATAAATCTTCTAGTTTTTCAGAGCCGGTCAATGAGAAATCCACCTCCAATCATCCATAAGCAAAGCCCTAATGTTGTTATCTAAGCTAATCCACTATAAAAATGAGGTTGATGGAATTGGGAGAACAAAAATCACCCCTGAAAGCCATAACCAAACAAATGAAACAAAATGAAAGATATAAAGAAAATATGATCCGCAACCATCGCCCGACGATAATAAAGCCTCGCTCGGTGACAGGTCTTATATACAAGGCTCAGGAAAAGCCATGTCATCAACTGAAACAAATATCCTCTTTCTCCCAACGACAGACTCACGTCGCTCGGCGATGCATCTTCTCCTCTCCTAGCGATGCAGAAGCGAAGCAAGGCAGAGCTTTCATCAACATTGGTCTTCAGAATTTCTCCTGACGATCCATGACAGGATGGCAACTTCTGTTGCTTTCTCTACAACTTCAAATGGCCTCCAATCTTGGCCTTATTCTTAATTGATAAAAAATTGCATCTTGGAGCTTTATTCCTCTTGCTCAAATAATGCTCAAATATCTACAAAATTAATACAAATCTATCAAACGATACACTTTATACACAAAAATGCATTATACACAAAATAAACGTATTTACACAAAAGTCGGGTTTATTCAACGATATTAACAACAAAAATTCGATAAGTGCAACAAAACTTATATACAAAAATAACTATAATTTGCACTTATAAGTAGGAAGCCCTATTGTTGGATGTGAAGGGACAGACGTGGGTCATCGTACAGTCATTGAAGGTAACTCATAAATATGATTTAGCAATTATCAATTAAAGGACTAGATCATTTACAAATGGCAACGTCGAAAGGGTCATCGAGGGACTATGATCTTTTGTATTGGAGGGACTTTGCTAAAGTGTCCCCATGTTCGAGGGACATGACTATGTTTATTCGAGGGAAACAAGTGGGATTACCCTAGAGGCGAGCGTTGGAAAAATGTTTCATTTCGGTTATTTAATCTTTATTAGGGTTATCTAACTATTGGTTTTAGATATTGTCATACATGCCCTAATTACTAGCAATTATAAGGAATGCAGTAAATTAAGGAAATTAAAGGTGCGAAAAGTAAACCTAAACTATTACAAGGATTTGGGAGTGGGGGTACAAAACCATAAAACAGGGAAAAAAGAAAATAGATAAAAACCCTAATTAAACTATTACAACCCATTAGCAGTTACATAATTGGGAAAAACTAAATGCGAAAATAATAAGGTACACAGAGATTCTAAAATAAGAGGAAAATCATTTGAAAAAAAATTGATGATTAACCTAAAATCTAATTGATTTTAATTGGAAAAAAAGAGAGTTAGGTAATTAAATTAAGAAAACCCTAAAGTCTAGGTTGATTTTAATTGAGAAAACCTAAAAAATCGATTTAGGGTTTTTAATAAAACCTAAATCTAAATTAAGGTTAATTAAATAAAACCTGAAATTAATCAAATTAAGAAAACCTAAATTTGAGTTAAGTTGATTAAGGTTTTGTTAAGAAAAAAAGGTTTTTGAAAAAGGTTTGTAAAGAATGAAGAAAAGGAGGAGGAAAGAATAAGAAGCATAAAGGATTGACATAAAAAATAAACCAGTCGGGGTGGGTGTTGAACCCACACCCTCAAGACCTTCACACAACATGTATAACACCAAGACAAGTGCGCCTTGGTGTTAGGATACGCCTCCAGCGCGTTTTATGTCAAACCCTGTAAAATATCAAAAATTAGAGAAACAAAGTGTCAAAAGGCTGGATCGAACCCAGGCCCTTTGGGACTAATGCCTTATCGCGTGCGCTTCTACCGCTGGGGCGACTATACATCAGTTTACATAACTGAAATGATTAATATATAATATAGCTCTACACCCATTGACCGAAGAGGCACTGGAGCCCTAGCTACGGTCGTCTTCTCTGACTATCCTTTTTGTTCAACCTGCGAAATAAAGAGAATCAGTGATCCAAAAACGCTATACCCCCGTAAAACAAAGGCTGTGAATCTAATGGGAGTATTTTTTAAGGCTAAAACGCAACGATTTGGCCGCTATGGTGAAGATAACATGAAATCGGTATAACCATGGTGTCTCATGGTTTCGGCTGCATGGGATCACCACGATGGCTCAGACTTGTACAAAGATATCTGAGAAACATGATAAAGGCATTAACATGGCTTAGAACAAAGCAAAAATCAAGATATGAAATTTACTAATGTTACGCAACTAGAGATGTTATGTGATGAAATTCCACATGTTTTGAATCATCAAAACTGATCCAATTTACTCTGTATGTTTTCCAAGAGTAAATGAAATGAAGGTTTTGTAGTAAAAGGGCTTGAAAATAAGGTTTGAGAACTTTAGGATTATTGATAAAAGTTTGCTATTTTTTGGAAAAATTGTGAGGAAAGTATTCATGTATCAGGGTTCTTGTCTTGATGTCTGAATATATAGAGAAAATTAGGGCAAAAACAAATAGACTTGGACCTTGTGTAATAAGATATGATTTTATCTTATGTATTTTGTATTATTAAGGAATTAAATAAAAAATAATTAAAATAAAAAGGATAAAGGGGTACGAGAACAAGGTTTGAGGTGTATGAAGAGTATAATACACGTTTGGACTCTTAAACCATGGCCCAATAGCCCAAAATATCAAGCTTGCTCATTTTGGACTTCATGCATTTGTTTAAAATTTACCAACTTGCAACGGTCATAACTTACTCAATTTTTATATTTTGAAGGTGATATTTGACTTTTTGGAAATATCAAGATGTTCTCTACAATATCTATGTTGATTAGTTTTGATTTTGAAGATTTTATTCTGATGTAAGTTGCCTTGACAAAAAGTATCTTTTTGTTGACTTTTGAAATGAGCTGTAATGTATTGACTTATATCTCTCAAATGATGTATTTTTTGGACTTGAGCTTAGATACAAAAAGTTGTAGAGAATTGAATTCCCTTAAAAATGAGCTTTGGTTGAGGAAAATCTGATGAAGCATGTGAAAGTTATGCTTGGTCAAAGTTCAGTTGACTTTTCCTAAGGAAACCCTAATTTGGCAACTTTTGTCTTTTGATTATTTGAGGGCTTTTCTTGAGTAATAATGATCAACCCTTGATAAAATGATGGATATAACTTGAAAATTTTGATGTTGACCAAAACTTTTGAGGTTTGGCTGTATGTTGACCATAGTTGACTTTTTACCCAATATAGTTGATTTTTAGTTATCTGAGCCATTGACTGAGCAAACTTGTGATGCAAGGCTTGAAACTTGACATGATCATCCTTGAATACATATGAGTACCCATGAAAACCACTTTAGACCTTGGAAACTCAATCTTCCTTGAGAAATACCAAACCCTAGTTGTGAACCCATTGCTTAGGAGGAGAATTTGTCTGAGCAACTCTTAAGCAACCTTGAGCAAATAAGGACCTCATGAGAATGTCTTGAAGAAAAATGGGAGGGAAAATTTTGGGGTACAACAAATACACTTACAACCTTTCTAATAACCATAGTGTGATACGGTGGGAGATCTGACTTGGGATTTTGCGTTTGTGTTCGCAAATGTTTCAGTTTAGCAAGAGTCACCACCGACTTTTTATTTTATCCTAAGGAAAGGTCAAAAAGCACAGGAAAGACCTTTGAGATGTTTTCTTGGGTTCGGGAAGTAGATTATAGAAAGGTAAGATATTAGCGCCCTTTCTATCCATGGTTATCCATGGGCTCTTAGTTACTTGCTTAGATCACTTGCCTTTGCTTTTCAATTGTTTGAAATGGTACTCTTCAATTGTTTGAAATCGTGCTTTGTGTGTGATTTTGAAAGATGTTTTGAAAAGAGGCCATTGTTGTGGCAAACTTTGTAATGATTCTTGTTTGAATGTATACAAAGGTGTTTTTATCTTTTGAAATTTTTTCAATGTTTTGAAAGTAGGGTTTTGAAATTGTGTTGTGGAGTGTGTTTTGAAGATAGCAAGGATGTTTTTTTGCAAGCTTTGATCAAGTAACTAAGAGTTGTCTACCCTATTTTACTCAAAGATCTTTCTTATGTTTTTAACCCTTTTAACAGTGTTGTTTCACCATTGTATTTGGTGAACAACCTTGTGTTAGGATGTTAAACGGGACAGGCGCGGGTCATCGTATAGACCATGATAGCAATAATGTCAAGTATTTTTGGCAATTTTCTTGAGGGACTTGATCATTTTGTTTAGGCAACTCAAATAGCGTCATCGAGGGACTGTGATCTTTTGTTTTGTTTTTGTTTTGACAAAGTACTTGACATGCAACCATGGCCCATTTTTGAAGGCAACAAGTGGATTGTAACCCTAGGGGTGCAAGTGTGCATTGTGTTTGTTTTTTCATGCATTGTTATCTTGGATTAGGTCAAGCTATTTGTTAATTTGATTTTTGCATACAAACCCTAGGTTTAATCATGGCATAATTGAAAGCATTTAAAGGTGCGAGAATTTAAATTCTACACTATTACAACATGATATAGGGAGGGGGGTACAAATTTGAATTGGGGATTATTTTGCAAGAAATTAAATCCTAAATTATTACAACCAAATTGAATGTACAAGATACAATATTTAAATGTACAATAAATAAATAAAATACAATAAATAAATGTTAAATAAAATGTTTTATGCAAAAAAGGATTTTTATGTATGTAAAAAAGTTTATTTAAATATGAAGTGTAAATGATAATAAAAAAAAGATATTTTAATTATTTTGTTCTTTAGGGCAAAAACCCAAATTTTTTAAATAAATAGTATTATTTATTATTTATATACAATAATGTATTAATTTGTACAAAAATATAAGCATATTAAAAAAGGTATTTTTGGTATAAAATATTAATAAAAATGAAAATGTATTATTATTGTATTTTTTGTCTTAATTATTTAATAAAATATGTATGTATATATGTATTAAATATATAAAATATATTAGGTGTGTATAAAAATAAATAATACTATTTAGTTAAAATATATATATATATATATATATTTCAAGAAAATATTTTTAAATGTGTATAAAAATAATAAATAAAATAAAAGTATTTTTTACATTGTTTTTATATTTAAACAAAAGTAAATATAAAGTATTTAAAGTATTAATAATAGAAACAATTAAAATAAATACCAAATAAATACAAAAATTTATGAAAATATTTTTTAAGTATTTTTTATATTAGAAAATAAAATATCAAAATCAGAAATGAAATAAAAATGCAAAAATGACAAGTATGCAAGAAATGGGCCAGGGGGGTGTAAAAAGAAAAGAGGGGGGGGGGGGGGGGTGCCAAAAGCAAGCCTGTACAGGCCCAGCCCAGAATCAACTTCATCTTCTTCCTTGAAACAGAAACACGCGCGCTTCTGTATACAAAATGCTATCTCCTGATTCCTTGCTTTTTTGACAAAACTCATAACATGAAACTTGTAGAGCATCAAACAACGAATCTAACCATATAAAAAACTTAAGCTAACTCTCAAAGACCAGAGAGAATTTCTCTGGTCCTAATTCTTAACTTATTTTTTTCCAGAAATTTGATGAACAAAATTCTCCTAGCACGAGTAATATAAATGAAAACTAAGCACATGTATGGTTTCAGGGCTATGAATTCAACATCTTTCATTCACAAACCTAAGTCTAACTATTCCTAGATAGAGAGATAGAGGTTCATGAAATACCTGTTTCAGTTGACTTCGAGCTGGACAAAGCAGCAACTTCTAGGGGTGCTTGAGGTTCTTTTGAGCTTGCCTGATGTACAATGAAGCTTTCCCAATGCTTACTTTGTTTTGAAGTAGCTTGAATCGTGCTATAAAACTCAACCTGCAAAGCTTTGAAACAAAAATGGAAATGTGTGTTAATGGTGTTACAGCTAGCAATGGGGGTCTGGAATAGCTCAGGTGTGTTGGTTGGAAGGTGTTTGAAGTATCTTTGGGCAAAACGCACGATGGAATTTGATGATGGCTTGCAAAATGCAGAACTAGCCTTGTTTTGCAAGAAAATGGGAATTTGTGCACCAGGGGTTTTGAGATGTTCAAGACTCGTGTTTATGGCTTGTTATGGTGTATGAAACTTCTTTGACAACTTTGTTTTGGTTGGTTTTCCCCAATACAGTTGATTTCTAGGTCAACTGTCCAATTGACTGGGCAAAAATTTGGATCAAGGCTTAAAACTTGGTATGGACAAAATTGTGAGTCCAATATGAAGTATGAAAGTCACTTTGGGCATCGTAGGTCAAAACATCACTATGCAAACTCAAACCCTAATTTAGGTCAATAGTGCAAGGAGGTGTCTTGAGCAGAGGAAACCCTAGCTTGATCTTGAGTTCCAAGAGTCTTGTGGCGAAAAATGTTGATGAAATGAGAGGGAAAATTTTGGGGTACGACAGTTGCCCCTGTTCAATCTTCTTGAACCTGAAGAGTTAGATTGGCAAGTTTGCCTTTCGTGACTCGAAGGTAAAAGAGGATTGGACACTAGAGTGCCCATAAATTTGCACTCGTCAAAACATAGATGCGGGAATGGGCTTAAAGATGCCATTTGGGAATGGTAGAAAATTGCTGGAGATGGGCTTAAAGATGCCATCCAAGAATGTTTGTTGAATTGCAAAGTGGTAGGTCAGAAGAATGAGCATCGAAATGGTATCCGTGTCTGGAATGCATTTGAACTGTATCTGGAGACTGAGTCTGTATGAGCGAAAGAATGGCGTCCGTGTCTGGAGCGTATCTGAGCTGTAACGATGTTTGAACTTTGAATGAATATCAGAATGACTGTCGTGTCTGGAGTATATCTGTATTGTATCTGAATTCTGAATGGGCGACAGAGAAACATCTGTGCATGGAGCATCTCTGGGCTGGGGATAAATTCCGAATGAGTGACAAAATGGAAACCATGTCTGGAGCGTATCTGGACTGTATTTGAAGTTGAGATCTGTATGAGTAGCAGAATGACTTCCGTGTATGGAGTATATCTGAGACTGTAACTGGGATCTGAATAAGTGACAAAATGACTTCTGTGGCGACTGCACTGGGGAGAATCAAACTGCTGGCGTAAGAGCCAGAATGGCATATGTGTCTGGAGCGTATCTGAACTTGTGGTTGATAGCTGAATCTGAATGAGAGATAGAATGGATGCCGTGTCTGGAGCGTATCTAGTCTACATCGGATTGCTGAAGTCTGAATGAGTAGTGGAATGACCGCCGTGTCTGGGGTGTATTTGTACTGTATTTTGACTCGAAATTCTGAATGAGTAATAGAATGACCGTCGTGTTTGGGGTGTATCCATACTATATCTGAATAATTGTTAACAATAGCCTTTTAATCTTGTCCTGAAAAGGGTAAAATGTTAGCTAAAACACAAAGTTATGTTGCATGATATGTATGATGCAATGAATTGTGTTTCATCATTGTTTATGATATATGAATGTAATGGTTGCGCATGTAAGCTGAGTAACTGTCTTGCTGAGGAAAATAAATCCTTGACTACTGGAGATAATGAAATCTTTGATTGCTATTGGGGAAAGTAAATCTTTGATCGATGCTGGGGATTCCAAAAAAATCTTTGAATGCTGAAGATGAGAAATCCTTGCTGACCGCTTGGGGATTAAAGATCTCTGATTATTGAGAAGGATAAATCCTGGGACCACTGCTGGAGATTGAAAATCCTCGGTGATTTGTGGGGATTAACTAGGATTTTAACAACTTCTGTAGGGAATGAGAGTCCTTCATGACTTTCCTGGGATGTAGGGAAAATTCTGAAAATCTCTATTGGGGAGTTAAAACCTAGGAGGCTTCTGCTTGGAGAAATGAGACCGAGAATCTTCGATCTTGCTGGGAGATAACTCTGTGGGGGAAATGTTCACTGTTCTGGTTCCGCTGGGGATAGGAATTTTCAGGGTTTTCGGGCTCCACTGGGGATCTTGAAGCTTAACTCTGATGGGAATTTTGAAACTTAACTCAGTTGGGGAATCAAGTCTTTTAGAATGCACTGGCTCCACTGAGGATCTGGATGATGTATCGTAGGGGATTTCTTCTGGAATGGCATAAAGATATTTTCCTACACCTTCAACCTATCAGTAATTATCCTTTCTCAATTTTGTTTTATTTGTAAGCAGTGATTATATTCAAATGCATATGCCTATTTAATAAAACATTGGACGTTTTCAAATAAAACATGAGTGTAAAAGAAAAGAAAGGCAAGCAAATTTCTGCACTTTGAGGTATCTTTGTATTAACTTTGTGTAAGTATTTTGTACAAAGGAGATAGACATCCTAGTAAGAGAATGTTGTCATAAAATTGAGAAAAATTTATACAAAGGAAAGATGGCTATGTGTAACAATTCCATGGGATTCCCATTCTGCTATAGCCTTCACAACTCTGAATATCTTGTCCATTCGCTGCTTCATCCTCCGATGACTGGATTGATCAGAAGCTTGGAGCTTGTTGGTGAAGAGATTGTTCTTAAATTGATCCGACGAGACACAATCATACGCTTTAATTCCCTAACTTTTTCCTGGACCGCCCTTTCGGGTTATCGATCCACCGGGAAACCCTTTTTTGCCCAAGTCGCCCTTTCGGGTTTTCAACTTTCCGGGTGTACAGATTTTTTGTTTTTTATCCCTAATTTTTGCCTGAACCGCCCTTTCGGGTTTTCGATTCATCGGGATGCCCATTTTTTGCCCAAGTCGCCCTTTCGGGTTTTAAACTTGTCGGGTCGTTTTATGCGTAGTATCTTTTGACTATGTCTGCGTTCGCAGGGTACGGCAAATCATCGCCGTCCATGGTGGTCAGAATCATTGCCCCACCAGTAAAGATGCTTTTAATCACAAATGGTCCTTCGTAAGTAGGAGTCCACTTTCCCCTGGGATCACTTTGCGGCAAGATGATCCGCTTGATTACAAGATCTCCGACTTGATATACCTGACGCCTGACTTTCTTGTTGAAAGCCTTGATCATCCATTTTTGATACGTCTGACCATGACAGACAACATTAAGTCGCTTCTCGTCGATCAAATTAAGTTGATCAAGCCGGGTCTGAATCGAATCGTCTTCACTCAAACCAGCGTCCTTCATAATCCTCAAAGAAGGAATCTGAACTTCCATGGGTAGAACAACTTCCATGCCATATACCAAAGAAAATGGGGTTGCCCCTGTTGAAGTACCTGTCGTGGTACGATATCCATGCAGAGCAAACGGTAACATCTCATGCTAGTCTTTGTAGGTGACTGTCATCTTCTGAATGATCTTCTTAATATTTTTGTTCGCGGCTTCAACAACACCGTTCATCTTCGGTCGATAGGGAGATGAATTGTGATGATAAATCTTGAACTGTTCGCATAGAGCGGTGATCATGGTGTTGTTCAAATTTGTACCGTTTCCTGTGATGATCCTGTCGGGGACACCATACCAGCATATGAGGTTCTGCTTGATGAAGCGGGAAACCACATTCTTTGTAACTGAGGCATAGGAAGCTGCTTCGACCCACTTGGTAAAATAATCAATAGCCACCAGGATGAAGCGATGTCCATTGGATGCCGTAGGCTTGATCTCTCCAATCATGTCAATGCCCCACATTGCGAATGGCCAAGGAGCTGTCAGAATGTTGAGAGAAACAAGAGGAATATGTACCTTGTCGGTGTAGACTTGGCATTTGTGGCAGGTACGGGAATGTTGATGGCAGTCAGCTTCCATGGTAGACCAATAGTAGCCTGCCCTTAGAATCTTCTTAGCCATCATCTGTATGCTCAAGTGGGTGCCGAATGTGCCACTATGTATCTCAGTCATGATCAACTCTGCTTCAGCTTTGTCCACACAACGAAGTAAAACACAATCATGGTTACGCTTATAAAGGATGCCATTGCTTAGGAAGAACTTGGCAGCAAATCTCCTTAAGAACTTTTTGTCATTGACGGAAGCTCCTTCAGGGTATTCTCTAGTCTGAAGATACCTTTTGATTTCATGAAACCATGGTTGTTCCACTACCTCTTCGGTATTAATCTCATGATAGTGTGCATGTTCGTCCATTCGCTCGATGGTAATTTGGGGAGCTTCGTTATCTCAGTTGAGTTTAAACATGGAAGACATTGTAGCCAGAGCATCTGCTAGCTGATTTTCTTCTCGCGGGAAATGCTCGAAGGTGATCTGCTCGAAATGAGGCAACAATGTTAAGACATGTTCTTTGTATGGGATAAGATTAGGATGTTTAGTATCCCACTCTCCTTTTACTTGACTAATAACCAAAGCCGAGTCCCCAAATACGACCAAATATTTGATTCCCAAGTCTATAGCAGCCTTGAGACCAAAGATGCAAGCTTCATATTCGGCCATGTTGTTGGTACAGCTGAGGCAAAGTCGGGCAGTGAAGGGTGTATGGCAACCTTCCGGAGAAATGAGTACCGCATCGATACCGTTTCCAAGTGCATTTGAAGCACCATCAAAGTACAGGGTCCATCGGGATCCTTGTTCAGGTCCGTCATACGGTCCATTACCTTCGATGTTGTCCAATGTCATAATGTCCTCGTCAGGGAAGTCGAATCTCATAGATTGGTAATCTTCGACGGCTTGATGAGCTAGATGGTCATCTAGTACACTCCCATTTATAGATTTTTGGGTAGTATATTGGATATCGTACTCAGTCAGGATCATTTGCCATCTAGCGATTCTTCCAGATAAAACAGGCTTCTCGAAGATATACTTGATCAGATCCATTTTAGAAACCAGCAAAGAGGTATGAGTCAACATATACTGTCTTAGCCGGCGAGCAGCCCATACCAAAGCGCAAAAAGTTTTCTCGAGCAGTGAATAACGAGTCTCACAGTCAGTAAACTTTTTGCTAAGGTAATAAATGGCATGCTCTTTTCGGCCAGGCTCGTCATGTTGACCCAGTATGCACCCCATTGAGTTATCCAAAATAGTCAGATACATGATTAACGGCCTTCCTTCGACAGGTGGCATCAGAATAGAAGGTTCTAGTAAATACTCCTTGATCTTATCAAAAGCAACTTGACAATCATTGTTCCATTCAACTACCTGATCTTTCTTCAATAGTTTGAAAATTGTCTCATAGGTAGATGTCAGGTGAGAGATGAACCTCGCGATATAGTTTAAGCGTCCCAAGAATCAACTAACCTCCTTTTCAGTACGGGGGGCAGGCATTTCTTGTGTAGCCTTCAGTTTAGCTGGATCAACCTCAATTCCTTTGTTGCTGACAATAAATCCAAAAAGTTTACCAGACCTAACCCCAAAAGTGCACTTGCTTGGGTTTAATCTGAGCTTATACTCCTTCAACCTAGCAAACAGCTTTTGCAAATGATCAAGGTGTTCTTCTTCTGTCTGTGATCGAGCTATCATGTCGTCTACGTAAACTTCGATCTCATGATGTATCATATCATGAAACAAAGCTACCATGGCGCGTTGATAGGTTGCCCCTGCATTCTTTAGTCTGAATGGCATCACTTTGTAGCAGAAGGTACCCCATTGCGTGACAAAAGTAGTTTTCTCCATGTCCTCGGGGGCCATTTTGATCTGGTTATATCCCGAGAATCCATCCATGAAGGAAAAAACCTTGTGTTAAGCTGTGTTGTCACACACATTCTGACTTTGCCGTCCTTCTTAGGCACGGGCCCAATGTTAGCAACCCATTATGGATAGGAAGTAACAGCCAGAAAGCCAGCGTTGAATTGCTTCATTACCTCAGCTTTAATCTTCTCAGACATGTCAGGCCTTATTTGGCGGACCTTTTTCTTGACCGGTGGACAGTCTACTCTTGTAGGGAGACGGTGAACCACAATATTTGTGTCTAATCCTGGCATGTCTTCATAAGACCAGGCGAAGATTTCAACATATTCGTTCAACAACTGCACTAAGTGCTCCTTGACATTTGGTTCCAGGTTGGCACCCACTTTTACTTCTTTCCTGTCTTCCTCTGTCCCCAAGTTGATGGTTTCTAGCAACTCTTCATGAGGCAGAATAGCCCTCTCTTCTTGTTGTAGAAGTCTGGCTAACTCTCCTGGCACTTCACAATCTCCGTCAACTTCGTACTCAGCATGATTGACCAAATCCTCAGAGTTATCGAAGGCTAAAGCAGAATAGTCACCCATGGAATCTGAAATGGATGGGTACCTGCATTTGTGAGTGTGGGTGTGTGTAAGGGATAGCCATCCTTAAACAAACAAAATGCAAAAGGAAATAAAATGAACACAACAGTTTATAGATGAAAAACGTCCAATGATTCATTAAAACATGGAATATGGTAATGAAGAAAATCAAGCCCTTACAAATGGACCTACATGCCCCGGGCAAGGCATGAGGTGAAAATAGTGTGCGGATTGTTTTAGTTATTACAGACCATAAAATGGGAAATTGTTCAAAGATAAAATTACTGGTTGATAAATGTGATGGGAATAAAATCCTTTGCTTCCCAGTTGCTCAAACCCCCTTCGACGATCGGAAAGATCTAGTCTTCAAAGTGGCTCTCTTCATCTTCATCTTCTACCGCATTGATTCCATTGTGTGAGATCTTGACGGGTAGTCCTCTAGCCTTGGAGCGACGCATAGCCTTTTATCCTGCAGCAGTAAACCCCAACCCAAAGTTGTCTGTCTTATGGGGAAAGTCAGGCAATTGCCCCCATACTGTACTCTTCCCTTCTTTATTTACAGCCTCTGCGTCCTTGAGAGATGCCATCCTAGATACATGCTTGGGAACGACAGGCACCTCAACCATTGTCTTCGCAACTGCTACCTCAAGGGAAACTTCCTCAAAATGTTGGAAAGGCGTTTCGATGAACTCGCCATCCAACTCCACATAGCGGAAGGAATTGAGATGACTTATCATGTACTCTTCCTCGCCGTGCACTGTTATAATCTTACCCTTAACATGATATTTCAACATTTGGTGCAAAGAGGAGGTAACTGCCCCGACATAATGGATCCACGGTCTCCCTAACAAACAAGAATATGACGGACGGATGTCCATCACATAAAAGGTGGATTTGAATACTTTCGTGCCTACTTTGATAGGAATATCAACCTCTCCATGAACCATTCTTTTGGAACCATCAAAAGCCCTAACAACGATGTTGCTAGGTTTGAGGGTCAATCCTTCGCAGTCCAAATGGTCTAAGGCTTTCTTCGGCAGCACATTCAAGGAAGAACCAGTATCAACTAAGACATGGGCGAGGGTGGTTCCCCTGCATTCAACTGAAACATGTAGCGCGTTGTTGTGTTTCCTTCCTTTGGGAGTCAAGTCAGTGTCGGAAAAGCCAAGGCCATTATCAGCAGTAAGACTGGCCACACATTCCTGAAACTGGTCAGCCAAAGTCTCCTGGGGTACATGTGCCGCCTTCAAGAACTTGATTAGGGCCTTAGCATGGGCCTCAGAACAGAGCAGAAGAGCCAACATTGAAATTTTAGAAGGGGTCTTCCCTAACTGTTCCACAACGTCGTAGTCACTTTTTCTGATTATTTTCAAGATTTCATCCATTTCTTTCTGAGTGTTTTCGGGGATAACCACAACACGAGCCTTCTTCCTGACAGGCACTTCTAGTATCCCCTTACCCTTATTAGTAGTATCAGCAAATGGTCTTACTTCAGGAGTATCCAATTCTTCAATCACTGGGCCTTGCACAGATGGTCCAACAGGTACAGAAGCTTTCAAGGGTCCGAAAACTGCTCGAGGGGGAGCAATCTCCGGAGAAAAGATCCGGCCGCTGCGGGTTATCTTGCTTGTACCCGTAATTTTCCCTATATCAGGGTTTTCTTCCTCAGAATTCTCTTGGACTGCTTCGATTTGTTTGATACCATGGTAGAAGATTTCTCCCCCATAGTTCCATGGTATCGTTTTGCTTGATTGGTATGGGACAGGTCCCGGCATGGTGATCTTTAAAGGTACACATTTAGGATTGGGTGTAATCCTGACAGTCCTTTTGCAAGCCTTGGGAGGATTGTCAGAAATGGTTATGATCGCAATATCGTTGGTTGAAGTAGCAAAAGTAGCAGGAGTAACAGGATTGAAGGTATCAACAAGGGTTTTCTAGAAAAGTATCTCTTGGGTATCCATCAGGCGTTGGACACCTCACTTCAACATTGGGAAATCTCCTCGTATGTTCAAACAAAAATAGCAGTCTTTACCACAACCATGAAAGATCCCGGCTCTCATCAAATTTTCTTTAATCACAAGTGTGACCGGTGGAAATAGAACTGACTGTTTTTTAGCTGGTTTCGCGAAATGTCGCGGTAAGCAAGAGTCGCCACCGTCTTTTATGTTCTCCAACATGGAAAGGACAAAAGCACAGCAAAATTCCTTATTCGAGAATGTTTCTCGGTTCGGGCGGTAGATTTATAGAAAGGGAAGGTGTTAGCACCCTTTCTATCCATGGTTATCCATGGGCTCTTAGGTACTTGCTCTTATGTTTTCAAAAGATGTTTGCTTTTCAAATGTGTGTGGGTTTTGAAAAAAGTTCGTTTGAAAACTTCTAGGTAACTCTTGTATCAGTCCTCAAGAGTGTATGAAGTATTGTTTGAAAACTTTTTGAAAGTGTAAGGTGTGAAAAGTATTTTGTTTGTTTTGAAAAGAGCAAGTACCCATGAGTCATCTACCTACCCTAAGGAATTAAGTTGTGTAAGAGTCCTTTAGATAGTGCTATCCCACCATTGAGGGATAGGTAGCACCGTCGTTGGAGGTGTTCGGGTCAATTCGATTATCGGGACAGTGTGGTCACCGAAACAATGGTAGGATACCTTAGAAGTAACCCTAATGTCCTAGATCCTTTTTATCCGAGGCAACCATTTCGAGGCGACTGGATCTTTTGGACAGAAGGGCGACCTCTAAGACACCCTATACTTGATGACCACGTCGAGGCAACCAGTGAGGCGTACCCTAAGGAGTGGCATGTGCTTTGTGTGTTGTTTTTCAGTTAAGGTTATCTTTGCAGGTTATTTGTGAGCTACGAATTGGTTTTATTTACATACATTATTTCATGCATTGTTAACAGTTAGGAGTGCGGAAAGTAAATTGCGGAAATGTAAATTCTACGCTATTACAAGGCGCGGGTCAATACATCGCCAAAGACAAAAACCCGTTTTGGTAAATAAAGTGTAGGAAAATAAATAAAGCGGTAAAATTCCTATTTAACTATTACATATCTGGAGACAGTTACATAAATAATCAAAATAAAATACGCGCAAATAGAAATTAAATCGGGAAGTCTTAAGGGTTTTGACCCTTTTGAATAAGAATTAAATTTTGTCTTTTTTTTGTGATTAAATGAAATTAAAATTAATAACTAATCTAATTAATTAATTAATAAAAGTTTTTTTGTATTTTTATGTTTTTTATGAAAATAAAATAAAAGGAAATAAAATTAAAAGTTAATAAAAACCTAATTCTAAATTTATTTTAGTTATTAAAAAAAAGTTAAAGTTGCCTAATTAAAATTAACTCAATTTATTAGTATTTATTTACAAAAAATAAAATGAAGTTAATGATAATAATAATATTAGTTCTTTTTTTTTATTTTTATGAAAAAAAGTTAGTTATGTTAATAGTTAATAAAAGGGAAAAAATAAAATAAGACAAACAAAATATAAAAATGACAATAAAAATTGCGAACCCAAGGGGGGTTTTGGGCCAGATTGGAGGTGTTAATGGAGTTGTGAGGCCCATTTGCACAAAGCTCGTTGGCTTTCTGGACTGCCTGCGCCTGTGTTGACCTGAGAACATGATGCTCCTTCCCTTGTGGCCATTGAATTTGCACTTGGAGACACTTGGCGCTTTGGATTTGTGAGGCGCATGATAAGCCTTCTTTGAAGCCTGCACACAAGTATGTAAGAAAAAATAATATGGGTGAAATTCTGGCTACAGATACTCAATGTCACGTCCAATGTTATGACACCGTATCTGACTTACTATATGACAGTAAATACAAAAGCAGTAAATAACACAGTCAATTGTTTACCCAGTTCAGTGTGCAACAACACCTACTCTGGGGGCTACCAAGCCAGGGAGAGAATCCACTATAAGAGATGTTAATTCAGGAATAAACCAACCAGTTTATCTCCTTCACTTAAGACCTACCCAATGCAATTCTAATCTAAGTACAACTTAAACCTGAGTTCCTACTCACTCCCCCTCAATCACAGCAGTGATACATAAACCAATTTGACTTGAGAATTGATGAAGACACTCTTCAAAACACACACTTGATTAAGCTTCACAGCTTTTTAATCAAGTAACACAATCACTCGTGCTTCACAGCTTTGAGTGATGTACACAACTAACTTGACTCTGGTTCACAGCTTTAGTCAAGTAACATTCAAACACTCTTGCTTCAAAGCTTTGAGTGCTACACAACCCTTACAATTGAAACCTATTCCAAGACACTTATCACAATGATAATTGCTTGGAGTACAATAAACAAATCTATACAGATTACAAAATTGATCTTCTAATCAATCAGCAGGGTTTTCTTGAAAAACCGCAGCTCTGTTGAATATATAGCAGCTGCAACTTCAGTTAGGGTTTCCAAAAACCTAGGGTTGATTCCGTTTGACCTAAAGACCAGGTCACAGTACTTTATTGATCAGGTTAGGATTGAGCTAGGTTACTCCTCAGAAAACGCAGGATTCTGTTTAGAGGGGACTGAGTTATTTCCTGAAAAAACTCTGACTTATCCAATCCTGCAATCCTGTTAGTTCAGAACAGGATGTCATAACATCTGTTATGACATCTGAGAAAACCTGTCTACTGATTTAGCAAAATGTGATCATTTTGCAAACATGCTCAGATACACACTTATAAACATCAATATTTGAATTACAATATTTTTCTGCACATGTACCTATTGAGTTAGTACAACCTGAACTAGAATGTTATGACATCGGTCATGACATTCACACATACACTTGGGATTTAACAAAAATGCAAGCCAATACCTAAACACCTACAAACTCCCCCTTTGGCAGATTTTTGGCTAAAGTCCCTAAACAATCAGAGATAGATAGATAGCAGCAGAAATAAGTGACAGCAGAAAAATATAGTGTCAAGTACTAATTAAGCAATACCAAAAATATTCTCCCCCACTTTAGCCACAAATGGGCCAAAGATTACATGTTTATAAAGTTATACAGTTATCCAAAACAAAATAATGAGATCAGCAGCAGACAACAGCAGAACACACTTCCAAACTCCACCAGCAACACCACCAAGCAGCAATCATCCTTCAAGCACTGTCATCAGATCCAGAGAATTCAGGCTTCTTTCTTTTCTTGGGAGCAATGTCAGCATTTTTCTCTTTGTTTGATGTCTCAACATTCTTAGAGACATTTGGATTTGTTTTAGCATTTGAGTTTTCTTGGTTCAGAGGAACAGAAATGCCAGGAACTGAGTGGTTCTCGTTCAGAATTCGTGAAACAATTTTTGCTATTGCTTGATTAACATAGGCTGTCCCTTCCCTATTTGCAATTTCAGGGGGAACTGAAGAGGAAGAATGAGATGGATTACCTGTATGTCTTGTTCTCAACTCTTTGGCCTTGGTGGGGTTAGTTCTATGAGAACATATTTCCAGACCATCAGAGTCCAGACAGGAAGAGATTGTCCCAGAATCTTGATCAGAGGAGGAGGTTGAGATGGTCGTATTGGATGATGATGGCGTTTGAGACATTTTGTCAGTTTTGAAGGACCAACAACAAATGAGAAGAAATTCCTGATTGATGAGAAGACGAGAGGGGAACGAAGCAAAGGAGTGCCTATTCAACTTCTTAAAAGAATTGTAGGAAATGAGAAAATACAATTTTAAACCAATCAGAACAGGCATAAGTCCTTTGGTCTTTGTTTTAAGCAAAATTAATTGCTACAATTCCTCATGTTGGCAAATACCCAGCTTACCCCTTAAGTTTTCAAATTGGTTTGCATCCAAAGCCTTGGTAAAAATGTCAGCCAGCTGTAGCTCAGTGGCAACATGTTCCAATTTGATGGTCTTCTCTTCTACAAGGTCTCTAATAAAGTGATGTCGTATGTCAATATGTTTGGTCCTGCTATGCTGAATGGGATTCTTGGATATGTTGATTGTACTCAGATTGTCACAGTACAATGTCATAACATCTTGTGTGACATTATACTCAGTGAGCATCTGTTTCATCCATAACATTTGAGAGCAGCTACTACCAGCTGCAATATATTCAGCTTCAGCGGTGGAAAGAGACACACAATTCTGTTTCTTGCTGAACCAGGAAACCAGATTACTTCCCAAAAAGAAACATCCTCCAGAGGTGCTTTTTCTATCATCAGCACTACCAGCCCAATCAGCATCACAGTAACCAGTCAGTGTCGGTTCACAGCCATGAGTATACAACAATCCATAGTTGTAAGTACCACTTACATACTTCAAAATTCTCTTCACTTGATTGATATGACTGAATTTGGGATCAGCTTGGTATCTAGCACAAACTCCAACTGCAAAGGCAATATCAGGTCTGCTGGCAGTTAAGTACAACAAGCTTCCTATCATGCTTCTGTACAGACTTTGATCCACCTTAACCCCACTTGCATCTTTGGAGAGCTTTAGATGAGTAGGAGCAGGAGTCCTTTTGTGACTTGCATTCTCCATACCAAACTTCTTTACAATATTCTTAGCATACTTGCTTTGAGATAAGAAGATTGAGTCCTCCATCTGTGAGACTTGTAGTCCAAGAAAATAAGTTAGATCTCCCATGAGACTCATTTCAAATTCAGCCTGCATCTGGTCAGCAAAGTGTTTAACCATATGTTCTGACATTCCGCCAAACACTATGTCATCAACATATATTTGGGCAACCATCAACTTCCCTCCTTCAGTTTTGACAAATAGAGTTTTGTCCAAGCCTCCTTTTCTGTAGCCTTTGTCTGAGAGAAACTTTGTTAACCTGTCATACCATGCTCTAGGAGCTTGTTTCAGCCCATATAGAGCTTTTCTTAATTTGTAGACATGATCAGGATGGGTTGGATCCACAAAACCTTTAGGTTGTTCCACATAAGCTTCCTCATTTAAGTACCCATTTAGAAAGGCACTTTTCACATCCATCTGAAATAACTTGAACTTCAGAAGACAAGCAATTGACAACAAGAGTCTGATTGATTCCAACCTGGCTACAGGTGCAAAGGTTTCATCAAAGTCAACCCCTTCAACCTGGGTGTATCCTTGAGCAACAAGTCTCGCCTTATTTCTGGTGACAACTCCTTCAGCATCTGACTTGTTCTTGAATATCCATTTTGTCCCAATGATGTTAGTTCCTTCAGGTCTAGGAACCAGTTCCCAAACTTCATGTTGCTTGAATTGGTTCAGTTCATCTTGCATTGCACCAATCCAATATTCATCAGTCAAGGCTTCCTTGACATTTCTTGGTTCTATTTTGGACACAAAACAAGAATTTGAGATGATTTCTCTAGATCTTGTGATGACTCCACTATTAGGATCTCCTATGATGAGCTCTTTTGGATGATCCTTCTGAATTCTGATGGAGGGAGTCTTGCTAGCTTCCTTTGATTCTGATTCTGTTGTGGTGGAGTTGGGTAGATCATCCTGTTGGGTTGAAGTCTCAAAGAATGTCTCAACAGTACAAGGAACATCTGTTTCTTCATGATAGTCATCAATTATGACATTTATTGATTCCATCATGGTTTTGGTTCTGGAGTTGAATACTCTATAAGCTCTGCTGTTTGAGGAGTATCCTAGAAATATGCCTTCATCACTTTTGGAGTCCAGTTTTCTTCTCTGTTCACGATCAGACAGGATATAGCATTTGCTGCCAAACACATGAAAGTACTTCACAGTTGGTTTTCTTCCTTTCCAGAGTTCATATATGGTGGATGAGGTTCCCTTTCTCAAGGTGACCCTGTTATGAACATAGCAAGCTGTATTCATAGCTTCAGCCCAAAAATACATAGGAAGTCTTTTGGCATGTAACATTGCTCTGGCAGATTCTTGTATGGTCCTGTTTTTTCTTTCCACAACTCCATTTTGCTGAGGTGTTATGGGAGAAGAAAACTCATGACTGATTCCTTCTGAAGCACAGAAGTCATCAAACTTGCTGTTTTCAAATTCCTTGCCATGATCACTTCTGATTCTGACAATACATCCTTCCTTCTCTCTTTGAATTCTTTTGCACAGTTCTCTGAAGACTTCAAATGCATCTGATTTTTCTCTAATGAAATTAATCCAGGTGAATCTGGAAAAATCATCCACAACCACATAGGCATATCTTTTACCACCAAGGCTCTCTACTTGCATTGGTCCCATCAGATCCATATGGAGGAGTTCTAGAACCTTAGAGGTGGTCAGATGTCTTGACTTTGGATGTGACATCCTCGTCTGCTTACCCACCTGACATTCACCACAAACTCTTCCTTCATCAATTAGCAGTTTTGGAATCCCTCTGACTGCCTCCAAGGAGATAATCCTCTTCATACCCCTTAGGTGAAGATGGCCAAGTTTTTGGTGCCACAGTTTCACCTCTTTTTCTTCTGTTGCAATGCAACACACAGATGAGAAATTAGTGTTCTCAGCCTCCCATAAGTAACAGTTGTCTTTGGATCTGACTCCTCTCATTACTATCTCTTGTTTGTCATTGATTACAAGGCATTCAGATTTTGAGAAATTGACCTTGAATCCTAGATCACACAGTTGACTGATACTAATGAGATTAGCGGTCAGTCCTTTCACCAGCAGTACTTCATTTAGACTTGGAACTCCAGGGCAGTTCAAATCACCAACTCCTTTGATTTCACCTTTAGCCCCATCTCCAAAGGTCACAAAACTGGTGGTGTGAGGCTTAACATTATTGAGGAGGTTCTTGATTCCAGTCATATGTCTGGAACATCCACTGTCAAAGTACCAGTCTTCCTTTGCAGAGACCCTCAGGGAAGTGTGAGCTATCAGTGCAGTAGCCTTTTTCTTCCATTGAGGAGCATGTGGTACCTTTTTAGACTTAGGTTTGACACCTGAATTCTGATTAGGGTATCCATGTAATCTGAAGCAGAAACGCTTTATGTGGCCATATCTACCACAATGATGACATTTCCATCTTTGGTACCTCTTCCTCATATGTTTCTGTTCCTGATGTCGAGAGTTGTGTTGAGACATCTGTTTTGACATTTGCCTACCAGAACCGGATTTCGTTGCTTTCATAAATCCCAGACCAGATTTATTTCCCACATTTTGTCCAATCTGTAGGATCTCTTCCAATTTGTCAGTTCCATTTGTCAACATCTTGACAGATTTGGTCATTTGATTCAGTTGTGAGTTCAGCAATTGAACTTCTCCTTCTAGAAGACTTATAGTTTCAAGGTTTGCCCGTTTTTCAGCCTCCATCTTTATGATGAGTTTTGATTGTTTCTCATTCTGCACACAGACTTCAGTACTTCTGATACACAATTCCTTGTACGTTTCAGCCAGTTCTTCAAAAGTCACCTCTTCATCACTGATGTCACTTTCAGAGGTACAAACACCAGTTAAAGCAGTAACTCGTTTGGCAGTCTCTTCTTCAGAATTACTTTCTGAATCACAGTCAGACCAAGTAACTGTTATTCCTTTTTGTTTCTTAAGAAAGGTAGGACATTCAGCTCGAATATGCCCATATCCTTCACAACCATGGCATTGAATTCCTCTACCTTGAACTCCCTTCTCATCTGACCTTGGTCTTCTGCTGGAACTGTCAATGTCAGAGGAAATGTTATGAACATTAGACCTTGACTTTGGATCTATTCTTTTGATGAGTTTGTTGAACTGTCTTCCTAGCATGGCTATAGCTTCTGAAATGTTTTCTTCAACATCAGTGTTGGACATAAGTGCTATGCTCTTGTTCTTTTTGACATCATCATTAGTGATTCCCATCTCAAAAGTCTGAAGAGACCCAATAAGTTCATCCACTTTCAACTTGCTAATGTCCTGGGCTTCCTCTATGGCAGTCACCTTCATTGCAAATCTTTTAGGCAAGGATCTGAGAATCTTCCTCACCAGTTTTTCTTCTGACATTTTTTCTCCCAGTGCTCCTGAGGTGTTGGCAATCTCCAAGATGTTCATGTGAAACTCATGAATGGTTTCATCTTCCATCATTTTTAGATTCTCAAACTTAGTGGTCAACATCTGAAGCCTTGACATTTTTACTTTGGAAGTTCCCTCATGAGTAGTTTTGAGAGTGTCCCAAACTTCCTTGGCCAGTTCATATTGATGAACTAATCTGAAAATATTTCTATCAATTCCATTGAACAAGGCATTTAGAGCTTTGGAATTTCCCAGGGCTAGCTCATCTTCTTCTTTACTCCAATCTTCCTCAGGCTTCAGACTGATTGTCCCATCTTCCTCAGTTATGGTGGGATGAATCCATCCTTTGTCAGCAGCTCTCCAAGCCTTTTTGTCCAGAGATTTTAGGAAGGCAATCATACGAGGTTTCCAGTAGTCATAATTAGTTCCATCCAGAATGGGTGGTCTATTTCCAAAAACTCCTTCTTTGTCCATAGTGCCAGAAAGTGATATCCCTAGATCTCACCCAGTAATACAGGCAGGGTGCCTGCTCTGATGCCAATTGAAATTCTGGCTACAGATACTCAATGTCACGTCCAATGTTATGACACCGTATCTGACTTACTATATGACAGTAAATACAAAAGCAGTAAATAACACAGTCAATTGTTTACCCAGTTCAGTGTGCAACAACACCTACTCTGGGGGCTACCAAGCCAGGGAGAGAATCCACTATAAGAGATGTTAATTCAGGAATAAACCAACCAGTTTATCTCCTTCACTTAAGACCTACCCAATGCAATTCTAATCTAAGTACAACTTAAACCTGAGTTCCTACTCACTCCCCCTCAATCACAGCAGTGATACATAAACCAATTTGACTTGAGAATTGATGAAGACACTCTTCAAAACACACACTTGATTAAGCTTCACAGCTTTTTAATCAAGTAACACAATCACTCGTGCTTCACAGCTTTGAGTGATGTACACAACTAACTTGACTCTGGTTCACAGCTTTAGTCAAGTAACATTCAAACACTCTTGCTTCAAAGCTTTGAGTGCTACACAACCCTTACAATTGAAACCTATTCCAAGACACTTATCACAATGATAATTTCTTGGAGTACAATAAACAAATCTATACAGATTACAAAATTGATCTTCTAATCAATCAGCAGGGTTTTCTTGAAAAACCGCAGCTCTGTTGAATATATAGCAGCTGCAACTTCAGTTAGGGTTTCCAAAAACCTAGGGTTGATTCCGTTTGACCTAAAGACCAGGTCATAGTACTTTATTGATCAGGTTAGGATTGAGCTAGGTTACTCCTCAGAAAACGCAGGATTCTGTTTAGAGGGGACTGAGTTATTTCCTGAAAAAACTCTGACTTATCCAATCCTGCAATCCTGTTAGTTCAGAACAGGATGTCATAACATCTGTTATGACATCTGAGAAAACCTGTCTACTGATTTAGCAAAATGTGATCATTTTGCAAACATGCTCAGATACACACTTATAAACATCAGTATTTGAATTACAATATTTTTCTGCACATGTACCTATTGAGTTAGTACAACCTAAACTAGAATGTTATGACATCGGTCATGACATTCACACATACACTTGGGATTTAACAAAAATGCAAGCCAATACCTAAACACCTACAATGGGATTTTGAGGGGACCTGGGAAAACTTACAGCGCGGTATGATGGATCTTAGGACGTGGCAAGGGTTGCTTTAGCTTCAGGGTATGGCAAAGAAGAGAGTCACGTTCTCCTTTTGGCCTGAAAATGCTTGCAAAACTCCTTTTGATCTCACACTTTTTTTTTACACTTTTTGGATTTTGCTCTGGCCGTTTGTGTAATGTTCTAGGTTGTGAATGAGGCTTGCAAGGCTTGTATATATAGTAATAAGTGAGAATAAGTCACATTTAGGAGCCTTTAACCATTGCCATTAAGCTTTGGATTTTCTCATAACCACCATTAAAGAAACTTGCCATTTTTGTTCAAAATTTGAATTTCATGCTCATAATAGGCTTGGCACGAATTTGGCATGTGTATTATGATGCATCAAGGTCATTCAAACCACAAGATATCACTTAATTAATTTTTTTGATTTTTATTTGAATTTTATGGATTTAAATGAATTAAATCAAATAAAATTAAATAAAAATAGAAAAATTAATGTTTAATCTTGAAATTGATCATGGGACACGTGGGTGGCATGACAAGGCTGAACCAAGTGGAAAAAGTGGGCCCTTTTGTCAAAAATTGAAGTTTCAAGGATAGTTGACTTTGGCCATTTCACAAAAATTTCCCAACTTCTCCAATGCATATCTTGCTCAATTTTGATCATATGGACATGTTCTTGGACATTTTGGAAAGGTCTTGAAGTCCTTTAACCAATGCCTTTGGTCCCATGTCATTTTAATTTACCAATCTAAAGTTATGGTCTTTGACTTAAAGTGCCTTTTTGTTGACTTTTGAAAATGACCTATAATGTTGAAATTGATAACTTTTTGTGAGAGCATTTCTTGGATTTGGAATGTGAAGATGAGTTGTAGGAAATGTCCTCCCCTTCAAAATGAGCATTGGATGGGATTTCTTTGATGAACCATGAAAAAGTTATGCTTTGGTCAAGTTACAGTTGACTTTTCAACTGTCCAAAAATAGAAACTCTTGACACCTTGATGATTTTTGAGCCATTCTTGTGAAATCATGGTCAAGATTTGACCAAATGATGATTGTGGCTTCAAAATAAGATGTTGACCAAATTTTTTGACTTTTGACTGCCAAATGACCATTTTGCCCATACAGTTGATTGTGAAGCAATTAGGGTTTTTGACTGTGCAACTTGACCTTGTGAGCCTTGAAACTTGACATGTAGGTGCTTGACAATGTATATGAGCATATGGGACTTGATTGAGCCCTTGAAAACCTCAACTTCCTTGCAGGAACCAAAACCCTAGTTTGACTGGCTTAGGAGGGTGGTTGACTGTGCAATCCTTGAGTAGACTTTGAGCAAATTGAGATGATGCTTGTCAAAACTTTGAAGAATATGGGAGGGCAAATTTTGGGGTACAACAGTTGCCCCTGTTCAATCTTCTTAGACCTGAGGATGTAGATTGGCGTGCGTGTCTTTCGTGATCCGAAGGTGGAAGATGATTGAACACTAGAGTGCCCAGAAATTTGCACTCACATAGTAGAGTATCAGCAATGTGATAGCGGGAATGGGCTTATAGATGCCATCTGGAAGGGTGGCAGAACCTTGTCGGGAATGGGATTATAGATGCCATTTGGAACTGTAATGGATAGTTGAATCTGAATAAGAAATAGAATAGCTTCCGTGTCTGGGGCATATCTAGTCTATATCTAATTGCCGACGTCTGAACGAGTAGTAGAATGACCTCCGGGTCTGGGGTATATCCATACTGCATCTGAATGAGTGGTAGAATGTCATCCGAATCTGGATCGTATCTGGACTGAACAATAGAATAGCATCTGGGATGCAGCATCTCTAAGTTGTCTTTAGAAGTTTGAATCTGAATAAGCAATAGAATAGCGTCCGGATCTAGAGCATCTCTAGGCCATCTCCGGAGAGAAATCTGAATAAGCAGTAGAATAACATCCGGGTCAGGAGCATCTCTAAGCTATATCTGAAAGGAAATCTGAATAAGTATCAAAATGTCGCCATGTCTGGGTTGCATCTGAACTATCTCTGGACGGAATCTGGAATAAGTATCAGAATTTCGCCATGCCTGGGTTGCATCTGAACTATCTGTAGAAGGAAATCTGAATAAGCAATAGAATAGCATCCTGATCTGGAGCATCTCTAGGCCATCTCTGAAAGGAATCTCTGAATAAGCAATAGAATAACAGTCGGGTCCGGAGCATCTCTGAGCTATTACTGGAGAGAAAATCTGAATAAGCAAAAGAATAGCATCCGGGTCAGAAGCATCTCTAAGCTATATCTGAAAGGAAATCTGAATAAGTATCAAAATGTCGCCGTGTCTGGGTCGCATCTGAACCATCTCTAGAAGGGAATCTGGAATAAGCAATAGAATAGCATCCGTGTCCGGAGCATTTCTAAGCTATCTCTAGAAGGGAGTCTGGAATAAGTATCAGAATGTAGCCATGTCTGGATCACATCTGAACCATCTCTAGACGGAATCTGGAATAAGTATCAGAATGTCGCCATGCCTGGGTTGCATCTGAACTATCTCTAGAAGGAAATCTGAATAAGCAATAGAATAGCATCCGGATCTGGAGCATCTCTAGGCCATCTCTGAAAGGAATCTCAGAATAAGAAATAGAATAACAGTCGGGTCCGGAGCATCTCTGAGCTATTACTGGAGAGAAAATCTGAATAAGCAACAGAATAACGTCCATCTCTGGAGCATTTCCCAGCTATATCTGAAAGGAAACTCTTGAATAAGCAAAATAATAACATCCATCTCTGGAGCATTTCTAAGCTATCTCTATAGAGAAAATCTGAATAAGCAAAAGAACATCATCCGTCTCTGGAGCATTTCCAAGCTATATCTGAAAAGAAACTCTTGAATAAGCAAAAGAATAACATCCATCTCTGGAGCATTTCTAAGCTATCTCTGAAGAGAAAATCTGAATAAGCAAAAGAACAACATCCGTCTCTGGAGCATTTCCAAGCTATATCTGAAAAGAAAATCTTGAATAAGCAAAAGAATAACATCCATCTCTGGAGTATTTCTAAGCTATCTCTGAAGAGAAAATCTGAATAAGAAAAATAACATCATCCGTCTCTGGAGCATTTCCAAGCTATATCTGAAAAGAAACTCTTGAATAAGAAAAAGAATCACATCCATCTCTGGAGCATTTCTAAGCTATCTCTGAAGAGAAAATCTGAATAAGCAAAAGAACAGCATCCGTCTCTGGAGCATTTCCAAGCTATATCTGAAAAGAAACTCTTGAATAAGCAAAAGAATAACATCCATCTCTGGAGCATTTCTAAGCTATCTCTGAAGAGAAAATCTGAATAAGCAAAAGAACAGCATCCGTCTCTGGAGCATTTCCAAGCTATATCTGAAATGAAACTCTTGAATAAGCAAAAGAATAACATCCATCTCTGGAGCATTTCTAAGCTATCTCTAAAGAGAAAATCCGAATAAGCAAAAGAACAACATCCGTCTCTGGAGCATTTCCAAGTTATATCTGAAAAGAAACTCTTGAATAAGCAAAAGAATAACATCCATCTCTGGAGCATTTCTAAGATATCTCTGAAGAGAAACTCTTGAATAAGCAAAAGAATAACATCCATCTCTGGAGAATTTCTAAGCTATCTCTGAAGAGAAAATCTGAATAAGCAAAAGAACAACATCCGTCTCTGGAGCATTTCCAAGCTATATCTGAAAAGAAACTCTTGAATAAGCAAAAGAATAACATCCATCTCTGGAGCATTTATAAGCTATCTCTGAAGAGAAAATCTGAATAAGCAAAAGAATAACATCCATCTCTGGAGCATTTCTAAGCTATCTCTAAAGAGAAAATCTGAATAAGCAAAATAATAACATCCATGTCTGGAGCATTTCCCAGCTATCTCTTTAATCTCTTTAATGTAGATATGCCCTGGCTAGATACAGGTATCGAATCCACAATCAATCGCTCACAGATATGCCCTGGCTAGATACAGGTATCGAATCTGGAATTGCGACAGTTGATAGTAATCATCTTTGGATTGACCTTTTTCCTGAAAAGGGAAAACATCAGTTGTATGCAATGTCATGGTGCATGAACTGCATGATTTTAAGATGTTCTCAAAAATAAATGATATTTGTGTTGTATAATGTATGAAGATGTGATATTTATGAATGTATTTTTGTCTAGGAAAATAAATCCTTGACGAATGCCGGGAATTTGTTGAATCCTGGGCTGATGTTTGAAGAGTAGAGCTCTTCATTTCCGCTGGGGACGACGGTTGTAAGAATAAACCGGTAGGAGAAGATGACTCCGTTGGGGGAATAAACTTGATGAAAGATTACCCTGCGGGGAATTGCTCTGTGGGAAGAGAGATACTTCGTTGAGGTTTTGATGAGAACTCCGCTGGGGATTCCATTGATAAGTTATGTTGGAAGATCCGATGAACTCCGCCGGGGATAGGAAGAACTTCGTCGAGGACGATCTTTCCGTGGTTTTTAGCTGAGGACAACCCAGTTATAAGCTCTGGTGGAGAATAACCTTTGAATAAAGTCCGGGAGACGTGTTCGTGCTCTGCAGGGGTAAGCCTCCAGAATCTACTGGGGATAAGCTTCCTACTGGGGAGATGGATTCAACTCTCCTGGGGAGACTGTTGGACTGTACTGGGGAATAGCTCCGCTGGGGTGTCTTGTATTCCGCCGGGGAACAATCTTATCTTAAGACTGTCGGGGATGCTTGCTTAGGAACATCTGTATACTCCGCTGGGGAATGCTGAGATTTGCTGGGGGTACCCAACCTCCTTAAGACTGACTGTAGATTAACTCTGCTTGGGGAGAGCGTTGTTGACTTGCTGGAGATATTATACCTTGTCAGGGCTGACGGGAGACCAACTCTGCTCGGGGGAGAGTATTGCTGAATCTTATCTTACTTTGCGGGGAGTGAAGGTATCTTGGTCACGTTCTTCAGCTGAACCTACCTTAGTACCTTGGTGGGCAGAGAAACTAGATCGCTTAGACAACTCATATTGCCCCTGTTTCTGTGGGAGAAGGTACCTGTGGAGGCCTTGATAACTGCTGATTGACCAATCTCCTTCTGGTAGACAGGTGACGAGATGACGGAACATAGTCGTACGCTTTTGATCCCTAACTTTTGCCTGGACCGCCCTTTCGGGTTTTCGGTCCACCGGGATACCCATTCTTGCCTAAGCCGCCTTTTCAGGTTTTCGACTTGCCGGGTGTACAGATTTTTTTATTTCATCCCTTATTTTTGCCTAGGTGTGTCAACCTAGCGGGTCTTTTCTTATGCGTAGTGTTTTTTCGACTATGTCCGTGCTCTCAGGATGCAGTGAGTTGTCACTGTCAGTAGTGCAGTGTTACCATGCCACCAGAAGATCTTCGTTTGATCGTCCAATGCCCCAAGTGATCCAGATGGAGATTTGCCCCAAGCTGGTTGGCCTTTTGAGATATTCTTCGAATCTTGACCTAACTGCCCCAGATAATAGACCATGATCATGTCTGTCCCTTGGTTGGAAGTACTTTTGTTCATTTAGATATTCGTCGTGCGAATTTCTCTGCTGTTCGAACAAATAGTCATCTGCAAACAATGTTATTTTAAGAATGCAAAGCTTATGTCTGTCTTGAATTTTTTTGAAAATGCATTTTCAGTAAAACAAGCAAATTTTGTAAAATGTGATGTCAACTCAGTATTTTACAGCAAGCCTTAAGGAGTCATGACACCTTTGTAACAATATGCTTTCGAACTAACCCATGCTTCAGCTAGGACTTTTAAGGGTTATAACGTGGCCTGGTTCACGGTTTGAGAAACAAAGGATAAAGGCTCAAATTTATCTGTACCCACCCGCTCTTCGTGATGTTCTTCAAACCTAAACTCAGTTGATCGTGCGTCAGACCTTGTTTGAGTCTTTGCTCTGATATTCCAATGATGGTTCAGATATTGACAGTTTATTTTGAATAGGCAGTCATTTCCTTTTGTCGAGGGTTTGTAGGCCCTCTTTCTTTTTTTTTTTCCGATTTCGTTATCCCTGTTTTTTTTGCCTGAACTATTTCTTTTGTGGTTACAGTCAGCAGGATGCCCCGGTTTTGTAAGTCTCCTTCATAGGTTTTGACTTGTTGGGCTTTTATTTTGAGAAATGATGACTGCCTGTCTTTATGATCATTCAGAACCATCATTGTCCTTTGTTTTGTGAGGACCTATTTGGTGCTATTCGTTGTGCATTTGGATCAACTGAGAGAACTACCCTGCCCCAGATTATGATTAAGGGTTTTAATTTTCGAAAAGAAAAACTCCGACTTCTTTGGCTCAAAAGGGGTTGACGAGGGATTATCTTCCTTATAACTCCAGTGTTTAGGAATTGAAACAATGCCTGTACCTCATCAGCGGGGTCTGTTCAAAAGCATACTGTAGATCGTGGTATCGTTTTCGTCATCCTCCCTCAAGAGGCTTAGAATTATTAATTGAGAGTTGATCATCACAAAAATATGAAAACAGTTTGCATATAGTAAATATGAAATAATTACTTCAAAACAGACATGTGTAATGCATTAATGAAATACAACGTTTGACATGAATACAATGTTTTGAACAATCAAAGAAAAATACAACTTGAACATTCGAATGAACAAAAAATTTCCAATCCTAGCCATATTTTGGCAAGGGAGCAGTGGTCACATCGGGAGTCTCTGGAGAGTCGAACTGGACTTCCTTTGCATCGATCAGATCCTGAACCTTGTTTTTCAAAGTCCAACAATCATCTGTAGCATGCCTCGGGCTGTCAGAATGATAGGCGCAACGAACGTTGGGGTTATACCTTGAAGGTGTCCTGTTGGGATTCTTAGGAGGGTCCCTTAGAGTTACCAACTTGGTCTCCAGCAGCTGTGGCAATATCTGGGACAAGGTCATGCCAAGGGGAGTGAATTTCCTTTTAGGTCTTTCTTCCCTTTGTTGGTTGCGATGTTGAGGAGCACCGACCGGTTTTGAGATAACTACTGCGTTGACAGCACTAGATTCTTTCTTGGACGGTTTCTTCTCAGTGTTCGAGGAATCACCATTCTGTATCTTCGCCGACTTGATACCGGCTTCAATTCTTTCCCCGGTCAAGATTAGGTCTGTAAACCCAGTAGAAGAATTTCCAATTAGATGGTTGAAGAATGGACCAGACAGGGTCCCCAGGAACATATCCACAAGCTCATGGTCAGTCAGAGGTGGCTGCACCCTTCCAGCAAGGTCTCTCCACTTTTGAGCATATTCTTTGAATCCTTCACCCGTCCCAAGTGACATACCCTGGAGTTGGGTACGCGTAGGAGCAAGGTCAGAATTATACTGATACTGCTTGTAAAAGGCAGTAGCAAGGTCCTCCCAGTTGTGGATACTGGCTCCATCCAGCTGATAGAACCACTCGAGTTGAGTCCCCGACAGACTATCTTGAAAGAAGTGAATCCACAAATTCTTATCAGCCGTGTAGGGCTGGATCCTCCTTATGTATGATCTGAGATGCAGCTTGGGACAGGATGCCCCGTCGTATTTTACAAAAGTAGGTGCTTTGAATTTGTGTGGGATCACCACCCCAGAAGATAAGCCTAGGTCTCCAAAGTCCAACCCAGGCACACGTTGAATCTCCATAGCATTCAACCGGTCTTCCAGCTGTTTGTACCTGTCCTCAGCAGGAGGGTACTGTTCATCATTGAAATTTGTCTCGGTGTCAGAGACTACGGGACTAGGAACTCTTCCCTCTTGGTGACTGCCTTCCCCAACAGATGGAGTAGTCCGCTCAGCTTCATTCTGCAGTGTATTCCCAGATCTGCGTCTAGGGTTGAACAAAACAGTCCTCTTCTTCTTTTTCTTCAAAAGCAGAGTCTTCAATTCCTGTTGTCCTTGGGCTAAGCTCATGACCAGCTCCTGGAACTGGGCGTTCTGGGCCTGGAGGGCCTTGATAGCTTGTTCATTGGATGATTCAGGATTCATGATGATGGCTGAAATAAACAGCGAAGAAGATTAAGCAACCTGTGGAAAAGAGTACCTGTAATGCAATGATATGTATGTATGCATGCGCTGTTTTCAAGGATATCGCGGGGTAAATAGAGAAACTTGTTAGAATTTGAATTTGGGTAGCTTGATTGAAGGAACTTCATGTTGTTGAGAGTCCTTCTTCAAGAGTCAAAGCTCACCATATCGAGTGGGTCATAGCCCCTGACTCAAGTTATCAACCTTGGCTAGAGGAAAATAAATCCCCTTTGCCCCTTGCTAGACATCATGACCTGCATCACAAACCCTTGAGATCCTTGAAACGGATTAGTCCTTATGCAGGATGTATGCAATGGTATGATGGCATGATGTTATGCTATGCGTGGAGTAATGTAAGTAGGCCCTGTAATGAGTCCAGATTGAGGACTGTAAACAAAACCTGCAAGAAACTCAAGTGTCAGATAACAAGCATGCAAGTAGTTCAAGTATGAAGGCACACAAGTCATAAGACAGCCCTTAGAGTTTAGGCCAGCATGAAGTTTGGGGTACTACCCTCTTGAAGTTGGTGGGCTCAAAAACCTGTCCTATCAAAAGTAACCGGGTTCTAAGGAGCTCAATATCATTGGGTTGTTTTCTGTGTTCATTGTTTTGATTTAGCCACTGAACTGGCGATCAAAATATTCCAAGAAAACAACCCTCAATGAGTGTAGTATCGAGTATCAACCAACTTCAGACTGCACCAAAGTCAGTTATCTCACTACCCCTAAAGAGGCCAGGATGGTCAAGTAAGGTTCCTAAGGTCAGTTGATGCTTCACGACACCACGCGGCGGCCCCGTACTCTCCTTGACTTGACTCAAGGGTTACCGGTACTCACCAAAGTGCCACATCAACGTAGCAAACTGCTTCAACCGTGTCGGTATACCCCGCACAGTTCCCTCACAGTTTTTTGCTACTTTCTAAAAGGTATCCCCCAGATCCGGGTTAGGATCTATGAAACTCCCAAAACAGGTCCACAACATTAAAGCAATCAAAGCAAGCAATTGAAAACACAAGAGTGGTCTAATTCCTAAGGTACACCTCACTTTATAATGTCCCCAGCAGAGTCGCCAGTTCTGTGACCGGTGGAAATAGAACTGACTGTTTTTTAGCTGGTTTCGCGAAATGTCGCGGTAAGCAAGAGTCGCCACCGTCTTTTATGTTCTCCAACATGGAAAGGACAAAAGCACAGCAAAATTCCTTATTCGAGAATGTTTCTCGGTTCGGGCGGTAGATTTATAGAAAGGGAAGGTGTTAGCACCCTTTCTATCCATGGTTATCCATGGGCTCTTAGGTACTTGCTCCTATGTTTTCAAAAGATGTTTGCTTTTCAAATGTGTGTGGGTTTTTAAAAAAGTTCGTTTGAAAACTTCTAGGTAACTCTTGTATCAGTCCTCAAGAGTGTATGAAGTATTGTTTGAAAACTTTTTGAAAGTGTAAGGTGTGAAAAGTATTTTGTTTGTTTTGAAAAGAGCGAGTACCCATGATTCATCTACCTACCCTAAGGAATTAAGCTGTGTAAGAGTCCTTTAGATAGTGCTATCCCACCATTGAGGGGTAGGTAGCACCGTCGTTGGAGGTGTTCGGGTCAATTTGATTATCGGGACAGTGTGGTCATCGAAACAATGGTAGGATACCTTAGAAGTAACCCTAATGTCCTAGATCCTTTTTATCTGAGGCAACCATTTCGAGGCGACTGGATCTTTTGGACAGAAGGGCAACCTCTAAGACACCCTATACTTGATGACCACGTCGAGGCAACCAGTGAGGCGTACCCTAAGGAGTGGCATGTGCTTTGTGTGTTGTTTTTCAGTTAAGGTTATCTTTGCAGGTTATTTGTGAGCTACGGATTGGTTTTATTTACATACATTCTTTCATGCATTGTTAACAGTTAGGAGTGCGGAAAGTAAATTACGAAAATGTAAATTCTACGCTATTACAAGACGCGGGTCTATACATCGCCAAAGACAAAAATCCGTTTTGGTAAATAAAGTGCAGGAAAATAAATAAAGCGGTAAAATTCCTATTTAACTATTACATATCTGGAGACAGTTACATAAATAATCAAAATAAAATACGCGCGAATAGAAATTAAATCGGGAAATCTTAAGGGTTTTGACCCTTTTGAATAAGAATTAAATTTTGTCTTTTTTTTGTGATTAAATGAAATTAAAATTAATAACTAATCTAATTAATTAATTAATAAAAGTTTTTTGTATTTTTATGTTTTTTATGAAAATAAAATAAAAGGAAATAAAATTAAAAGTTAATAAAAACCTAATTCTAAATTTATTTTAGTTATTAAAAAAAAGTTAAAGTTGCCTAATTAAAATTAACTCAATTTATTAGTATTTATTTACAAAAAATAAAATGAAGTTAATGATAATAATAATATTAGTTCTTTTTTTTTATTTTTATGAAAAAAAGTTAGTTATCTTAATAGTTAATAAAAGGGAAAAAATAAAATAAGACAAACAAAATATAAAAATGACAAAATAAAAATTGCAAACCCAAGGGGGGTTTTAGGCCAGATTGGAGGTGTTAATGGAGTTGTGAGGCCCATTTGCACAAAGCTCGTTGGCTTTCTGGACTGCCTGCGCCTGTGTTGACCTGAGAACATGATGCTCCTTCCCTTGTGGCCATTGGATTTTCACTTGGAGACACTTGGCGCTTTGGATTTGTGAGGCGCATGATAAGCCTTCTTTGAAGCCTGCACACAAGTATGTAAGAAAAAATAATATGGGATTTTGAGGGGACCTGGGAAAACTTACAGCGCGGTATGATGGATCTTAGGACGTGGCAAGGGTTGCTTTAGCTTCAGGGTATGGCAAAGAAGAGAGTCATGTTCTCCTTTTGGCCTGAAAATGCTTGCAAAACTCCTTTTGATCTCACACTTTTTTTTGACACTTTTTGGATTTTGCTCTGGCCGTTTGTGTAATGTTCTAGGTTGTGAATGAGGCTTGCAAGGCTTGTATATATAGTAATGAGTGAGAATAAGTCACATTTAGGAGCCTTTAACCATTTCCATTAAGCTTTGGATTTTCTCATAACCACCATTAAAGAAACTTGTCATTTTTGTTCAAAATTTGAATTTCATGCTCATAATAGGCTTGGCACGAATTTGGCATGTGTATTATGATGCATCAAGGTCATTCAAACCACAAGATATCACTTAATTAATTTTTTTGATTTTTATTTGAATTTTGTGGATTTAAATGAATTAAATCAAATAAAATTAAATAAAAATAGAAAAATTAATGTTTAATCTTGAAATTGATCATGGGACACGTGGGTGGCATGACAAGGCTGAACCAAGTGGAAAAAGTGGGCCCTTTTGTCAAAAATTGAAGTTTCAAGGATTGTTGACTTTGGCCATTTCACAAAAATTTCCCAACTTATCCAATGCATATCTTGCTCAATTTTGATCATATGGACATGTTCTTGGACATTTTGGAAAGGTCTTGAAGTCCTATAACCAATGCCTTTGGTCCCATGTCATTTGAATTTACCAATCTCAAGTTATGGTCTTTGACTTAAAGTGCCTTTTTGTTGACTTTTGAAAATGACCTATAATGTTGAAATTGATAACTTTTTGTGAGAGCATTTCTTGGATTTGGAATGTGAAGATGAGTTGTAGGAAATGTCCTCCCCTTCAAAATGAGCATTGGATGGGATTTTTCTGATGAACCATGAAAAAGTTATGCCTTGGTCAAGTTACAGTTGACTTTTCAACTGTCCAAAAATAGAAACTCTTGACACCTTGATGATTTTTAAGCCATTCTTGTGAAATCATGGTCAAGATTTGACTAAATCATGATTGGGGCTTCAAAATAAGATGTTGACAAAAATTTTTTGACTTTTGACTTCCAAATGACCATTTTGCCCATATAGTTGATTGTGAAGCAATTAGGGTTTTTGACTGTGCAACTTGACCTTGTGAGCCTTGAAACTTGACATGTAGGTGATTGAAAATGTATATGAGCATATGGGACTTGATTGAGCCCTTGAAAACCTCAACTTCCTTGCAGGAACCAAAACCCTAGTTTGACTGGCTTAGGAGGGTGGTTGACTGTGCAACCCTTGAGTAGACTTTGAGCAAATTGAGATGATGCTTGTCAAAACTTTGAAGAATATGGGAGGGCAAATTTTGGGGTACAACAACAAGTAACGGCATCAACAGGTCAACAATATCAGTAACATGAAGGTCCTCCATAACAGCATGAACATTATTACCGTGCTTGGGCATCAGAGCAGAAATCACATTGGGCTTCTCAGGCGCATCGAATTCTACTTCTTTGGCATCAATCAAGTCCTGGATTTTGTTCTTAAGCGCCCAACAATTATTGGTATCGTGCCCAACACTGTCGAAATGGTAAGCACATTTGGCATTGGAGTGGTAGTATGGAGAGGACCTGTTAGGATTCTTTGGCGCTTCCTTTAAACTGGTAAGATTCAACTTCAACAAGTGAGGGAGTACTTGAGTTGGCGTCATGTTAATGCGGGTGAACTGCCGTTGTGGCCTTTCTACCTGTTGTTGATTTGGTCTCGACTTATTGTTACGAGGTTGATCATTTGAAGAATTTTGAATCATCACAGCCCCTACCGTCGGCCGGCGCTCAGTTCTTCCCTAACCCTTATGAGAATACACAACAGAGGCTTCCTTCTTAGCCGAGAAGGGTTTCTTAACAACTGTGGATGCGGAAGCATCCTTTTGAATCTTTCCACTTTTAATCTCGGCCTCAACCCTTTCGCCGGTCAAAATTAGCTCAGTAAATCCCGCAGAAGAACTCCCGATTAGATGATTGAAGAAGGGGCCAGACAGGGTCCCCAGAAACATGTCAACTAACTCCCTATATGACAACGGTGGCTGCACGCTTCTAGCCAGATCACGCCACTTCTGGGCGTACTCTTTAAACCCTTCATTGAAAGCCATCCCCATACTTTGTAACTGAGTATGAGTGGGCGCCAAATCAGCATTGTATTGATATTGACGATAAAAAGCGGTAGCTAAGTCTTCCCAATTGTGAACCTCTGATCTCTCGAGCTGATAGAACCAGTCCAACTGTGTGCCAGACAGACAGTCTTGGAAAAAGTGTACCCAGAGGTCTTTATCGGATGAGTGGGGTTGGATTTTTCTGACATACGATCTCAGGTGCATCTTTGGGCACGACATACCGTCATACTTGGCGAATGTTGGCACCTTGAACTTGGGAGGGATAACAATCCCAGCTACCAGCCCTAGTTCTTCAAAATCCAAACCGGGTACCCTCTGCAACTCCATGGCTGCCAGTCTATCTACAAGATTCTTATATTTATCATCCGCTGGAGGATACTGTTGTTCGGAGTAGTCTTCGTCTTCTTCCTCTTCCTCCTCTTCAACCTCAGATTCAGAAGGTACAGCAGTCCCTTTCCCTCTTCCGACCCCTTCGTCAGACGTTGAGGGGAACTCAAGAGCCTTTCTGGCATTGCTTTCAAACCTTCTTCCAAAAGTGGCTACTCCAGGTCTCTTTTTATTTTTCTCTTTATTCTTTTCCAACAGAGCTTTGAGGTCCTCTTGACCCATTGCCAAGGTCATAAGGAGTTGCTGGAATTGTGAATTTTGTGCCTGCATATCCTTTACCGTCTGCTCCAAATCCATCTTGCTGAAATAAACAGCAGAAAGATAAGGAAACCTGGTGTGAAGACCTGTTTATGCATATGATGAATGGTATGTTATTCATGTAATGCATTCAAGGATTCATAAATTCAAATTTGTTGCAAACAAAAAGAACGCTCGTCATATTAAGAAGAAATTGTTAGTACATAAGTGCCTCATGGGCAAAATATTACAAAATTCTTAATGTAGAAAGACATTACGCATCCTCTTTGGTGCGATATAAGTATTGAGAGTTTCCTCCTCATGAAGTCGGCGGGTAAGCTCCAAAACCTTCTTCTCACTGGCATAGAAGCTGGCTTCAAAAGTATTCCGCTCTTCCTTAAGTTGGATCCAACTCTTTTGCATTTCTTCCCATGATGTTGGCATGTCAGGATGTAGGATGGTGTATGTAACCTCTCCTTCCATAACAGGCTCTTTGATCAAGGGGAGAATGTGAGGGTATGGCATCATAAGATTCTGGGCGCGGGTTTGTACCCACTTGAGATAAGGCTCAAGGGGGATGGAATTCTTGTGCCCCAATGTCTTACTATCCACCTTGTTAGGCATCCTCCAAGCTCTGATGAACCTTTGTCGAAGTCCTTGCGCATCGTTGTCGAAGTCAAAAATTAGGTCAGGAATCAGCATGTCATGAGGGCTATCCCTCCAAGCATATCCAAACTGTCTTAGAGCTAAACAGGGGTTGTAGGTAATGCCTCCCCTAATGCCAAGTAGTGGGACATTAGGGAATTCCCCACAACGATCAATGATGATGACATTTTCTCTGGACCGAGAACACCAATGTACATCGGAATGTGTGAGGGTCATCAACCACTGTGACCACCTTAAACCCTACTCATTCTTCAAAACTGATTGTGGAAGGTGAGAAATAAACCACCTTTCTAGGAGATGAGTACATCACATGAGAACACCTTTTTTACTCATTGTTCGTGTGTACAATGAGTGTAGGATGTCCCCAAGCAATGTGGGTATAGGATTCCTGGATATAAAAATCTTGACAGCATTCACATCTATAAGTTGGTCAGGGTTTGGGAACAAAACCAACCCATAGATGAGGAGTGCCACAATCTCTTCAAAGTCTTATAGATCTAGAGAATTCCAGCAGTCTTGTGCCTTCTCAAACAGAAACTTTGCCAAGAAACCCTTGACACCACTTCTGGTTTCCCAATGTCCTTTGATGTCAGATGGTTGCAAGTGTAATGCTTGAGCAACATCTTCAGGCTTTGGTTCTTTTTCCGTACCGTTGTAGGGTAGTTGATGAAGAATAGGAATTCTCAGGAGTTGAGAAAATTCCTCCAAAGTGGGCACTAGTTGATAATCCGGGAATGTGAAATAGTGGTGTAGGGGATCAAAGAACTGGAAGAGAACTTTAACCATGTCTTCTTCAATGTTGGAGTTGACCAAGTTGAGAAGTCTACCATGTCTTTCACTGAAGAGAGAATTTTCTGGAATCCTGGATGTAAGCTCCTTGAGTTGAGGAGGGATTCTCACAAGGTTGACTTGAATCGTTTTCCTGCGAAGAGATTCCATGACCTACAAAACAAGAACAAAGATGAAGATCCAAACCCTTGAAATGGTTAGTGGATGCATATGATGCTTTATGATGTTCATGATGTATGCACAAGCACATGTACAAGCAAGTCACACAAAACCCTAGTTTCAGGCTTGCATGAGGTTTCATAGGTAAGTACCCTCTTGAGTTTAGTTGGCTCAAACCTGTCCTATAAATAGTAACCGGGTTCTAAGGATTTCAAACCCAAACAAGAGAACCAAATGTAAAGCAATCAAAGCAAGCAATATAATCATGCAAAGGGTGATCTAAGCCCTAAGGTTACTCCACTTTTAAAGATTTCCCTAGCAGAGTCGCCAGTTCTGTGATACGGTGGGAGAACTGACTTGGGATTTTGCGTTTGTGTTCGCAAATGTTTCAGTTTAGCAAGAGTTGCCACCGACTTTTTATTTTATCCTAAGGAAAGGTCAAAAAGCACAGGAAAGACCTTTGAGATGTTTTCTTGGGTTCGGGAAGTAGATTATAGAAAGGGAAGGTATTAGAACCCTTTTTATCCATGGTTATCCATGGGCTCTTAGTTACTTGCTTAGATAATTTGCCTTTGCTTTTCAATTGTTTGAAATGGTACTCTTCAATTGTTTGAAATTATGTTTTGTGTGTGATTTTGAAAGATGTTTTGAAAAGAGGCCATTGTTGTGGCAACCTTTGTAATGATTCTTGTTTGAATGTATACAAAGGTGTTTTTGTCTTTTGAAATTTTTTCAATGTTTTGAAAGTAGGGTTTTGAAATTGTGTTGTGGAGTGTGTTTTGAAGATAGCAAGGATGTTTTTTTGCAAGCTTTGATCAAGTAACTAAGAGTTGTCTACCCTATTTTACTCAAAGATCTTTCTTATGTTTTTAACCCTTTTAACAGTGTTGTTTCACCATTGTATTTGGTGAACAACCTTGTGTTAGGATGTTAAACGGGACAGGCGCGGGTCATCGTATAGACCATGATAGCAATAGTGTCAAGTATTTTTGGCAATTTTCTTGAGGGACTTGATCATTTTGTTTAGGCAACTCAAATAGCGTCATTGAGGGACTATGATCTTTTGTTTTGTTTTTGTTTTGCCAAAGTACTTGACATGCAACCATGGCCCATTTTTGAAGGCAACAAGTGGATTGTAACCCTAGGGGTGCAAGTGTGCATTGTGTTTGTTTTTTCATGCATTGTTATCTTGGATTAGGTCAAGCTATTTGTTAATTTTATTTTTGCATACAAACCCTAGGTCTAATCATGGCATAATTGAAAGCATTTAAAGGTGCGAGAATTTAAATTCTACACTATTACAACATGATATAGGGAGGGGGGGTACAAATTTGAATTGGGGATTATTTTGCAAGAAATTAAATCTTAAATTATTACAACCAAATTGAATGTACAAGATACAATATTTAAATGTACAATAAATAAATAAAATACAATAAATAAATGTTAAATAAAATGTGTTATGCAAAAAAGGATTTTTATGTATGTAAAAAAGTTTTTTTAAATATGAAGTGCAAATGATAATAAAAAAAAGATATTTTAATTATTTTGTTCTTTAGGGCAAAAACCCTAATTTTTTAAATAAATAGTATTATTTATTATTTATATACAATAATGTATTAATTTGTACAAAAATATAAGGATATTAAAAAAGGTATTTTTGGTATAAAATATTAATAAAAATAAAAATGTATTATTTTTGTATTTTTGTCTTAATTATTTAATAAAATATGTATGTATATATGTATTGAATATATAAAATATATTAGGTGTGTATAAAAATAAATAATACTATTTATTTAAAAATTATATATATTTCAAGAAAATATTTTTAAATGTGTATAAAAATAATAAATAAAATAAAAGTATTTTTTATAGTGTTTTTACATTTAAACAAAAGTAAATATAAAGTATTTAAAGTATTAATAATAGAAACAATCAAAATAAATACCAAATAAATACAAAAATTTATGAAAATATTTTTTAAGTATTTTTTATATTAGAAAATAAAATATCAAAATCAGAAATGAAATAAAAATGCAAAAATGACAAGTATGCAAGAAATGGGCTACGGGGCGTAAAAAGAAAAGAGGGGGGGGGGGGGTGCCAAAAGCAAGCCTGTACAGGCCCAGCCCAGAATCAACTTCATCTTCTTCCTTGAAACAGAAACACGCGCGCTTCTGTATACAAAATGCTATCTCCTGATTCCTTGCTTTTTTTGACAAAACTCATAACATGAAACTTGTAGAGCATCAAACAACGAATCTAACCATATAAAAAACTTAAGCTAACTCTCAAAGACCAGAGAGAATTTCTCTGGCCCTAATTCTTAACCTAGTTTTTTTCAGAAAGTTGATGAACAAAATTCTCCTAGCACGAGTAATATAAATGAAATTAAGCACATGTATGGTTTCAGGGCTATGGATACAACATCTTTCATTCACAAACCTAAGTCTAACTATTCCTAGATAGAGAGATAGAGGTTCATGAAATACCTGTTTCAGTTGACTTCGAGCTGGACAATGCAGCAACTTCCAGGGGTGCTTGAGGTTCTTTTGAGCTTGCCTAATGTCCAATGAAGCTTTCCCAATGCTTACTTTGTTTTGAAATAGCTTAAATCGTGCTACAGAACTTAACCTGCAAAGCTTTGAAACAAAAATGGCAATGTGTGTTAATGGTGTTACAACAAGCAATGGGGGTCTAGAATAGCTCAGGTGTGTTGGTTGTAAGGTGTTTGAAGTATCTTTGGGCAAAACGCACGATGGAATTTGATGATGGTTTGCAAAATGCAGAATTGGCCCTGTTTTGCAAGAAAATGGGGAATTTGTGCACCAAAGGTTTTGAGAGGTTCAGGACTCGTGTTTCTGGCTTGTTATGGTGTATGAAACTTCTTTGACAACTTTGTTTTGGTTGGTTTTATCAGATGTGAGAGATGCCTTGTGTTTTGCAAGTTTTCTTCCTCTTGAAGCAAAAGAATGGAAGTGAGGTTATAGGCTTGTACATGCCATCCTATCACCCTGCACACAACCCTATTGGCCCCTCTAATTAATGGATTTTGTTTGAAGCATAAGATCTGGTTCAATGCTCTAGGATGTTGTTTTGACATAAAGCAAAGTTCAAGCAAAAATGGCATTGTTACTTTTTCCATTTAAGGCTTAATCTAGTGTACAATACCCTAATGACCAAGACAATGCCTTGACTCAATGGATATGCATTAAATTATGGAGTACAAACTGGTTTAGAGTCCTGTAATTGTGAATCAAGCTAGCTAGATCAGATTTGCAACTTGGTATGAACATGTATTGGCCATGGTTGCAAAGTGAGTTTTTGCCAACTTCAAGCATTCGATTCTCCCTAACCACAAAGGTGTTTGAGGAGTTCTTGGAAAATTTGGAAAGCTTACAACATGTACTATAATCCATCTTTGAAATTCAACTTGAAACTCCAAGTGGAACTATGTGAAAAATGGCCAAGAAGATGGGTTAAAATCCTGCCTAAACTAGGGCAAAATTTCTCTAAGTTAAAAGTTTTAGGTACCCTTGTTCCAAAACTCATAACTTGAGATACAAGCCTCTTTTGAGAAAACTTTGTGAATAAAAGTTGTATACTTTGTGATGTACTACAACTTTCATGTTTCAAGTTTTGTTTGAATCCATTTTCATCTTGGTGAAAAAATGGGACAAAGTTAGGAAAAAATAAGAAACTTTTATAACTTAGAAAAATTCTAAGTTATGAAAAATTTCCATTTTAAACCCTAATTTGCATTTTTGGGTTTCTTGATGAACAAGTTTCATAATTTGACATGTCTTGATGAAAAATGACCCTTGGCATTTGATTTTGACCAAAAAGTCAAAGTTTGACTTTTCAGTGTACAGTCAAATTTTGATCAGTTGACTGAAAAATTCATCTGTCAATCCTATGCACTTGAGATCTTTTGAACTTGTTGAATGGGTAAATATAATTTCATTGAGTCTTTGAATCCATGGTTGAGCTTTATTTGCCATTGGCTAGGTCAAACAGTCAAAAATTGCCTTTGTACAGTCAAAACCCTAAAAATGACCATTTTGCCCTTTTGGTGATATGATCAAATTTCTTGTGGAATTGTGATCCAAACTTGATCAAATGGTTCATATGAGTTCATAATGTTGGTGTGAATCAAATTTCATGAGGTTTGACTGTCAATTGGCCACAATTGACTTTTTCCCTAATACAGCTGATTTCTAGGTCAATTGTCCAATTGACTGGGCAAAAGTTTGGATCAAGGCTTGAAACTTGGTATGGACAAACTTGTGAGTCCAATATGAAGTATTAAATTCACTTTGGGCATCGTAGGTCAAAACATCACTATGCAAACTGAAAACCAAATTTAGGTCAATAGTGCAAGGAGGTGTCTTGAGCAGAGGAAACCCTAGCTTGATCTTGAGTTCCAAGAGTCTTGTGGTGAAAAATGTTGATGAAATGAGAGGGAAAATTTTGGGGTAAAAAAATTTCCCCTGTTCAATCTTCTTGAACCTGAAGAGTTAGATTGGCAAGTTTGCCTTTCGTGACTCGAAGGTAAAAGAGGATTGAACACTAAAGTGCCCGTAAATTTGCACTCGTCAAAACATAGATGCGGGAATGGGCTTAAAGATGCCATTTGGGAATGGTAGAATATTGCTGGAGATGGGCTTAAAGATGCCATCCAAGAATGTTTGTTGAATTGCAAACTGGTAGGTTAGAAGAATGAGCATCAAAATGGTATCCGTGTTTGGAATGCATTTGAACAGTATCTGGAGACTGAGTCTGTATGAGCGAAAGAATGGAGTCCATGTCTGGAGTGTATCTGAGCTGTAACGACGTTTGAACTTTGAATGAATATCAGAATGACTGTCGTGTCTGGAGTATATCTGTATTGTATCTGAATTCTGAATGGGCGACAGAGAAACATCTGTGCATGGAGCATCTCTGGGCTGGGGATAAATTCCGAATGAGTGATAGAATGGCAACCGTGTCTGGAGCGTATCTGGACTGTATCTGAAGTTGAGATCTGTATGAGTAGCAGAATTACTTCCGTGTATGGAGTATATCTGAGACCGTAACTGGGATCTGAATAAGTGACAAAATGACTTCCATGGCGACTGCATTGGGGAGAATCAAACTACTGGTGTAAGATCCAGAATGGCATCCGTGTCTGGAGCGTATCTGAACTTATGGTTGATAGATGAATTTGAATGAGAGATAGAATGGCTTCCGTGTCTGGAGCGTATCTAGTCTGCATCGGATTGCTGAAGTCTGAATGAGTAGTGGAATGACCGTCGTGTCTGGGGTGTATCTGTACTGTATTTTGACTTGAAATTCTGAATGAGTAATAGAATGACTGTCGTGTCTGGGGTGTATCCATACTGTATCTGAATAATTGTTAACAATAGCCTTTTAATCTTGTCCTGAAAAGGGTAAAATGTTAGCTAAAACACAAAGTTATGTTGCATGATATGTATGATGCAATGAATTGTGTTTCATCAATGTTTATGATATATGAATGTAATGGTTGCGCATGTAAGCTGAGTAACTGTCTTGCTGAGGAAAATAAATCCTTGACTACTGGAGATAATGAAATCTTTGATTGCTGTTGGGGAGAGTAAATCTTTGATCGATGCTGGAGATTCCAAAAAAATCTTTGAATGCTGAAGATGAGAAATCCTTGCTGACTGCTTGGGGATTAAAGATCTCTGATTGTTGAGAAGGATAAATCCTGGGACCACTGCTGGAGATTGAAAATCCTCGGTGATTTGTGGGGATTAACTAGGCTTTTAGCAACTTATGCAGGGAATGGGAGTCCTTCATGACTTTCCTGGGATGTAGGGAAAATTCTGAAAATATCTATTGGGGAGTTAAAACCTAGGAGGCTTCTGCTTGGAGAAATGAGACCGAGAATCTTCGATCTTGCTGGGAGATAACTCTGTGGGGGAAATGTTCACTATTCTGGTTCCGCTGGGGATAGGAATTTTCAGGGTTTTTGGGCTCCACTGGGGATCTTGAAGCTTAACTCTGATGGGAACTTTGAAACTTAACTCAGTTGGGGAATCAAGTCTTTTAGAATGCACTGGCTCCGCTGAGGATCTGGATGATGTATCGTAGGGGATTTCTTCTGGAATGGCATAAAGATATTTTCCTACACCTTTAACCTATCAGTAATTATCCTTTCTCAATTTAGTTTTATTTGTAAGCAGTGATTATATTCAAATGCATATGCCTATTTAATAAAATATTGGACGTTTTCAAATAAAACATGAGTGTAAAAGAAAAGAAAGGCAAGCAAATTTATGCACTTTGAGGTATCTTTGTATTAACTTTGTGTAAGTATTTTGTACAAAGGAGACAAACATCCTAGTAAGATAATGTTGTCATAAACTTGAGAAAAATTTATACAAAGTAAAGATGGCTATGTGTAACAATTCCATGGGATTCCCATTCTGCTATAGCCTTCACAACTCTGAATATCTTATCCATCCGCTGCTTCGTCCGCCGATGAATGGATTGATCAGAAGCTTGGAGCTTGTTGGTGAAGAGATTGTTCTTAAAGTGATCCGACGAGACATAGTCATACGCTTTAATTCCCTAACTTTTGCCTGGACCGCCCTTTAGAGTTTTCGATCCACCGGGAAACCCTTTTTTGCCCAAGTCGCCCTTTCGGGTTTTCAATTTTCCGGGTGTACAAATTTTTTGTTTTTTATCCCTAATTTTTGCCTGAACCGCCCTTTCGGGTTTTCGATTCACCGGGATGCCCATTTTTTTCCCAAGTCTCCCTTTCGGGTTTTCAACTTACCGGGTCGTTTTATGCGCAGTATCTTTTGACTATGTCTGCGTTCGCAGAGTGCGGAAAATCGTCGCCGTCCATGGTGGTCAGAATCATTACCCCACCAGAAAAGATGCTTTTGATCACAAATGGTCCTTCGTAAGTAGGAGTCCACTTTCCCCTGGGATCACTTTGCGGCAAGATGATCCGCTTGATTACAAGATCTCCGACTTGATATAACTGACGCCTGACTTTCTTATTGAAAGCCTTGATCATCCATTTTTGATACGTCTGACCATGACAGACAGCAGTAAGTCGCTTCTCGTTGATCAAATTAAGTTGATCAAGCTGGGTCTGAATCCAATCGTCTTCACTCAAACCAGCATCCATCATAATCCTCAAAGAAGGAATCTAAACTTCCATGGGTAGAACAACTTCCATGCCATATACCAAAGAAAATAGGGTTGCCCCTGTTGAAGTACGTGCCATGGTACGATATCCATGCAGAGCAAACGGTAACATCGCATGCCAGTCTTTGTAGGTGACTGTCATCTTCTGAATGATCTTCTTAATATTTTTGTTCGCGGCTTCAACAACACCGTTCATCTTCGGCCGATAGGGAGATGAATTATGATGATAAATCTTGAACTGTTCGCATAGAGCGGTGATCATGGTGTTGTTCAAATTTGTACCGTTGTCTATGATGATCCTGTCGGGGACACCATACCGGCATATGAGGTTCTGCTTGATGAAGCGGGAAACCATATTCTTTGTAAGTGAGGCATATGAAGCTGCTTCGACCCACTTGGTAAAATAATCAATAGCCACCAGGATGAAGCGATGTCCATTGGATTCCGTAGGCTTGATCTTTCCAATCATGTCAATGCCCCACATTGCTAATGGCCAAGGAGCTGTCAGAACGTTGAGAGGAACAAGAGGAATATGTACCTTGTCGGTGTAGACTTGGCATTTGTGGCAGGTACAGGAATGTTGATGGTAGTCAGCTTCCATGGTAGACCAGTAGTAGCCTGCCCTTAGAATCTTCTTAGCCATCGTATGTCCGCTCAAGTGGGTGCCGAATGTGCCACTGTATATCTCGGTCATGATCAACTCTGCTTCAGCTTTGTCCACACAACGAAGTAAAACATAATCATGGCTGCGCTTATAAAGGATGCCATTTCTTAGGAAGAACTTGGCAGCAAATCTCCTTAAGAACTTTTTGTCATTGACGGAAGCTCCTTCAGGGTATTCTCTAGTATGGAGATACCTTTTGATTTCATGAAACCATGGTTGTTCCACTACCTCTTCGGTATTAATCTCATGACAGTGCGCATGTTTGTCCATTCGCTCGATGGTAATTTGGGGAGCTTCATTATCCCAGTTGAGTTTAAACATGGAAGACATTGTAGCCAGAGCATCTGCTAGCTGATTTTCTTCTCGCGGGAAATGCTCGAAGGTGATCTGCTCAAAATGAGGAAACAATGTTAAGACATGTTCTTTGTATGGGATAAGATTAGGATGTTTGGTATCCCACTCTCCTTTGACTTGACTAATAACCAAAGTCGAGTCCCCAAATACGACCAAAGATTTGATTCCCAAGTCTATAGTATCCTTGAGACCAAAGAAGCAAGCTTCATATTCGGCCATGTTGTTGGTACAGCTGAAGCAAAGTCGGGCAGTGAAGGGTGTATGGCAACCTTCTGGAGAAATGAGTACCGCACCGATACCGTTGCCAAGTGCATTTGAAGCACCATCAAAGTACAGGGTCCATCGGGATCCTTGTTCAGGTCCGTCATACGGTCCGTTACCTTCGATGTTGTCCAATGTCATGATGTCCTCGTCAGGGAAGTCAAATCTCATAGATTGGTAATCTTCGACGGCTTGATGAGCTAGATGGTCAGCTAGTACACTCCCCTTTATAGCTTTTTGGGTAGTATATTGGATATCGTACTCAGTCAGGATCATTTGCCATCTAGCGATTCTTCCAGATAAAGCAGGCTTCTCGAAGATATACTTGATCGGATCCATTTTGGAAATCAGCAAAGTGGTATGAGTCAACATATACTGTCTTAGCCGGCGAGCATCCCATACCAAAGTGCAACAAGTTTTCTCGAGCAGTGAATAGCGAGTCTCACAGTCGGTAAACTTTTTGCTAAGGTAATAAATGGCATGCTCTTTTCGGCCAGACTCGTCATGTTGGCCCAGTACGCACCCCATTGAGTTATCCAAAACAGTCAGATACATGATTAACGGCCTTCCTTCGACGGGTGGCATCAGAATAGGAGGTTCTAGTAAATACTCCTTGATCTTATCAAAAGCAACTTGACAATCATTGTTCCATTCAACTACCTGATCTTTCTTCAACAGTTTGAAAATTGGCTCACAGGTAGATATCAGGTGAGAGATGAACCTCGCGATATAGTTTAAGCGTCCCAAGAATCAACTAACCTCTTTTTCAGTACGGGGGGCAGGCATTTCTTGTATAGCCTTCACTTTAGCTGGATCAACCTCAATGCCTTTGTTGCTGACAATAAATCCAAAAAGTTTACCAGACCTAACCCCAAAAGTGCACTTGCTTGGGTTTAATCTGAGCTTATACTCCTTCAACCTAGCAAACAACTTTTGCAAATGATCAAGGTGTTCTTCTTCTGTCTGTGATCGAGCTATCATGTCGTCTACGTAAACTTCGATCTCATGATGTATCATATCATGAAACAAAGCTACCATGGCGCGTTGATAGGTTGCCCCTGCATTCTTCAGTCCGAATGGCATCACTTTGTAGCAGAAGGTACCCCATTGCGTGACAAAAGTAGTTTTCTCTATGTCCTCGGGGGCCATTTTGATCTGGTTATATCCCGAGAATCCATCCATGAAGGAAAAAACCTTGTGTTGAGTTGTGTTGTCAACCAAGATGTCGATATGTGGTAGCGGAAAATCGTCTTTAGGGCTAGCCCTGTTTAAATCCCGATAGTCCACACACATTCTGACTTTGCCGTCCTTGTTAGGCACGGGCCCAATGTTAGCAACCCATTATGGATAGGAAGTAACAGCCACAAAGCCAGTGTTGAATTGCATCATTACCTCAGCTTTAATCTTCTCAGACATGTCAGGCCTCATTCGGCGGACCTTTTGCTTGACCGGTGGACAGTCTTCTCTTGTAGGGAGACGGTGAACCACGATATCTGTGTCTAATCCTGGCATGTCTTCATAAGACCAGGCGAATATTTCAACATATTCGTTCAACAACTGCACTAAGCGCTCCTTGACATTTGGTTCCAGGTTGGCACCCACTTTTACTTCTTTCCTGTCTTCCTATGTCCCCAAGTTGATGGTTTCTAGCAACTCTTCATGAGGCAGAATAGCCCTCTCTTCTTGTTGTAGAAGTCTGGCTAACTCTCCCGGCACTTCATAATCTTCGTCAACTTCGTACTCAACATGATTGACCAAATCCTCAGAGTTTTCGAAGGCTAAAGCATAATAGTCACCCATGGAATCCGAAATGGATGGGTACCTGCATTTGTGAGTGTGGGTGTGTGTAAGGGATAGCCATCCTTAAACAAACAAAATGCAAAAGGAAAGAAAATGAACACAACAGTTTATAGATGAAAAACGTCCAATGATTCATTAAAACATGGCATATGGTAATGAAGAAAATCAAGCCCTTACAAATGGACCTACATGCCCCGGGCAAGGCATGAGGTGAAAATAGTGTGCGGATTGTTTTAGTTATTACAGACCATAAAATGGGAAATTGTTCAAAGATAAAATTACTGGTTGATAAAGGTGATGGGAATAAAATCCTTTGCTTCCCAGTTGCTCAAACCCCCTTCGACGGTCGGAAAGATCCAGTCTTCAAAGTGGCTCTCTTAATCTTCATCTTCTACCGCATTGATTCCATGGTGTGAGATCTTGACGGGTAGTCCTCCAGCCTTGGAGTGACGCATAGCCTTTTGTCCTGCAGCAGTAACCCCAACCCAAATTTGTCTGTCTTATGGGGAAAGTCTGGCAATTGCCCCCATACAGTACTCTTCCCTTCTTTAACTACAGCCTATGCGTCCTTGAGAGATTCCATCCTAGATACATGCTTGGGAACGACAGACACCTCAACCATTGTCTTTGCAACTGCTACCTCAGGGGAAACTTCCTCAAAATGTTGGAAAGGCGTTTCGATGAACTCGCCATCCAACTCCACATAGCGGAAGGAATTAAGATGACTTATCATGTACTCTTCCTCGCCCTGCACTGTTATAATCTTACCCTTAACAGGATATTTCAGCATTTGGTGCAAAGAGGAGGTAACTGCCCCGGCATAATGGATCCACGATCTCCCTAACAAACAAGAATATGACGGACGAATGTCCATCACATAAAAGGTGGAGTTGAAGACTCCGTGCCTACTTTGATAGGAATATCAACCTCTCCATGAACCATTCTTTTGGAACCATCAAAAGCCCTAACAACGATGTTGCTAGGTTTGAGGGTTAATCCTTCGTAGTCCAAACGGTCTAAGGCTTTCTTCGGGAGCACATTCAAGGAAGAACCAGTATCAACTAAGACATGGGCGAGGGTGGTTCCCCTGCATTCAACTGAAACATGTAGCGCGTCGTTGTGTTTCCTTCCTTTGGGAGTCAAGTCAGCGTCGGAAAAGCCAAGGCCATTATCAGCAGTAAGACTGGCCACACATTCCTGAAACTGGTCAGCCGAAGTCTCCTGGGGTACATGTGCCGCCTTCAAGAACTTAATTAGGGCCTTAGCATTGGCCTCAAAACAGAGCAGAAGAGCCAACATTGAAATTTTAGAAGGGGTCTGCCCTAACTATTCCACAACGTCGTAGTCACTTTTTCTGATTATTTTCAAGATTTCATCCCTTTCTTTGAGTGGTTTCGGGGATAACCACAGCATGAGCCTTTGTCCTGACAGGCACTTCTAGTATCCCCTTACCCTTATTGGTAGTATCAGTAGATGGTCTTACTTCAGGCGTATCCAATTCTTCAATCATTGGGCCTTGCACAGATGGTCCAACAGGTACATAAGCTTTCAAGGGTCCGAAAACTGCTCGAGAGGGAGCAATCTCCGGAGAAAAGATCCGGCCGCTGCGGGTTATCTTGCTTGTACCCGCAATGTTCCCTATATCAGGGTTTTCTTCCTCAGAATTCTCTTGGACTGCTTTGATTTGTTTGATACCATGGTAGAAGATTTCTCTCCCATAGTTCGATGGTATCGTTTTGCTTGATTGGTACGGGACATGTCCCGGCATGGTGATCTTTAAAGGTACACATTTAGGATTGGGTGTAATCCTGACAGGCCTTTTGTAAGCCTTGGGAGGATTGTCAGAAATGGTTATGATCGCAATATCGTTGGTTGAAGTAGCAAAAGTAGCAAGAGTAACAGGATTGAAGGTATCAACAGGGGTTTTCTGGAAAAGTATCTCTTGGGTATCCATCAGGCGTTGGACACCTGACTTCAACATTGGGCAATCTCCTCGTATGTTCAAACAAAAATAACAGTCTTTACCACAACCAGGAAAGATCCCGGCTCTTATCAAATTTTCTTTAATCACAAGTAACGACGTCAACAGGTCAACAATATCAATAACATGAAGGTCCTCCATAATAGCATGAACATTATTACCGTGCTTGGGCATCATAGCAGAAATCACATTGGGCTTCTCAAGTCCTGGATTTTATTCTTAAGCGCCCAACAATTATTGGTATCGTGCCCAACACTGTCGGAATGGTAAGCACATTTGGCATTGAAGTGGTAGTATGGAGAGGAGGTGTTAGGATTCTTTGACGCTTCCTTTAAACTTGTAAGATTCAACTTCAACAAGTGAGGGAGTACTTGAGCTGGCGTCATGTTGATGCGGGTGGACTTTCGTTGTGGCCTTTCTACCCGTTGTTGATTTGGTCTCGACTGATTGTTACGAGGTTGATCATTTGAAGAATTTTGAATCATCACAGCCCCTACCGTCGGTAGGCGCTCGGTTCTTCCCTGACCCTTCTGAGAATACACAACAGAGGCTTCCTTCTTAGTCGGGAAGGGTTTCTTAACAGCTGTGGATGCGGAAGCATCCTTTTAAATCATTCCACTTTTAATCCCGGCTGTGATACGGTAGGAGAACTGACTTGAGGTTTTGAGTTTGTTTTCGCAAATGTTTCGGTTGAGCAAGAGTCGCCACCGACTTTTTATTTTATCCTAAGGAAAGGTTAAAAAGCATAGCAAAAACCTTTGAGATGTTTTCTTGGGTTCGGGGAGTAGATTATTGAAAGGGAAGGTATTAGCACCCTTTCTATCCATGGTTATCCATGGGCTCTTAGTTACTTGCTTAGATCAACTTGCCTTGATTTTCAATTGATTTAAATGGTGCTTTGTGTGTGGGTTTTGAAAATGTTTTGAAAAGAGGCCCATGATTGCAATGGTGCCAAGTATCTTTGGACAATTTTTCCTTTAAGGGACTTGATCATTTTAGGCAACTTTGGAAAGCGTCATCGAGGGACTATGATCATTTGATTGTTTTGTTTTTTGCCAAAGATACCTAACATGCAATATGGCCCATTATTTGAAGGCAACAAGTGGAGTACCCTAGGGGTGCAAGTGTGATTAGTGTTGTCCATTTTCATGCTTATTTATCTTGAATTTAAGTCAAACTATTTGTTGTTTTTGATTTGCATACAAAACCCTAATTCTAACATGGTATGATTAGAAAGCTTTTAAATGCAAAAAATAAAAGGTCCTAAGTTATTACAACACAAATTATGGGATGGGGGGTACAAATAATCAAATGGGGATATTTTAGCAAGAAATTAAAACCTAACTATTACATCCAAATTGAATTACACAAATTATTTAATTGCACAATAATTAAATAAAATAAAATGAATATGCAAAATGCAAAAATGGTTTTCATATGTATGTAAAAAAATGGATTTTTCATGTGTCAAATAAACAAAAATAAAATGAATTAATTTTTGGTCTTTTTGGTATTTAGGGCAAAACCCTAATTTTGTTAAACAAAATGTATTAATTATTTAATATATGCAATACTTATTAATTATGTACAAAAAATATATAAAAGAAGGTATATTGTAAAAAAAAGTATTTTTGAGGTCAAATATTAATAAAAAATAAAAGGTATTATTTTTTATGTTTCCCCTAAATATACTAATAAATGTATAAGTATTTACATTATTTATTAAATATATATTATATGTACAAAAATAAAATATTTAATATTAAAAAAAAAAAGTATATTTTTTATAAAATGTTTTCTAGAGATGACATAAAATAAAAATCAGAAATAAAATGTGTTTGTATTATTTTTTAGTATTTTTAAATAAAAGATATTTATGTTTATTTATGTACAAAACTAAATGAAACAAAATGAATATCAAAAAAATGCAAAAAAATGTGAGAAAAATAATTTAAATTTTTTTTCATGCTTAAATAAAAATATAGAACCAAAATCAAAAGGAAAAAAATTAAAAATGATAAATAAAACTCAAAATGGGCCAGGGGGTGCATGTGAAATGCAATGGTGTGAAAAGGAAAACATCTCAGGCCCAGCCCAAAGACTCTGTCTTCTTCAACCTCCAGCATCCTTGAACAACAACACGCGTTTCTGCTATCTCATGATTCTTGGACTTTTAGCACAAACTCACAACATGAAAAATGTCAAGCATCAAGCCACGATTCCATACATATAAAAAACTTAACTTAACTCTAAAAAATGAGAGAGAATTTCTCCATCCCTAATTCTTAACCTAAGTTTTTGTCAATGTTCAGGTCTTAAATTCTCTCAGCACATGCAATATAAATGCAACGTGAAGATATGTATAGCTTCAGGGGCATGAGTAGAACATTTTTCATTTATAAACTTAAAGCTAACTCTTCCTATATTGAGAGATAGAAGTCCATGAACTTACCTGTTCAGCTTGGATCGTGTCTGGCAATGGAGGCACTTTCAAGGCAAAGTGAGGATTGATACAGCTTGCTTGAAGTCCAGGGATGCTATTCCAACCTTTAACTTGCTTTGAAACCAAGTGAATCAAGCTATGGAAATCAACCTGCAAAACAGAAAAAATGAAAATGGTGAAGTTGGTTAGAGGTGTTACAGGTCGTGTCTAATGCTTGGGATAGCTTGTATATGTGGTATGGAGTGTGTATGAACTGGTTTTAGCAAGAATGCACGAGTGGATTGAGTTATGGAAGTCCAACTGCAGAGGTGACTCTGTTTTCTGCAGTAGGACGGTGTTTTGAGGTTTGATGAGGTTTGGAGGGTGTTTTGCTCATGCCTTAGCTTAGGTTTGATGTTTGGAAGGTGTACAACAAGTTTGTCTTAGCTTGTGTTGGCAGAAATGAGAGTTCTCTATCAATATGCCAAGTTTCTTCCAACTTAAGCAACAAAATGTCAACTTGGTTTCTAGACTTGTGCAGGCCCCTCAAATGTGCTGCAACCATCCCTCTTGATTAGTGTGATATGCTTCTGAACTTGTGCCAAAGATATTTGCCTTGTACTTCTTGATTTGCAAATTTGACATAAAGTTCAACTTTTCAAAAATGGATATATTGCTTTTTCTAATTATGGCTCAATCTTGTATGCAATGTTTAAACACATAAGATAAGGCTTGAACACAAGGGGTTTGCATTAAATTATTGAGTGTGGATGAGATAAAGGACCTGTAATCTAGCTTAGAGCATGCTGAGTTCAAAAATGCAAAGTTATGGACATGTAAATTGGCCATGAACAAAGTGAGTTTTGCCCATATTGCCAAATTCGATTCTCCCTAACCACAAGGTTGTTTGATGAGTTCCTTGACATTTTGGAAAGCTTGGAATGTATACTACAATCCATATTTGTAATGCAAATTGAAATTCCAAGTGGAAGCATGTGAAAAGTGGTCATGAAGTTAGGCAAAAATCCTGCCTAAAATAGGTCAAATTTTTTCTAAATTAGGAATGTTTTGCACCCTTGTTTCAAAAATCATAACTAGAGCTACAAGCTTCTTTTGAGGAAACTTTGTGAATCAAAGTTGTAGATTTTGAAATGGACTACAACTTTCATGTTTTGACTTTTGTTTGAATCCAAATGCATCTTGATGAAAAAGTGGGACAAAGCTAGGAAAAAATTAGGGATTTTCATAACTTAGAAAAATTCTAAGTTATGAAAATTCTTCATTTTAAACCCTAATTTGCAATTTTTGATTTCTTGATGAACAAGTTTCATAATTTGACATGTCTTGATGGAAAATGAATCTTGACACTTAATTTTGACCAAAAAGTCAATGTTTGACTTTTCAGTATACAGTCAAAAATTGATCAATTGACTGGAAAATTCATCTGTCAATCTTATGCATTTGGGATATTTTGAACTTGTTGAACATGTCAAGACAATTCCATGGGGTCCTTGAGTCCATATGTGAGCTTGGTTTGCCATTGGTTAGGTTAAACAGTCAAAAATTGCCTTTGTGCAGTCAAAACCCTAAAAATGACCATTTTGCCCTTTTGGTGATCTGATCAAATTTCTTGTGGGATTGTGATCCAAACTTGACCCAATGGTTCATATGAGTTCATAATGTTGATGTGGGTCAAAAATCATGAGGTTTGACTGTCAATTGACCACAGTTGACTTTTTCCCCAATACAGCTGATTTCTAGGTCAACTGTCCGATTGACTGGGCAAAGTTTGGAATCAAGACTTGAAACTTGGTATGGGTAAACTTGGGAGTCCAACATGAAGCATGAAAGTCATCTTAGGCATTTTAGGTCAAAACATCTTTGTGCAAACACAAACCCTAATTTGGGTCAATAGTGCAAGGAGAAGTCTTGAGCAGAGGAAACCCTAACTGGATCTTGAGTTTCCAGGGTCTTGTGATGAGAAAATGTGGAGGAAATGGGAGGGAAAATTTTGGGGTACAACAGTTGCCCCTGTTCAATCTTCTTGAACCTGAAGAGTTAGATTGGCAAGTTTGCCTTTCGTGACTCGAGGGTAAAAGGAGATTGGACACTAGAGTGCCCTGAAATTTGCACTCGCATGCTGGAGTATCAGCAATGTGATGGCGGGAATGGGCTTATAGATGCCATTTGGAAGTATGGTGGATAAGGGGATGGGCTTATAGATGCCATCTGGAGGTGTGACAGAACCTTGTCGGGAATGGGCTTATAAATGCCATTTGGAGGTGTTGATCGCGTAAGAGATTCCTTAGCGAGAACTTGCGTACTTTGAGAAAGGAAGATGTTTTCCTGGCTTGTTACAGGTGTTGATCTTCAGTCTCTTCATGCAGATATGCCCTGGATAGATACAGGTATCGAATCTACAATTGGTTGCTCACAGATGTGCCCTGGCTAGATACAGGTATCGAATCTGGAAATGTTGTCTACAGATATGCCCTGGCTGGATACAGGAACCGAATCTAGAATTGTCGTCTACAGATATGCCCTGGCTGGATACAGGAATCGAATCTGGGATTGCAAAAGGTTGGTAGAGATAGCTTTCCTGGCTGGATACAGGTGTAGAACTCTGACCTGAGAATGAAAGATAATTTCCTGGCCTGTTACAGGGATTGATCTTCAAATCTCTTCACGTAGATAATTTCCTGGCTTGTTACAGGTGTTAATCTACAATCAGTCGCTCACAGATATGCCCTGGCTAGATACAGGAATCGAATCTAGAATTGCGATAGTTGATAGTAATCGTCTTTGGATTGACTTTTCCTGAAAAGGAAAAACATCAGCTGTATGCAATGTCATGATGTATGAGATGCATGATGTCATGATGCTCAAAATGATATAGTGTTGTATGCACTTTATCATGTATGTAAGTAGGATGTATGAAATGTGAAATGTCTATGAATGTATTAATTTTTTTTTGTCTTAGGAAAATAAATCCTTGATGACCGGCCGGGGAATCAAATCCTGGGCTGATGTTGAAGAGTAGAGTTCTTCGTTTCCGCTGGGGATGATGGTTGCAAGAATAAACCGGTAGGAGAAGATGACTCTGTTGGGGTATGAACTTGTTGGAGAGATTACTCTGAGGCGAATTACTCTGTGGGAAGAGATACTTCGCTGAGGTTTTGATGAGAATTCCGCTGGGGATAGGAAGAATTTTGCCGAGGACGGACTTTCTGTGGTAATTAGCTGAGGATAACCCAGTTATACCCTGGTGAGGAAAATAACCTTTGAACCAAGTCGGGGAGAGACGTTCGTACTCTGCAGGGGATAAGCTTCAAGACCTGCTGGGGATATGGATTCCACTTTTCTGGGGAAACTTTCAGACTGTACTGGGGTGTTGGTATTCTGTCGGGGAACAATCTCATATTAAGACTGCCGGGGACGCTTGTTGAGGAATGTCTATACTTCGCTGGGGATTGTTGAGATCTTCTGGGGATACCTAACTTCCTTAAGGCTGACAGTAGATTGATCCTGCTTGGAGAGTATTGCTGACTCGCTAGGGGAATATTGTGCCTTTCCAGGGCTGATAGGAAACCACCTCTGCTTAGGGAAAGTATTGCTGAATCTTGTCTTACTCTGTGGGGAGTTGAAGTGACTTGGTTACGTTCTTCAGCCGAACCTACCTTGGTACCTTGGTGGACAGAGCAACTAGATCGCTTGGACAATTCTAAACTGCCCCTGTTTCTGATGTCATCTGTAATTAGTCCTTTGTTTCGCATGCAAGTATTTATGATTAGCAATTAATGTCAAATGCATATATCAAAAATGAACATTGGACGTTCTTTGCAAAACAAAACAGATAAAGGAAAAACAATTGGATAATTTGTCTGAAAAAATTGAACTTGTATTGATTTTGAAATTTGCCTGTAAATAGGCGTTTTTGTACAAGAGGTTGACGTCCTAGTAAGAGAATGTCGCCGAGTAAAATAGAGTTTATACAATTTTGTGAAAAAGGAAACAAAACAGCTATGTGAAAAATAATCCCACTGGGTTCCAACTCTGCTATCGCCTTTATGTCTTCAAGCGTCTCATCACTCTACTGCTTAGTTAAAGATGAAGCTGATTGATTGTAGCCATCTGAGCCCGATAGTTGATGCCGAATTCTGGATGCAAGGTGATCCAAGGAGACATAGTATTACGCTTTATCCCTAACTTTTGCCTGGACCGCCCTTTCGGGTTTTCAGTCCACCGGGATACCCATTTTTTCCCAAGCCGCCTTTTCAGGTTCTCGACTTGCCGGGTGTACAGATTTTTTTCATTTTATCCCTTATTTTTGGCCGAACCCTTTTGGTTCGCTGGGAAGCCCTTGTTTTTGCCTAGGTGTGTCAACCTAGCGGGTCTTTAGTTCATGCGTAGTATCTTTTTACTATGTCTGCATTGGCAGGGTGAGGAAGGTCGTCACCATCCATGGTGGTTAGAATCATAGCTCCTCCTGAGAAGATATGTTTAACCACAAATGACCCTTCATACGTGGGGGTCCATTTTCCCCTGGGATCGCTTTGAGGAAGAATGATACGCTTGATTACTAGGTCTCCGACTTGATACTCTTGTCGTCTGACCTTCTTGTTAAATGCCCTGATCATCCGTTTTTGGTACGTCTGACCATGACAAATAGCAGTGAGCCTCTTTTCGTCAATTAGGTTTAATTGATCGAGCCGAGTCTGGATCTAGTCATCTTCGCTCAAGCCTGCATCCTTCATTATCCGGAGCGAGGGTATCTGGACTTCGATAGGCAAGACTGCCTCCATGCCATAGACCAAGGAAAAAGGTGTTGCCCCGGTTGACGTCCTTGCCGAAGTACGGTACCCATGAAGAGCAAACGGTAACATTTCGTGCCAATCTTTGTAGGTCACGGTCATCTTCTGCACAATCTTCTTAATATTCTTATTTGCCGCTTCGACAGCCCCATTCATCTTCGGCCAGTAGGGAGAAGAATTGTGGTGCTGTATCTTGAATTGCTCACAGAGCTCAGTGATTATCTTGTTATTAAGATTGGTACCATTATCCGTAATGATCCTCTCAGGTACACCGTATCGACAGATCAGGTTATGCCGAATGAACCGTGCCACGACGCTCTTGGTTACGGTAGCGTAGGAAGCTGCTTCAACCCACTTCGTGAAGTAATCAATTGCTACCAGGATGAAGCGATGCCCGTTGGACGCCGTCGGTCAGATCTCGCCGATCATATCAATGCCCCACATTGCAAAAGGCCAAGGTGCCGTCAGGACGTTCAGAGGAACCGGAGGAATGTGTATCTTATCAGCATAAATCTGGCATTTATGACAAGTTCGCGAATGCTGATAACAGTCGGCTTCCATTATGGACCAGAAATATCCTGCCCGAAGGATTTTCTTTACCATGGTATATCCACTGGAATGCGTTCCGAATGTACCTTCATGAATCTCTGCCATGATCCTTTCTGCTTCAGTCTTATCCATACAACGCAATAAGGTTGAGTCATGGTTTCGCTTGTAGAGAATGCCATTGTTGAGGAAGAACTTTGCTGAGAACCTTCTCAGAAACTTCTTGTCATTAACCGATGCGCCTTCAGGGTATTCTTGAGCTTCCAAGTACCTCTTCACTTTATGATACCAGGGTTTTTCAATTACCTCCTCAGCCTCAAGATCATAGCAATATGCAGGCTCGTCCAACTTCCAAATGATGATCCGGGGTGCCTCGTTGTCCCATTTGACTTTGAACATTGAAGACATCGTAGCTAACGCGTCCGCCAGCTGATTCTCCTCTCTTGGGAAGTGTTCAAAAGTTATCTCCTCGAAGTGGGGAAGCAATGTCAGCACATACTCCTTGTAAGGAATAAGATTTGGGTGTTTCGTATCCCACTCGCCTTTGACCTGATTGATCACGAGAGCGGAATCTTCGAAGACACTCAGAAACTTGATCCTTAGGTCAACTGCAGCTTGAAGACCCATGATACAGGCCTCATACTCCGCCATGTTGTTGGTGCAGTTGAAACATAGTCGGGCAGTAAGTGGAGTATGAGTGCCTTTAGGGGATATGATCACAGTATCGATACCATTACCCAAAGCGTTTGAGGCTCCGTCAAAGTGCATAGACCATCGGGATCCTTCCTCAGGTCCTTCATCCGATCCAGGTACTTCACAATCAGTCACTACCATGATATCCTCATCTGGGAATTCAAAGTTCAACGACTGGTAATCGTCCACTGGTTGGTGTGCCAAATGGTTTGGCAATATGCTTCCCTTGATTGCCTTTTGAGTCGTGTACTGGATGTCATATTCCGTCAAGATCATTTGCCATCTTGCTATTCTTCCGGACAGAGCAGGCTTTTCGAATATGTACTTGATTGGATCCATTTTTGAAATCAACAGGGTAGTGTGAGTCAACATATACTGTCTCAGCCGGCGAGCAGCCCATACCAGAGCGCAGCAAGTTTTCTCGAGCAGTGAGTACCGAGTCTCACAGTCGGTAAACTTTTTTCTCAGGTAATAAATGGCGTGCTCTTTTCGGCCAGACTCGTCATGCTGCCCCAACACACACCCCATTGAGTTGTCAAGTACTGTCAAGTATAGTATTAGAGGTATCCCTTTAACCGGCGGCATAAGAATGGGTGGTTCTTGGAGATACTCTTTGATCTTTTCGAAAGCGGCCTGACATTCATCGTTCCAACGTACTACTTGATCTTTCTTCAGCAGTTTGAAGATTGCTTCACAGGTAGCAGTTAGATGTGAGATGAATCGGGCAATGTAGTTCAGCCGTCCTAGAAAGCCTCTGACTTCTTTCTCTATATTGGGAGTTGGCATCTCTTGTATGGCTTTCACCTTGGCAGGGTCCACTTGAATACCTTTGTCGCTTATGATGAAGCCTAGCAATTTTCCAGATCTCACCCCAAAGGTACACTTGTTTGGGTTCAACCTTAGCTTGTACAACTTCAGACGGTCAAACAGCTTCCGTAGATGGTCAAGGTGTTCCTCCTCAGTTTGGGACCTTGCAATCATATCATCGACATACAATTCTATCTCTTGATGGATCATATCATGAAATAAAGCAACCATGGCACGTTGGTAGGTTGCCCCAGCATTTTTCAACCCAAAAGGCATGACCTTGTAGCAAAAGGTGCCCCACTGAGTAACAAAAGTGGTCTTCTCCATGTCTTCAGGAGCCATCTTGATCTGATTATAACCGGAGAAGCCGTCCATGAAGGAGAAAACTTTATGCTGAGCAGTATTGTCAACCAGAACGTCGATATGAGGTAGAGGGAAATCATCCTTAGGGCTCGCCCTGTTCAAATCCCTATAATCAACACACATTCGGACCTTACCATCTTTCTTCGGTACTGGAACCACGTTGGCAACCCACTAAGGGTAAGAAGTCACTGCTAAAAACCCGACATCAAATTGTTTCATAACCTCGGCTTTGATTTTCTCGGACATTTCTGGACTCATACGGCGGACCTTTTGTTTTACCAGAGGGCAATCTTCCTTGGTAGGCAGGTGATGAACCACAATGTCAGCATCCAAACCAGGCATGTCTTCGTAAGACCAAGCAAAGATTTCCATGTAGTCATGCAGCATCTGAATCAACCGTTGTTTCACACTGAGCTCTAGGTTGGCACCAATCTTTACTTCCTTTCTGTCTGTCTCAGTACCCAGATTTACCGTTTCCACTGGCTCTTCATGTGGCTGAATGGCCCTCTCTTCCTGGAGTAACAGTCTCGCAAGTTCACCAGGCACTTCGCAATCATCTTCACCTTCGTCTTCGGCTAAGTTGATCGGATTTTCGAAGTCATAACCGGCGGTAGCAGCGTCGTTACCAGTGAGATCCAGAGTGGATTGGAACCTGTATAAGTAAGTGTGTGTAAATATAGTTGTTTTGCAATATATGATAAAGAAAGAAAAGGAGCACAAGATTTGAAATGCAACAAACGTCCAATGTTTTGATTGATGATATATGAAAATGTCATACAAAAGCCCTCACAAATGGAGCCACAGTGCCCCGGGTAGGACACCAAGCCATAAAAGTTTCAACATATTGTTTGTTACAAATTGAAAACAAAAGAGTTCATTACTGAGTGACAAAAGTAATAGGTGTGAAGTCTTTGGCAGTCCAGTTTCTTGGTCCATTGTTGGTTGTTGGGTAGATCCAGCTGTCGAATTCCGATTCCTCCACTTCGTCTTCAATAGCATTCACTCCTGGGTTGGTGATGAACACAGGAGGTCTTCCAATCCTTGCCTTGTGAACAACCCTCTGAGCCTCTGCAGTGAAGCCTAAGCCAAACTTGTCGGTCTTCGGAGTGAAGTCAGGAAGTCGGCCCCAGTTTGCGCACTCACCCTTCTCAATCACAGCCCGGGCATCCTTTAAGGAAGCCATCTTCAAAGGAGGGTTTTCACTCACAGTCTCAGCTGACGCCAGTGTCTGAGGCACTTCTTCAAAGTGTTGAAAGGGGGTTTCAATGAATTCCCCATCCATTTCTATGTATCGGAACGAGTTTAAGTGGCTGACCATATATTCTTCTTCCCATTGAACTGTGACAATCTTTCCTCTGACTGGGTACTTAAGCTTCTGATGTAGTCTGGAGGTCACAGCTCCGGCCTTGTGAATCCATGGACGACCCAGCAAACAAGAGTAGGATGGAAGGATGTCCATCACATAGAAAGTAGAATCAAACACCTGAGAACCAACCCTGATTGGGATGTCAACTTCGCCATGTACCATCCTCTTCGAACCATCAAAGGCTCGGACTACAATGTTACTAGGCTTGAGCTCCAAACCCTCACAATCTAACCTGTCTAAGGATTTCTTGGGCAATACGTTCAGTGAAGAACCAGTGTCTACCAACACATGGGCAAGAGTAGTGCCCCTGCATTCAATAGAGACATGCAGGGCATCGTTATGGTTCTTTCCTTTTGCAGTCAGATCGGCGTCAGAAAAGCCCAACCCATTATCAGCAGTCAAGTTGGCCACACAATCAGTAAATTGATCAGCAGATGTTTCTTGCGGCACATGAGCCGTCTTCAGGAAGGAGATCAGGGCCTTAGCATGGGCCTCTGAACACAACAACAATGATAGCATAGAAATTTTTGATGGGGTGTGCCCCAACTGCTCAACAACATTGAAATCACTTTTTTTGATAATCTTGAGGATCTCCTCCATCTCTTGCTGGGAGGCTTCAACAGCGGTTGTCTTCGGCGCCTCCGTTAGGGCAGGAAAATCAGTAGCAATCCCTTTGCCCCGAGCATCAGAGGACTCGGCAGCAGGGGTAGAAACAGGAACTTGATTAGGAAGTGGAACATGCACACTTGCGGGTGTGATGATGAGAGGTTTCTGAATAGCTGGTGGCGAAATATCTGGTGAAAACAGCCTACCACTGCGAGTAATTTTGGCAGGCCCGGTGATGTTACTGACACCGGTACTCGTATCAAACTTTTGCTTCACTCCAAGCACATAAACATCTGCCCCATAATGCCACGGGATAACTTTGTCGGACGTATAGGGGAGAGGCCCCGGAACTGTAATGATGATAGGAGCAATCTTCTGAGTGGACGTGATTTTGACAGGCTTCTTTGAAGGAGCTTTGGGAGGTTTGTTGAAAATAGTGACAATAGAAACTTCTTCGGCAGGGACAATAGGAACGGCAATCTTCTCGAACAAGATTTCCTTGCTATCCATCAGGCTTTGGATACCTGATTTCAGCAAAGGACAACCAAAAGGCGAAACAGCACATAGAAGGCAATCTTCCCCACATCCCGGAAATAAACCTGCTAGCAACAGATTCCTTTTAACAGTCGATAATGGAGTAACAATCTCTTCCACGGAGGCTACATATCGGTCTTCTTCCACAGCACTCACTCCATGCTGGGGAATGGGAGCAGTCACAACATTGGGCCTTTCAGGCACCTCAAACTCTATTTCCTTAGCATCAATAAGGTCTTGAACCTTATTCCTCAGAGCCCAGCAATCGTTCGTAGTATGCCCGGGGCTATCAGAGTGATAAGCGCAACGGGCGTTGGGGTTGTACTTCGGAGAAGCTGTGTTCACCACCTTCAGAGCTTCTTTGACAGTTACCAGATTGGTTGACAATAGTTGCGGCAATATCTGAGACAGGGTCATACTGAGCCGAGTGTACTGCCTTTTGGGTCTCTCACCCCTTTGTTGATTATACTGCTGAGGAGCAGCAGCAGGCTTTGAAATTACCAATGCATTGACAGCTTGGCGGCGTTCCGACTTAACTTGTCTTCTGGGACCATAAACATCACTAGCTTCCTTCTTGAAGGGCTTATTTTTAGTACTAGCAGCGGCACCTTTCTGTATCTTCCCCGACTTGATACCAGCTTCCATCCTCTCACCAGTCAAGATCAAATCTGTAAACCCAACAGAAGAATTACCAATCAGATGATTAAAGAATGGACCAGACAGGGTCCCAAGGAACATGTCAACAAGTTCACGGTCAGTTAGTGGTGGCTGCACCCTGCCAGCCAGGTCTCTCCACTTTTGCGCATACTCTTTAAACCCTTCGCATGTTCCCAGTGACATACCCTGAAGTTGAGTACGTGTGGGAGCGAGGTCAGAATTATACTGATATTGTTTATAAAACACGGTGGCCAAGTCTTCCCAGTTTCGGATACTGGCTCCATCCAGCTGATAGAACCACTCGAGTTGAGCCCCAGAAAGGCTATCCTGAAAGAAATGAATCTAAAGGTTCTTGTCTGCAGTGTAAGGTTGGATCTTCCTTACATATGATCTGAGATGCATTTTCGGGCAGGACAGCCCGTCATACCTTACAAAAACTGGCACTTTGAACTTCGGGGGGATCACAATTCCAGCAACTAATCCCAAGTCTTCGAAATCTAAGTCGGGAACTCTCTGCAGCTCCATAGCTGCCAACCTGTCTTCCAAGCCTTTGTACTTATCATCATCGGGCGGGTATTGTTGATCAGAGTAGTCTTCGTCCTCTTCAGCCTCCTCTTCCTCAACCTCGGATTCAGAAGGTACCGCAGCCGCATTCCCTTTATTGGTCCCTTCTTCAGATGTAGGGGGAAATTCAAGCACTCTTCTGGCTTCACCCTCAAACCTTCTTCTTAGGGTAGCCACCCCGATTCTCTTCTTCTTCTTTTTCACTTGGTCTTTGTTCCCCAGCAGGGCTTTCAGATCTTCCTGACCCTTAGCCAAGGTCATCAAGAGTTGTTGAAACTGTGCGTTTTGAGACTGCAAGTCCTTGACCGTCTGTTCGAGATCCATCTTACTGAAATAAACAGCAGAAAGATAAGGAAACCTGGTGTGGAGACCTGCTTATGCACATGATGAATGGTATGCTTATGTATGCAATGCATTCAAGGATTTAGAACATTCAAAATTGTTGCAAACAAAAAAGAACGCACATCATATTAATAAGAAGAAATTTGTCAGTACATAAATGCCCCATGGGCCAAATATTACAAAAACTTCTCAAGGTAAAAAGACATTGCGCATCCTCTTTGGTGCGATGTAGGTGTTGAGGGTCTCTTCCTCATGGAGTCGGCGGGTAAGCTCTAGACCCTTCTTCTCACTGGCGTAGAAGCTGGCTTCAAAAGTGTTCCGTTCCTCCTTAAGTTGGATCCAACTCTTCTGCATCTCCTCCCACGATGTAGGCATGTCAGGATATAGGATGGTGTAGGGAACCTCTCCTTCCTTAACGGGCTCTTTAATCACAGGGAGAACATGAGGATAAGGCATCATCAGACTATGGGCTCGGGCTCGTACCCATTTGAGGTAAGGCTCAAGAGGGATGGAGTTCTTGTGCCCCAGTGTCTTGCTGTCAACCTTGTTAGGCATCCTCCAAGCTCTGATGAATCTTTGGCGAAGTCCTTGCGCATCGTTGTTGAAGTCAAAAACTAGGTCAGGAATCAACATGTCGTGAGGGCCATCCCTCCGTGCATATCCAAATTGTCTCAAGGCTAGACAAGGGTTGTAGGTAATGCCTCCCCTAATGCCAAGTAATGGAACATTAGGGAACTCTCCACAATGATCGATGATGATGACATTTTCTCTGGGCCGAGAACACCAATGTACATCAGAGTGAGTAAGGGTCATCAACCGTTGTGACCACCTTAATCCTAGGTCATTCTTCAAGACAGATTGTGGAAGGTGCAAAATAAACCACCTTGCAAGGAGAGGAGTACAACACATGAGAACACCCCTCTTTCTCATTGTTCGTGTGTAAAATGAGTGAAGAATGTCCCCAAGCAATGTTGGTATTGGATTCCTGGATAAGAAGATCTTGACGGCGTTGACATCTACAAGCTGGTCAGGATTTGGGAACAAGACCAAACCATAGATGAGGAGGGCCACAATTTCTTCAAAGGCCTGTAGATCCAATGAATTCCAACACTCTTGTGCCTTCTCAAACAAGAATTTTGCTAAGAAGCCTTTGACACCGCTTCTAGTTTCCCCATGCCCCTTGATGTCAGATGGCTGTAGGTGTAGTGCTTGAGCAACGTCTTCAGGCTTTGGTTCCTTTTCCGTACCGTTGAAAGGTAGTTGATTGAGGATAGGAATTCTCAGGAGTTGAGAAAATTCCTCCAAAGTGGGCACCAACTAGTAGTCGGGGAAAGTGAAACAGTGGTGAAGAGGGTCAAAGAACTGGAACAACACCTTCATCATGTCCTCTTCAATGTTGGTGTTGACTAGGCTGAGCAGTCCACCATGTCTTTTACTGAAGGGAGAGCTTTCCTGATGTGAGCTCCTTGAGTTGAGAAGGGATTCTCACAAGGTTGACTTGGATAGTTTTCCTGCGAGGAATTTCCATGACCTACAAAACAATAACAAAGATGAAGATCTAGACCCTTGAAATGGTTAGTGAATGCATATGATGCTTTATGATGTTCATGATGTATGCACAAACATATGTACAAACAATTCACACAAAACCCTAGTTTCAGGCTTGCATGAGGTTTCATAGGTAAGTACCCTCTTGAGTGTAGTTGGCTTAAAAACCTGTCCTATAAATAGTAACCGGGTTCTAAGGAGCTCAATATCACTGGATTGTTTTCATTGTTCATTGTTTTGGTTTAGCCACTTAACTAGCAACCAAAATATTCCAAGAAAACAACCCTCAATGAGTGTAGTATCGAGTATCTACCAACTTCAGACTGCACCAAAGCCGGTCATCTCACTACCCCTAATGAAAGGCCAAGATGGTCAAGTAAGGTTCTAGGTCATTAGTGCTTAGTGACATCACTCAGCGGCCCCGTACTCTCCTTGATTGAACTCAAGGGTTACCGGTACTCACAAATATGTCGCACTAATATAGCTATTGCTTCAACCATGTCGGTATACCCCGCACAGTTTCCACAACGTATTGCAATTTATGAATGTTTCCCCAAATCCGGGTGTAGGATTGTAAACCCAAACAAGAGAGCCAAGATGTAAAGCAATCAAAGCAAACAATTAGTCATGCAAGAGGGTGATCTAAGCCCTAAGGTTACTCCACTTTAAAGTGCTCCCCAACAGAGTCGCCAGTTCTGTGATACGGTGGGAGAACTGACTTGAGGTTTTGCGTTTGTTTTCGCAAATGTTTCGATTGAGCAAGAGTCTCCACCGGCTTTTTATTTTATCCTAAGGAAAGGTTAAAAAGCACAGCAAAAACCTTTGAGATGTTTTCTTAGGTTCGAGGAGTAGATTATAGAAAGGGAAGGTATTAGCACCCTTTCTATCCATGGTTATCCATGGGCTCTTAGTTACTTGCTTAGATTAACTTGCCTTGATTTTCAATTGTTTGAAATGGTGCTTTGTGTGTGGGTTTTGAAAATGTTTTGAAAAGAGGCCCATGTAGTGGCAACCTTTGTAATGATCCATGTTGGGATGTATACAAAAGTGTATGTCTTTTGAAAAAGTTTTCAATGTTTTTGAAGGTTGTTTTGAAAGTGTTTTGGAAGGTGATTTTGAAAAGATAGGCAAGTGTTTTTGTTTTTGCAAGTTTGGCAAGTAACCAAGAGTTGTCTACTCCTAATTTTACTCAAAGATCTTTGCTATGTTTCAACCCTTTTAACAATTTTGTTCCACCATTGTATTTGGTGGACAATCTTGTGTTAGGATGTGAACGGGACGGGCGCGGGTCATCGTTTAGACCATGATTGCAATGGTGCCAAGTATCTTTGGACAATTTTTCCTTTAAGGGACTTGATCATTTTAGGCAACTTTTGAAAGCGTCATCGAGGGACTATGATCATTTGATTGTTTTGTTTTTTGCCAAAGATACCTAACATGCAATATGGCCCATTATTTGAAGGCAACAAGTGGAGTACCCTAGGGGTGCAAGTGTGATTAGTGTTGTCCATTTTCATGCTTGTTTATCTTGAATTTAAGTTAAACTATTTGTTGTTTTTGATTTGCATACAAAACCCTAATTCTAACATGGCATGATTAGAAAGCTTTTAAATGCAAAAAATAAAAGGTCCTAAGTTATTACAACATAAATTATGGGATGGGGGGTACAAATAATCAAATGTGGATATTTTAGCAAGAAATTAAAACCTAACTATTACATCCAAATTGAATTACACAAATTATTTAATTGCACAATAATTAAATAAAATAAAATGAATATGCAAAATGCAAAAATGGTTTTCATATGTATGTAAAAAAAGGATTTTTCATGTGTCAAATAAACAAAAATAAAATGAATTAATTTTTGGTCTTTTTGGTATTTAGGGCAAAACCCTAATTTTGTTAAACAAAATGTATTAATTATTTAATATATGCAATACTTATTAATTATGTACAAAAAATAAATAAAAGAAGGTATATTGTAAAAAAAAAGTATTTTTGAGGTCAAATATTAATAAAAAATAAAAGGTATTATTTTTTATGTTTCCCCTAAATATACTAATAAATGTATAAGTATTTACATTATTTATTAAATATATATTATATGTACAAAAATAAAATATTTAATATTAAAAAAAAAAGTATATTTTTTATAAAATGTTTTCAAGAGATGACATAAAATAAAAATCAGAAATAAAATGTGTTTGTATTATTTTTTAGTATTTTTAAATAAAAGATATTTATGTTTATTTATGTACAAAACTAAATGAAACAAAATGAATATAAAAAAAATGCAAAAAAATGTGAGAAAAATAATTTAAATTTTTTTTCATGCTTAAATAAAAATATATAACCAAAATCAAAAGGAAAAAATTAAAAATGATAAATAAAACTCAAAATGGGCCATGGGGTGCATGTGAAATGCAGTGGTGTGAAAAGGAAAACATCTCAGGCCCAGCCCAAAGACTCTGTCTTCTTCAACCTCCAGCATCCTTGAACAACAACACGCGTTTCTGCTATCTCATGATTCTTGGACTTTTAGCACAAACTCACAACATGAAAAATGTCAAGCATCAAGCCACGATTCCATACATATAACAAACTTAACTTAACTCTCAGAAATGGGAGAGAATTTCTCCATCCCTAATTCTTAACCTAAGTTTTTGTCAATGTTCAGGTCTTAAATTCTCTCAGCACATGCAATATAAATGGAAAGTGAAGATATGTATAGCTTCAGGGGCATGAGTAGAACATTTTTCATTCATAAACTTAAAGCTAACTCTTCCTATATTGAGAGATAGACGTCCATGAACTTACCTGTTCAGCTTGGATCGTTTCTGGCAATGGAGGCACTTTCAAGGCAAAGTGAGGATTGATACAGCTTGCTTGAAGTCCAGGGATGCTATTCCAACCTTTAACTTGCTTTGAAACCAAGTGAATCAAGCTATGGCAATCAACCTACAAAACAGAAAAAATGAAAATGGTGAAGTTGGTTAGAGGTGTTATAGGTCGTGCCTAATGCTTGGGATAGCTTGTATATGTGGTATGGAGTGTGTATGAACTGGTTTTAGCAAGAATGCACGAGTGGATTGAGTTATGAAAGTCCAACTGCAGAGGTGACTTTGTTTTCTGCAGTAGGATGGTGTTTTGAGGTTTGATGAGGTTTGGAGGGTGTTTTGCTCGTGCCTTAGCTTAGGTCTGGTGTTTGGAAGGTGTACAACAAGTTTGTCTTAGCTTGTGTTGGCAGAAATGAGAGTTGTCTATCAATATGCCAAGTTTCTTCCAACTTAAGCAACAAAATGTCAACTTGGTTTCTAGACTTGTGCAGGCCCCTCAAATGTACTGCAACCATCCCTCTTGATCAGTGTGATATGCTTCTGAACTTGTGCCAAAGAGATTTGCCTTGTACTTCTTGATTTGCAAATTTGACATAAAGTTCAACTTTTCAAAAATGGATATATTGATTTTTCTAATTATGGCTCAATCTTGTATGCAATGTTTAAACACATAAGATAAGGCTTGAACACAAGGGGTTTGCATTAAATTATTGAGTGTGGATGAGATAAAGAACCTGTAATCTAGCTTAGAGCATGCTGAGTTCAAAAATACAAAGTTATGGACATGTAAATTGGCCATGAACAAAGTGAGTTTTGCCCATATTGTCAAATTCGATTCTCCCTAACCACAAGGTTGTTTGATGAGTTCTTGGACATTTTGAAAAGCTTGGAATGTATAATACAATCCATATTTGTAATGCAAATTGAAATTCCAAGTGGAAGCATGTGAAAAGTGGTCATGAAGTTAGGCAAAAATCCTGCCTAAAATAGGTCAAAAATTTTCTAAGTTAGGAATGTTTTGCACCCTTGTTTCAAAAATCATAACTTGAGCTACAAGATTCTTTTGAGGAAACTTTGTGAATCAAAGTTGTAGATTTTGAAATGGAATACAACTTTCATGTTTTGACTTTTGTTTGAATCCAAATGCATCTTGATGAAAAAGTGGGACAAAGCTAGGAAAAAATTAGGGATTTTCATAACTTAGAAAAATTCTAAGTTATGAAAATTCTTCATTTTAAACCCTAATTTGCAATTTTTGATTTCTTGATGAAAAAGTTTCATAATTTGACATGTCTTGATGGAAAATGAATCTTGACACTTAATTTTGACCAAAAAGTCAAAGTTTGACTTTTCAGTATACAGTCAAAAATTGATCAATTGACTGGAAAATTCATCTGTCAATCTTGTGCATTTGGGATCTTTTGAACTTGTTGAACATGTCAAGACAATTCCATGGGGTCCTTGAGTCCATATGTGAGCTTGGTTTGCCATTGGTTAGGTTAAACAGTAAAAAATTGCCTTTGTGCAGTCAAAACCCTAAAAATGACCATTTTGCCCTTTTGGTGATCTGATCAAATTTCTTGTGGGATTGTGATCCAAACTTAACCCAATGGTTCATATGAGTTCATAATGTTGATGTGGGTCAAAAATCATGAGGTTTGACTGTCAATTGACCACAGTTGACTTTTTCCCCAATACAGCTGATTTCTAGGTCAACTGTCTGATTGACTGGGCAAAGTTTGGAATCAAGACTTGAAACTTGGTATGGGTAAACTTGGGAGTCCAACATGAAGCATGAAAGTCATCTTAGTCATTTTAGGTCAAAACATCTTTGTGCAAACACAAACCCTAATTTGGGTCAACAGTGCAAGGAGAAGTCTTGAGCAGAGGAAACCCTAACTGGATCTTGAGTTCCCAGGGTCTTGTGATGAGAAAATGTGGAGGAAATGGGAGGGCAAATTTTGGGGTACAACACGGCCTCAACCCTTTCGCCGGTCAAAATTAGCTCAGTAAATCCCGCGGAAGAACTCCCGATTAGATGATTGAAGAAGGGGCGACAGGGTCCCCAGAAACATGTCAACTAACTCCCTATCTGACAACGGTGGCTGCACCCTTCCAGCCAGATCACGCCACTTCTGGGCGTACTCTGTAAACCCTTCATTGAAAGCCATCCCCATACTTTGTAACTGAGTATGAGTGGGCACCAAATCAGCATTGTATTGATATTGACGATAAAAAGCGGCAGTTAAGTCTTCCCAATTGTGAACCTCTGATCTCTCGAGTTGATAGAACCAGTCCAACTGTGTGCCAGACAGACAGTCTTGGAAAAAGTGTACCCAGAGGTCTTTATCGGATGAGTGGGGTTGGATTTTTCTGACATACGATCTCAGGTGCATCTTTGGGCACGACAGACCGTCGTACTTGGCGAATGTTGGCATCTTGAACTTGGGAGGGATAACAATCCCAGCTACCAGCCCTAGTTCTTCAAAATCCAAACCGGGTACCCTCTACAACTCCATGGCTGCCAGTCTATCTTCAAGATTCTTATATTTATCATCTGCTGGAGGATACTATTGTTCGGAGTAGTCTTCGTCTTCTTCCTCTTCCTCCTCTTCAACCTCAGATTCAGAAGGTACAACAGTCCTTTTCCCTTTACCGACCCCTTCGTCAGACGTTGAGGGGAACTCAAGAGCCTTTCTGGCATTGCTTTCAAACCTTCTTCCAAAAGTGGCTACTCCAGGTCTCTTTTTCTTTTTCTCTTTATTCTTCTCCAACAGAGCTTTGAGGTCCTCTTGACCCTTTGCCAAGTTCATGAAGAGTTGCCGGAATTGTGAATTTTGTGCCTGCAGATCCTTTACCGTCTGCTCCAAATCCATCGTGCTGAAATGAACAGCAGAAAGATAAGGAAACCTGGTGTGAAGACCTGTTTATGCATATGATGAATGGTATGTTATTCATGTAATGCATTCAAGGATTCAGAAATTCAAATTTGTTGCAAACAAAAAGAACGCACGTCATATTAAGAAGAAATTGTTAGTACATAAGTGCCTCATGGGCAAAATATTACAAAATTCTTAATGTAGAAAGACATTGCGCATCCTCTTTGGTGCGATATAAGTATTGAGAGTTTCCTCCTCATGAAGTCGGAGGGTAAGCTCCAAAACCTTCTTCTCACTGGCATAGAAGCTGGCTTCAAAAGTATTCCGCTCTTCCTTGAGTTGGATCCAACTCTTTTGCATTTCTTCCCATGATGTTGGCATGTCAGGATGTAGGATGGTGTAAGGAACCTCTCCTTCCATAACAGGCTCTTTGATCAAGGGGAGAATGTGAGGGTATGGCATCATAAGATTCTGGGCGCGGGTTCGTACCCACTTGAGATAAGGCTCAAGGGGGATGGAATTCTTGTGCCCCAATGTCTTACTATCCACCTTGTTGGGAATCCTCCAAGCTCTGATGAACCTTTGTCGAAGTCCTTGCGCATTGTTGTTGAAGTCAAAAACTAGGTAAGGAATCAGCATGTCATAAGGGCCATCCCTCCGAGCATATCCAAACTATCTTAGAGCTAAACAAGGGTTGTAGGTAATGCCTCCCCTAATGCCAAGTAGTGGGACATTAGGGAATTCCCCACAACGATCAATGATGATGACATTTTCTCTGGACCGAGAACACCAATGTACATCAGAATGTGTGAGGGTCATCAACCGATGTGACCACCTTAAACCCTACTCATTCTTCAAAACTGATTGTGGAAGGTGAGAAATAAACCACCTTGCTAAGAGAGGAGTACAACACATGAGAACACCTTTTTTCCTCATTGTTCGTGTGTAAAATGAGTGTAGGATGTCCCCAAGAAATGTGGGTATAGGATTCTTGGATATGAAAATCTTGACAGCATTCACATCTATAAGTTGGTCAGGGTTTGGGAACAAAACCAACCCATAGATGAGGAGTGCCACAATCTCTTTAAAGGCTTGTAGATCTAGAGAATTCCAGCAGTCTTGTGCCTTCTCAAACAGAAACTTTGCCAAGAAACCCTTGACACCACTTCTGGTTTCCCAATGTCCTTTGATGTCAAATGGTTGCAAGTGTAATGCTTGAGCAACATCTTCAGGCTTTGGTTCTTTTTCCGTACCGTTGTAGGGTAGTTGATGAAGAATAGGAATTCTCAGGAGTTGAGAAAATTCCTCCAAAGTGGGCACTAGTTGATAATCCGGGAATGTGAAACAGTGGTGTAGGGGGTCAAAGAACTGGAAGAGAACTTTCACCATGTCTTCTTCAATGTTGGAGTTGACCAAGTTGAGAAGTCTACCATGTCTTTCACTGAAGAGAGAATTTTCTAGAATCCTGGATGTAAGCTCCTTGAGTTGAGGAGGGATTCTCACAAGGTTGACTTGAATCGTTTTCCTGCGAAGAGATTCCATGACCTACAAAACAAGAACAAAGATGAAGATCCAAAACCTTGAAATGGTTAGTGGATGCATATGATGCTTTATGATGTTCATGATGTATGCACAAGCACATGTACAAGCAAGTCACACAAAACCCTAGTTTCAGGCTTGCATGAGGTTTCATAGGTAAGTACCCTCTTGAGTTTAGTTGGCTCAAACTTGTCCTATAAATAGTAACCGGGTTCTAAGGAGCTCAATATCACCGGATTGTTTTCTATGTTCATTGTTTTGGTTTAGCCACTTAACTAGCGACCAAAATATTCCAAGAAAACAACCCTCAATGAGTGTAGTATAGAGTATCTACCAACTTTAGATTGTACCAAAGCCGGTCATCTCACTACCCCTAATAAAAGTCCAAGATGGTCAAGTAAGGTTCTAAGAGTTCATTAGTGCTTCATGACATCACTCAGCGGCCCTGTATTCTCTTTGATTAACTCAAAGGCTACCGGTACTCACAAATATGTCGCACTAATATAGCTATTGCTTCAACCATGTCGGTATACCCCGCACAGTTTCCACAACGTATTGCTATTTACCTATGAATGTTTCCCAAATCCGGGTAGAGGATTTCAAACCCAAACAAGAGAACCAAATGTAAAGCAATCAAAGCAAGCAATATAATCATGCAAAGGGTGATCTAAGCCCTAAGGTTACTCCACTTTTAAAGATTTCCCCAGCAGAGTCGCCAGTTCTGTGATACGGTGGGAGAACTGACTTGGGATTTTGCGTTGGTTTTTTGGGATATTTCGGTCTCCATTAAAGAGGCTTGTGCTGAAACAATGCCCGAGAAAACAAACCAGTGATATTGAGCTCCCTTAGAACCCGATTACTATTTCTAGGACAGGTTTGAGCCAACTAAACTTCAAGAGGGTACTTACCTATGAGACTCCATACCAGTCTAAACCTAAGGACTTGTTTGTTTTGTTTGTATATATTTACTTGTACATAACATCATAAACATCATAACATCATACTCATACTCACTAACCATTTCAAGGATTTTTAGGATTTATCTTTGTTCTGTTTTGTAGGACATGGATTCTATTCGTAGGAAAACCATTCAAGTCAATCTTGTAAGGATCCCTCCTCAACTTAAGGCGCTAGCATCAAGGATTCCCGAAAATTATCCATTTACTGAAAGATATGGTCGCCTCTTAAACTTGGTCACCTCCAACACTGATGAGGACATGATAAGGTGCTCTTCCAGTTCTTTGATCCTCTACACCATTGTTTCATATTTACCGATTATCAACTTGTACCACTATTTGTGATGATTCTCTCTAGGATACCATACCGATAGATGAGATTCTTTTTGATGAATCGGGCCATAACATTCTTGGCAATGGAAGCGAAAGAAGCTGCCTCGACCCACTTCGTGAAATAGTAAATGGCCACCAAGATGAAGCGGTGCCCATTAGAAGCTGTAGGTTTGATTTCTCCAATCATATCGATACCCCACATCGCGAATGGCCAGGGATCATTCAGGACATTTAGATGAACTGGAGGCACATGCACTTTGTCAGCATAGATCTGACACTTGTGATAGGTTCGTGAATGCTGATAGCAATCTTCTTCCATGGTAGACCAGTAATACCCTGCCCGTAGGATCTTCTTAGCCATCATATGCCCACTGGAATGGGTGCCAAAAGTGTCTTCATGTAGATCAACCATGATCTTTTCTGCCTCAGCTTTGTCTATGCAACGAAGCAAAACAGAGTTGTGGTTGCGTTTGTAAAGAATTCCATTACTGAGGAAGAACTTAGCAGAGAATCTTCTCAAGAACTTCTTATCATTTACTGAAGCTCCTTCCGGATACTCTTGGGCCTCGAGATACCTCTTAACTTCATGGAACCAAGGCTAGTCCACTACTTCTTCAGTATTGATCTCGTGACAGTAAGCTGGTTCATCCATCCGTTCAATGGTGATCTGGGGAGCCTCGTTACCCCACTTGAGTTTAAACATGGATGACATAGTGGCTAGCGCGCCTACTAGTTGATTTTCCTCTCGTGGAAAATGCTCGAAGGTAATTTCCTCGAAATATGAGATTAATGTCAACACATTTTCTTTGTAGGGGATGAGGTTAGGGTGCTTCGTGTCCCATTCTCCTTTGATTTGGCTGATGACTAAGGCTGAATCTCCAAATACACTTAAAGACTTGATTCCCAAATCTATGGCAACTTTGAGACCAAAAATACACACTTCATATTCTGCCATGTTATTAGTACAATTGAAACAAAGTCTTGTAATGAAGGGAGTATGGCATCCTTCAAGGGATATGATTACAGCACCTATGCCATTGCCGAGTGCGTTGGAGGCTCCATTAAAAACCAAGGTCCATCGGGATCCTTGTTCAGGTCCGTCATATGGTCTGAGTTCTTCACAATTGTTTACCATTATGATTTCTTCATCTGGGAACTCGAATTTCATGGACTGATAGTCATCCACAACTTGATGAGCAAGGTGATCGGCTAGCACACTTCCCTTTATTACTTTTTGGGTAGTGTGCTGAATGTCATATTCAGTTAGAATCATCCGCCATCTTACTATTCTCCCAGAGAGGGAAGGCTTCTCGAATATGTATTTAATTGGATCCATCTTGGATATAAATAAGGTAGTATGGGTCAGCATATACTGTCTTAGACAGCGAGCAGCCCATGCCAGAGCGCAACAAGTTTTCTTGAGCAGTGAATATCTTGTTTCACAGTCGGTAAACTTTTTGCTCAGGTAGTAAATAGCATGCTCTTTTCGTCCAGACTCGTCATGCTGCCCCAACACGCACCCCATTGAATTTTCTAAGACAGTTAGATACATGATTAAAGGTCTTCCCTCGACTGACGGCATCAAAATAGGAGGCTCTTCAAGGTACTCTTTGATCTTTTCGAAGGCAGCTTGGCACTCATTATTCCATTTGACTATTTGATCTTTCTTCAGTAATTTAAAGATTGGTTCACAAGTAGCTGTTAAGTGAGAAATGAATCTGGAAATGTAGTTTAGCCGTCCTAATAATCCTGACTTCCTTCTCGGTGCGAGGAGCAGGCATTTCTTGTATTACTTTCACCTTGGCAGGGTTCACTTTGATACCTTTACCGCTAACGACGAAGCCTAGGAGTTTACCATACCTCACCCCAAACGTGCATTTATTAGGGTTCAACCTTAGCTTGTATTTCTTTAGCCTCTCAAACAGTTTCTGTAAATGATCAAGATGTTCCTCTTCAGTTTGAGATCTGGCTATCATGTTGTCCACATAGACCTCTATTTCATGATGGATCATGTCATCAAATAGAGCTACCATGGCATGCTGATAGGTTGCCCCAACGTTCTTCAACCCGAATGACATAACCTTGTAACAGAAAGTTCCCCACTGTGTGACGAAGGTCGTTTTCTCCATGTCCTCAGGTGCCGTTTTGATTTGATTGTAGCTTGAGAAACCATCCATAAATGAGAACACTTTATGCTTTGTGGTGTTATCAACCAGAATATCGATATGGGGAAGTGGGAAATCATCCTTAGGGGTTTCCCTATTCAAATCTCGGTAATCCACACACATGCGTACTTTTCCGTCCTTTTTAAGCACTGGAACAACATTGGAGACCCATTGTGGATAGGAGGTGACGACTAAGAATCTGGTGTTGAATTGTTTCATGACTTCAGCCTTGATCTTCTCTGACATGTCTGGCCACATGCAACAGACTTTCTATTTTACCGAAGGGTAGTCTTCTTTTGTTGGTAGATGATAGACCACGATATCAGCATCAAGTCCTGGCATGTCTTTGTATGACCAGGCGAAGACCTCAACATAGTCATGTAGTAACTGAATTAAGCGCTTATTGACACTAGATTCCAGATTGGCTCCTGCCTTGACTTCTTTCTTGTCCTCTTCGGTACCTAGGTTAACTGTGTCCACTGGTTCTTCGTGGGGTTGTATGGTCCTTTCTTCTTGTTGTAGTAACCTGGCTAGTTCCCCTGGCACTTCACAATCTTCCTCACCTTCGTCTTTGGCTTGGTAGATTAGAATTTCAAAGTCACAAAAGGCCATACCAGAATTGTTACCCATGGGATCCTGAGTGGATGTAGATCTGCATTTTAATATGTGAGTGTGTGTAAGAGCATAGCTATCTTTGAAAGAAATAAAAAATGTAGAAAAAGAAAGACAAAGAGCATAAATTTTGTATGCAAAAACGTCCATGATTCATTGATGACATATGAAAATGAAGTAACAATCCTCACAAATGGATCGTTGTGCCTCAGGTAAGACACAAGGTTTTAAAAGTCTGAATTGTTTAATTATTACAGGTCCGACAAAATTTTAAAGACAATTACTGTTGGATAAAAGTAATTGGGACAAAATCTTTAACTTACCAGGTGCTGAGTCCTCCATTGATAGTTGGAAAAATTCAATCTTCTAGGTCACAACTGTCATCATCATCCTCCACTGCGTTCACTCTGTGGTTGCTGATCTTCAAAAGTGGTCCCCCAGCACAAGCACGACAAACAACTTTATGGGCTCCTGAAGTGAAACCCAAACCAAATTTGTTAGATTTGTAAGGGATATCCGGGAGTTGGCCCCAAATAGTACACCCACCTTCTTCGACCATTGCCTTGGCATCTTTCAGAGAAGACATCTTTAGCGAAGGTCTTTTAATCTTTGGAACTTGGGAAACAGTCTTGGTAGCTGCCACTATTTGTGGGACTTCCTCGAAGTGCTGAAATGGAGTTTCAATGAATTCACCATCCAATTCCACGTATCTGAAGGAGTTTAAGTGACTGACCATATATTCCTCTTCTCCATGGACAATAATGATTTTCCCTTTGGTTGGGTATTTCAGCATTTTATGTAATGTAGAAGTGACGGCACCAGCGTCATGAATCCATGGTCGGCCCAATAAACAGGAATAGAAAGGGCGAATGTCTATCACATAGAAAGTTGAATCAAAGGTTTGAGTTCCAACTTTAATGGAGATGTCCACCTCCCTATGCACCATTAGTTTTGAACCGTCAAAGGCCCTTACCACTATATTGTTGGGTTTTAAGGTCAAACCTTCACAGTCGAGTCTATCCAAAGCTCTCTTAGGCAGCATATTCAAAGATGAACCGGTATCAACCAGGACATGGGCCAAAGTTGTGCCCCTGCATTCGACATAGACACGCAATGCCTCATTGTGTTTCCTCCCTCAAGGTGTCAGGTCAGCATCAGAAAAGCCTAATCCATTGTCAGCTGTTAAACTGGCCACACAGTCTTGGAATTGATCAGCAGAGGTTTCTTGTTGCACATGGGCAGTTTTAAGGAATTTCACCAAGGCCTTCGCATGATCCTCAGAGCACAACAATAAAGCCAGCATGGAGATCTTCGACGGAGTTTGCCCTAGCTGTTTGACTATGTTGTAGTCATTTCTCTTTATAATTTTCAGAATCTCCTCCATCTCCTTCTTAGAGGCTTCGGGGATAGATACTGATTGCGCCTTCATCTAGGAAGGCTCAACCAAAATGCATTTGCCCCGAGTCTCGGTCGACTTGGTGGTAGGGGTGTCAGTAGGGGTAACCATAGGGATTATAATAGTAGTGTCAACAGGAACAAAAGTAGGAATGATCACAGGACCGGTAACAGTTTTTGGAGGAGCAATCTCTAGGGATAATATCCTTCCATTTCAGGTTATCTTGCTGGTTCCCGCAATGTTACTGATGTCGAGGTTAGCCTTCTCAAAAATCGAGTCTTCATCAGCCAGCTAATCCTGCTTGACGCCGTGATAGTAGACGTCTCCCCCATAGTTCCATGGTATAGTTTTATCTGATGAGTACAGGATCGGCCCTGGCATAGTAATTATTAGTGGATTCACTTTAGGAACAAATGTAGTCCTAACGGGTCTTTTGGTGGAGACCCTAGAAGGATTGGCGGAAATGGTTACTATTTAAACATCATTGTAAGAAATGGTTGGAACGGGAGTCTTTTCAAATAAAATCTCTCTGTCATCCATTAGGCGCTGGACACCAGTTTCAATAAATGACAACTAGTTGGTAGGGATAAACAGAGATGGCAGCTTTCATCACATCCCAGAAATAAACTGGCCTTCAACAGGTTTCTCTTGAAAGTCAAAAGAGGAGTAATAAGTTCATCAACAACAGTAACAAACATATCATCTTCAACAACGTTAACATCACGACCATGCTTGAGCATAGGAGCGGTGATAACATTTGGGATCTCAGGGGAATCAAATTCAATTTCTTTTGCTTTGAGAAGGTCTTGCACCTTGTTTTTCAAAGCCCAACAGTTATTAGTATCATGGCCTGGACTTTCTGAATGGTAAGCATAACGAGCATTAGGATGATAATGAGGAGAGGCGGTGTTGCGATTCTTCGGGGCTTCCTTCAAAGTTACCAGATTAGATCTCAACAAATGTGGCAGGACTTGAGACAACATCATATTTATCTGGGTAAATTGTCTTACTGGTCTTTCCGTTCTAGGCTGGTTGCTCCTTTGTTGAGTAGGTGCAGGCTTAGGGATCATGACGGCCCCTACCATTGGACGACGTTCAGCTCTATCTTGATTCCTTTGAGGGTACACAACACCAACTTCTTTCTTCCCAATAAATGGTTTTCTCATGGCATTGGAGGATGCTTCCTTCTGGATCTTCCCACTCTTAATCCCACCTTCCACTCTTTCCTCGATCAAGATTAATTCAGTGAAGCTTGTTGAGGAGCTTCCAATTAGATGATTGAAGAAAGGACTGGACAGGGTACCCAAAAACATGTCTACTTGTTCTCTGTTAGAGAGGGGAGGCTGGACTCTTCCTGCTAAGTCTCTCCCTTTCTGAGCGTAGTCTTTGAAACCTTCGCTTGAAACCATAGTCATACTCTAGAGTTGAGTACGGGTGGGAGCAAGGTTTGCGTTGTATTGATACTGTTTATAAAAATCAGTGGCAAGGTCTTCCCAATTATGGATATTGGCCCTTTCCAGTTGATAGAACCAATCTAACTGAGTCCCGGATAGACTATCCTGAAAGAAGTGGACCCACAAATCTCTGTCAGTAGTGTGAGGTTGTATCTTCCTCACATAAGATCAGAGGTGCATCTTGGGATATGAAACCCTGTCGTACTTAGCAAACACTGGTGCCTTAAACTTTGGTGGAATAACAATCCCAGACACTAAACCCAACTCTTCAAAGTCCAACCCAGGCACTTTCTGAGTTTCCATTGCACTTAGACGCTCTTCCAGATGTTTGTACTTGTCATCAGTCGGAGGATACTGTTCTTCAGAGTAATCTTCATATTCTTCCTCTTCAGATTCTAGCTGGGCAGTCACTTCCTTGCCTTTCCCTTCTTGATTATCCTTTTTACCAAATTATTTATGAAGTCTATGGTCCGTCTGGCTGGCCCTGGGAACCTTCTTCCTAGATTCAGAACACCGGTTACTTTCTTTTCTTTCTACTTCTTTTCTTCGATCAACAAAGTTTTCAAATCCTCTTGTCCTTTGGCTAGAGTCAAGAACATCTGTTAAAATTGAGCATTTTGCACCTGGAGATCTTTTACTGTCTGCTCTAGATCCATCTTACCGAAATAAACAGTAGAAAGATGAGGAGACTTGTGGTAAGAAACCCGCTTATGTTATGATGAATGGAGATGCATATGCAACGATTTCAAGGAAATTAGAGACTTAAATTTGCTTTAGACCAAAAAGGAACACACGTTATATTAATAAATCAAAGTTTGAGTACATCATGCCTTCTTTGGGCTTACAAAGAAATACAAAAACTCTAAGATAAAAAATTTGTACGCATCCTCTTTGGTGCGATGTAGGCGTTTAGACTCCGCTCCTCATGAAGTTGCTTGGTGAGTTCTAGAACCTTCTTCTCGCTGGCATAGAATTGGGCCTCGAAAGTGTCTCGCTCCCCCTTAGCTGTATCCAATCCATTTGCAAGTCTTCAAGAGAGGTGGGCATGTCAGGATGCAGGATAGTGTATGGAACATCTCCTTCCACAACAGGCTCTTTGATAACCGAGAGAATAGAGGGGTAAGGCATCATAAGACTTTGAGCACGGGCTTGTACCCATTTAAGGTAAGGCTTAAGAGGGATGGAATTCTTGTTCTCTAATGTCTTGCTATCTACCTTGTTCAACATTCTCCAAGCTCAGATAAACCTCTGGTGACCTTGATCGTCATTCTCGTAGTCAAATACCAACCCTTGAATAAGCATATCATGTGGGCCATCCCTTCGGGCGTAACTAAACTATCTTAAGGCTAAGCAGGGTTTGTAGGTGATACCTCCTCTAATGCCAAGTAAGGGGACATTAGGGAATTCTCCATAACGGTCGATGATAGTAACATTCTCTATAGATCGGGAACACCAATGAATGTCTGAATGTTTGAGCGTTATCAATCTATGTGACCATCTTGAACCTTGCCCATTCTTCAATACATATTGGGGAAGATGCAAAATAAACCATCTTGCCAATAGAGGAGTACAACACATCAGAATACCTCTTTTCCTCATAGTGCGGGTGTGAAAAGAATGTAGGATGTCTCCTAACAAAGTAGGCACCGGGTTACGAGACATGAAGATTTTGACGGCATTTATATATATGAGTTGGTCAGGGTTTGGAAGCAAAACCATCCCATAGATGAGGAGAGCCACAATTTCTTCAAAAGCTTGCAAGTCCAAGGAGTTCCAACAGTTTTGGGATTTCTCAAACAAGAATTTGGCTAAGAAACCTTTGACGTCACTCCTTGTTTCCCAATTAGTTGTGATATCAGATGGTTGCAAGTGTAAGGTTTGAGAAATCTCTTCTGGCTTTGGATCTCTTTCCGTACCTTTGAAGGGTAGTTGATTGAGAATGGGAATCCTCAAGAGTTGGGAGAATTCTTCCAAAGTTGGCACGAGTTGATAATCGGGAAATGTGAAACAATGGTGTAGAGGATCAAAGAACTGGAAGAGCACTTTATCATGTCCTCATCAGTGTTGGAGGTGACCAAGTTTAAGAGGCGACCATGTCTTTCAGTAAATGGATAATTTTTGGGAACCCTTGATGCTAGCGCCTTAAGTTGAGGAGGGATCCTTACAAGATTGACTTGAATGGTTTTCCTGCAAATAGAATACATGTCCTACAAAACAGAACAAAGATAAATCCTAAAAATCCTTGAAATGGTTAGTGAGTATGAGTATGATGTTATGATGTTTATGATGTTATGTACAAGTAAATATATACAAACAAAACAAACAAGTCCTTAGGTTTAGGCTGGTATGGAGTCTCATAGGTAAGTACCCTCTTGAAGTTTAGTTGGCTCAAACCTGTCCTAGAAATAGTAATCGGGTTCTAAGGGAGCTCAATATCACTGGTTTGTTTTCTCGGGCATTGTTTCAGCGCAAGCCTCTTTAATGGAGACCAAAATATCCCAAAAAACCAACGGAAAAACCTCAAGTCAGTTCTTCCACCGCATCACAGAACTGGCGACTCTGCTGGGAATATCTATAAAAGTGGGGTTACCTTAGGGTTTTAGATCACCTTTACATGCTTATCTTGCTTGACTTGATTTCTTTACATTTGGTTCTATTGTTTGGGTTTGAAATCCTCTACCCGGATTTGGGAAACATTCATAGGTAAATAGCAATATGTTGTGGAAACTGTGCGGGGTATACCGACATGGTTGAAGCAATAGCTATATTAGTGCGACATATTTGTGGGTACCGGTAGCCTTTGAGTTAATCAAAGAGAATACGAGGTCGCTGAGTGATGTCATGAAGCACTAAGGGACTTTTAGAACCTTTACTTGACCATCTTGGCCTTTTTAGGGGTAGTGAGATGATCGGCTTTGGTGCAGTCCGAAGTTGGTAGATACTCGATACTACACTCATTGAGGGTTATTTTCTTGGAATATTTCGGTCGCCAGTAAAGTAGCTAAACTGAAACAATGAAAACAGAAAATAATTCAGTGATATTGAGCTCCTTAGAACCCGGTTACTATTTATAGGACAGGTTGATCCAACTAAACTTCAAGAGGGTACTTACCTATGAAACCCCATGCAAGTCTGAAACTAGGATCTTGTGTGATTTGTTTGTACATATATACTTGTGCATAACATCATAAAAATCATAAACATCATGAAGCATCATATGCATCCACTAACCATTTCAAGGATTTGGATCTTCATCTTTGTTCCTGTTTTGTAGATAATGGATTCACTTCGCAGGAAAACAATTCAAGTCAACCTTGTAAGAATTCCTCCTCAACTCAAGGAGCTAGCTTCAAGGATTCCTGAGAATTCTCCATTCACCGAAAGGCATGGTCGTCTTCTCAACTTAGTCAACACCAACGTTGAGGAAGACATGGTGAAAGTTCTCTTCCAGTTCTTTGACCCCCTACACCACTGCTTCACATTTCCTGATTACCAGCTTGTGCCTACTTTGGAGGAATTTTCTCAACTCTTGAGGATTCCTATTCTCCATCAACTACCCTACAACGGTATGGAAAGAGATCCAAAGCTTGAAGATGTTGCTCAAGCCCTACACTTGCAACCATCTGATATCATAGGTCATTGGGAAACCAGAAGTGGTGTCAAGGGTTTCTTGGCAAAGTTTCTGTTTGAGAAGGCCCAAAGTTGCTGGAATTCATTGGACTTACAAGCTTTTGAGGAGATTGTGGCTCTTCTCATCTATGGGATGGTCTTGTTCCCAAACCCTGACCAACTTATAGATGTAAGTGCTGTCAATATTTTCATGGCTCGTAACCCGGTGCCTACATTGCTTAGGGATATCCAGAATTGGTTTTTGACTTCGAAAACGACGATCAAGGACTTTGACAAAGGTTCATCCGAGCTTGGAGAATGCCCAACAAGATGGACAGTAAGACTCTGGGACACAAGAATTCCATCCCCCTTGAGCCTTACCTCAAGTGGGTAAGAACCCGCGCCCAAAGTCTTATGATGCCTTACCCCTACATATTTTCTGTGATCAAAGAGCCTGTTATGGAAGGAGAGGTTCCATACACCCTCCTACATCCTGACATGCTAACATCACTTGAAGATTTGCAAAGGAGTTGGATACAGCTCAAGGGAGAACGCGATACGTTTGAAGCCCAATTCTACGCTAGTGAGAAGAAGGTTTTGGAACTTACTCGCCAACTTCAAGAAGAGCAGACTCTCAACACCTACATTGCACCGAAGAGGATGCGCAACGTCTTTTTACATTAGAATTTTGTATTATTTTGCCCATGGGGCATTTATGTACTAACAAATTCTTCTTATTAATATGACGTGTGTTCTTTTTGTTTAAAACAAATTTTAATTTATGAATCCTTGAATACATTACATGAATAACACATCATTCATTATATGCATAAACAGGTCTTCACACCAGGTTTCCTTATCTCTCTGCTGTTTATTTCAGCAAGATGGATATAGAGCAGACGGTCAAAGACTTACAAGCGCAGAATTCACAGTTCCAACAGCTACTCATGACCTTGGCAAAGGGTCAGGAGGAGCTCAAAGGTCTACTGGAAAAGGAAAAGGAGAAAAAGAAAAAGAAGAGGGTTGGTGTGGCTACCATGGGTAGAAGATTTAAAGGTCAAGCTAGAAGGGACCTGGATTTCCCCTCAACATCTAATGAAGGAGTAGGAAAGGGTAAAGGAACAGCAGTGCAATCTGAGTCTGAGGAAGAAGAAGATGAAGAGGATGAAGACTATTCTAAGCAGCAGTACCCTCCTGCAGACGACAAATACAAGAATCTGGAAGAGCGTCTGGAAGCTATGGAGGTGCAAAGAGTGCTTGGGCTGGACTTCGAAGAGTTAGGGTTGGTTGATGGGATTGTGATTCCCCCTAAGTTTAAGGTGCCTCTATTTGCTAAATATGATGGTTTGTCTTGTCCAAAGATGCATCTGCGGTCTTACGTTAGAAAAATCCAACCGCATTCTTCTGATAAGGATCTGTGGGTTCATTTCTTCCAGGACAGTCTTTCGGGGACGCAGTTAGATTGGTTCTACCAGCTAGAGAGGTCTGATGTTCACAATTGGGAGGATTTGGTTGCTGCCTTCTACAGAAAATATCAATATAATACAGATCTAGCACCAACCCGTACTCAATTATAGAGTATGGCCATGGTATCAAATGAAGGTTTCAAAGAGTATGCCCAGAAATGGAGAGACTTGGCGGGACGACTACAACCACCTCTATCTGAGAGGGAGCTGGTAGATATGTTCTTGGGTAAGCTGTCAGGCCCCTTTTTCAATCACCTGATTGGAAGTTCGTCTGCGGGATTCACCGAGTTGATTCTGACTGGTGAGAGAGTTGAAGCCGGCATCAAGAGCGGAAAAATTCAAAAGGATGCATCTGCTTCCGCTGCTATCAAAAAGACTTTTCCAGCCAAGAAAGAAGTATCAGCTGTCTACTCCCAAAGAAGTCAAGGAAGAGTTGAGCGCCGGCCAGCGGTGGGGGCTGTAATAATTCAGAAGACTGTGGTTGATCAGCCTAGAAACAATCAACCCAGAACCAACCAAGCAAGGGTGGAAAGGTCTGCACGGAAATTCACTCGGATAAATATGACACCTGCTCAGGTTCTCCCTCATCTGCTGAAGTTAAACCTTGCAAGTTTGAAAGAAGCGCCGAAGAATCCAAATACATCTTCTCCTTACTACCATTCAAATGCGAAGTGTGCTTATCATTCAGACAGCCTGGGGCATGACACCAACAATTGTTGGGCCCTCAAAAATAAGATCCATGACTTGATAGATGCTAAAGAGGTGGAATTCGACGCCCCTGAAAAGCCTAACGTGATCTCTGCTCCAATGCCAAAACATGGTCACAATGTCCATGTTGTTGAAGAGGATCTTTTTGTTGCTACTGTTGATGATTTGAAGACTCCTCTACCAATAATCAAGTTGAATTTCCTGAAGGCTGGGATTTTCCCAGGATGTGAAAAAGATTGCTGCCTTTGTTCATCCTTACCAACCGACTGTCTGTTGTTGAAGTTAGGCATCCAACGCCTAATGGATAACCAAGAGATCCATTTTGAGAAGACTCTTGTTACACCGACTCCTGGCAATGATATTTCAATAATTACCATATCCGCCAATCTTTCCAAGGTCTCCAAAAGACCTGTTAAGATTACATCCGATCCGAAGATTGCACCTTTGAAGATAACCATGTCGGGGCCTATCCCGTACAAGTCCAACAAATCAATACCGTGGAACTATGGGGGAGAGATCTTTTACCACGGTGTTAAACAAATTGAATCGACTGAAGAGAGTTCTGATGAAGAGACTTCCGACATTGGAAACATTACCGGAACGAGTAAAATCACCCGCAGTGGAAGAATTTTCTCTCCGGAGATTGCGCCTCCAAAGGCAATCTTCGGACCCTCAGTTGTTCCTAAGGTTACTCCTGCACTGATCAACATATCTGCAAGAACTCCAGTTATTGAAGAAGTTGTGACTCCTGCGATTGTCCCCTCTACTGTTGTTGATGATAGAGGGAAAGGGATCCAAGAAGAGCCCGTCAGGACGAGGGCTCAGCCGTTGATCATCCCTGAGACCTCTCAAAAAGAAATGGAAGAGATTTTGAAAATAATCAAGAAAAGTGATTATAATATTGTTGAGCAACTAGGGCAAACCCCCTCAAAAATCTCTATGCTGGCCTTGCTGCTTTGTTCAGAAGCTCATGCTAAAGCTTTGATCAAATTCTTGAAGACGGCCCATGTGCCCCAGGAAACCTCCACGGATCAGTTTCAGGAATGTGTAGCTAGCCTAACAGCAGACAATGGTCTAGGGTTTCTCCGACGCTGATCTAACAATCAAAGGGAGAAAACATAATGACGCCCAGCATGTCTCGGTGGAATGCAGAGGAACTACTCTAGCACATGTTCTGGTAGACACTGGTTCATCGCTGAACGTCCTACCAAAGAAGACATTGGATAGGCTAGATTGTGAAGGTTTAACCTTGAAGCCCAGCAACATCATTGTCAGAGCCTTTGATGGTTCTAATGGGATGGTCCATGGGGAGGTGGACATCCCGATTAAAGTGGGAACTGAAAACTTCAACTCCACATTCTATGTCATGGACATCCATCCCTCCTATTCTTGCTTGTTGGGAAGACCCTAGATTCATCATGTTGGAGCCGTCAGTTCTACTCTGCATCAGAAGCTCAAGTACCCTGTCCAGGGGAAAATTGTGACAGTTCACGGTGAAAAGGAATACATGATAAGCCATCTTAATTCTTTCCGCTATGTGGAATTGGATGGTGAATTCATCGAAACCCCCTTTCAGCATTTTGAGGAGGTAGCTCAGGAGATTGTGGCAGTGCCTTCTGTACCCATGATTACCAGGACTCCGCCTCGGATGTCGTCACTCAAAGATGCAAAGGCTGTGATTGAAGAAGGAGGAAGCACGATCTGGGGGCAACTTCCCGATTTTCCTTTCAAGACTGATAAATTTGGCTTGGGTTTCACTGCTTCTGCTCAAAAGGTTGTGCATCGCTCCCGGGCTGGAGGACCACCAGTGAAGATCACCCATTATGGAGTCAATGCTTTGGAGGATGGTGAAGAGGAGAGAAACCTAGAAGACTGGATTTTCCCTACCGTTGAAGGAGGCTTATGCAATTGGGAGGCAAAGGACTTTATTCCCATTACTTTCATCAATCAATAATTTATCTTTCAAACATTTCTGTTGGTTTGTAATAATTCCTAAACAATTCGTACACTTTTAACCTTGTGCCTTACCCGAGGTACATAGGTCCATTTGTAAGGGTTTGATTTTTCATCTTCATATGCCATTTTAATGAATCAAGGACGTTTTCACATATAAACTTTTGTGTTCATTTTCTTTCTTTTTACATTTTATTTGTTTAAAGGTGGCTATCCCTTACACACACCCACACTCACCAATGCAGGTACCCATCCATTCCGGATTCCATGGGTAACAATTCTGCTATGGCCTTCAGTGACTCTGAAGATCTGGTCTACCATGCCGAGTACGAAGGTGATGAAGACTGTGAAGTGCCGGGAGAATTGGATAGACTGCTACAACAGGAAGAAAGGGCTATTCTACCTCACGAGGAGTTCTTAGAGACAATCAACTTGGGAACAGAGGAAGACAGAAAAGAAGTTAGAGTGGGTGCCAACCTGGAGCCAAGTGTCAAAGAGCGCTTAGTTCAGCTGTTGAATGAATATGTTGAGATCTTCGCCTGGTCCTACGAAGACATGTCGGGGCTTGATACAGATATTGTGGTTCACCGTCTCCCTACAAGAGAAGATTGTCCACCAATTAAACAGAAAGTTCGCCGCATGAGGCCCGACATGTCTGAAAAGATCAAAGCTGAAGTGATGAAGCAGTTCAACGCTGGCTTTCTTGCTGTTACTTCCTATCCACAATGGGTTGCTAACATTGTGCCCGTGCTTAAGAAGGATGGCAAAGTCAGGATGTGCGTGGATTACAGAGACTTAAACAGATCTAGCCCTAAAGATGACTTTCCACTACCGCACATTGACATCTTGGTTGATAATACAGCTCAACACAAGGTATTTTCTTTCATGGATGGATTTTCAGGGTACAACCAGATCAAAATGGCCCCTGAAGACATGGAGAAAACTACTTTTGTTACACAGTGGGGTACATTCTGTTACAAAGTAATGCCATTCGGACTGAAGAATGTCAGGGCAACCTATCAACGAGCCATGGTGGCTTTGTTTCATGATATGATACATCATGAGATAGAGGTCTACGTAGACGACATGATAGCCCGTTCACAAACTGAAGAAGAACACCTCGACCATCTGCAAAAGCTGTTTTTCAGGTTAAAGGAGTACAAGCTCAGACTAAACCCTAATAAGTGCACTTTCAGAGTTAGGTCCGGTAAACTCTTGGGTTTCATTGTCAGTAACAAAGGCATCGAGGTTGATCTTTTCAAAGTCAAAGCTATACAAGAAATGCCTGCCCCTCGCACTGAGAAGGAGGTCAGAGGTTTCTTGGGACGCCTAAACTACATTGCAAGGTTCATTTCTCACCTAACATCTACCTGTGAACCAATCTTTAAGCTGTTGAAGAAAGATCAGATGGTTAAATGGAATGATCATTATCAAGTTGCTTTCAATAAGATCAAGGAGTATTTGTTGGAACCTCCTATCTTGATGCCTCCCATCGAAGGAAGACCGTTAATCATGTATCTGACTGTCCTAGAGAATTCAATGGGGTGCGTGCTGGGCCAACATGACGAGTCTGGCCAAAAAGAGCATGCCATTTATTACCTTAGCAAAAAGTTTACCGACTGTGAGACCCGATACTCACTGCTCGAGAAAACTTGATGCGCTTTGGTATGGGCTGCTCGCCGGCTAAGGCAGTATATGTTGACTCATACCACTTTGCTGATCTCTAAGATGGATTCGATCAAGTACATCTTCGAGAAGCCTGCTCTATCCGGAAGAATCGCTAGATGGTAGATGATCCTCACCGAATATGATATACAGTACATGACCCAAAAAGCCATAAAGGGGAGTGTGCTAGCCGATCATCTGGCCCATCAAGCTGTCGAAGATTACCAATCCATGAGGTTCGACTTCCCCGACGAGGATATCATGACCTTGGACAACATTGAAGATTTCAGACCGTATGACGGACCTGAACAAGGATCCCGATGGACTCTGTACTTTGATGGTGCCTCCAACGCACTTGGAAACGGTATCGACGCGGTACTTATTTCTCCAGAAGGTTGCCATACACCTTTCACTGCAAGACTCTGCTTCAGCTGCACCAACAACATGACCGAATATGAAGCTTGTATCTTTGGTCTCAAGGCCGCTATTAACTTGGGAATCAAATCCTTGATGGTATTTGGGGACTCAACTTTGGTCATCAGTCAGATCAAAGGAGAGTGGGATACTAAACATACAAACCTCATCCCTTACAAAGAACATGTCTTGACATTGTTACCACATTTCGAGCAGATTACCTTCGAGCACTTCCTGCAAGAAGAAAATCAGCTAGCGGATGCTCTAGCTACAATGTCATCCATGTTTAAACTTAACTGGGATAATGAGGCTCCTCAAATCACCATTGAACGGATGGACGAACCTGCACATTGTCATGAGATTAATATTGAAGAAGTAGTGGACCGACCTTGGTTTCATGACGTCAAAAGATATCTTGAAGTACAAGAATACCCTGAAGGAGCTTCAATCAACGACAAAAATTTCTTAAGGAGGTTCTCAGCTAAGTTCTTCCTAAGCAATGGTATCCTATACAAGCGCAATCATGATTGCATTTTGCTCTGTTGTGTGGATAAGGTTGAAGCTGAGCAGATCATGGCTGAACTGCACAATGGTACCTTCGGCACCCACTCAAGCGGATATACGATGGCTAAGAAGATTCTACGGGCAGGCTATTACTGGTCTACCATGGAAGCTGACTGTCATCAACATTCCCGTACTTGTCACAAATGCCAAATCTATGCTGAAAAGGTACATATACCTCCAGTTCCTCTCAATGTCTTAACAGCTCCTTGGCCATACGCTATGTGGGGAATCGACATGATTGGAGAGATCAAGCATACAACATCCAATGGATATCGCTTCATCTTGGTGGCCATTGATTACTTCACCAAGTGGGTCGAAGCTGCTTCCTTCGCATCCGTTACAAAGAATGTTGTTGCCCACTTCATCAAGCAGAACCTCATTTTCCGGTACGACATCCCTGACAGGATCATCACCGACAACGGTACAAACTTGAACAATACTATGATCACCGCCCTGTGTGAGCAGTTCCAGATTCAACATCACAACTCATCTCCCTATCGGCCGAAGATGAACGCCGTTGTCGAAGATGCGAACAAAAATATCAAGAAGATCATACAAAAGATGGCAGTCACCTACAAGGACTGGCATGAAATGTTATCGTTCGCTCTGCACGGGTACCGTACCATGGCACGTACATCAACTGGGGCAACACCTTATTCTTTGGTATACGGCATGGGGGTTGTTTTACCTATCGAGGTTCAGATTCCCTCCTTGAGAATCATGAAGGATGCTGGTTTGAGTGAAGACGATTGGATTCAGACCCGGCTTGATCAACTTAACTTGATTGACGAAAAGCGACTTACTGCTGTTTGCCATGGTCAGGCATATCAAAAACGAATGATCAAGGCATTCAACAAGAAAGTCAGGCGTTGGGTATATCAAGTCGGGGATCTTGTAATCAAGCGAATCATCTTGCCGCAAAGTGATCCCAGGGGCAAATGGACTCCTACTTACGAAGGACCATTTGTGATCAAAAACATATTTTCTGGTGAGGCAATGATCCTGACCACCATGGACAGCGACGACCTGCCTCACCCTGCGAACGCAGACATAGTCAAAAGATACTACACATAAACGACCCAACAAGTTGAAAACCCGAAAGGGCGACTTGGGCAAAAATGGGCATCCCGGTGAATCGAAAACCCGAAAGGGCGGTTCAGGCAAAAATCAGGGATACATAAAAAAATATGTACACCCGGCAAGTTGAAAACCCGAAAGGGCGACTTGGGCAAAAAAGGGTTTCCCGGTGGACTGAAAACCCGAAAGGGCGGTCCAAGAAAAAGTTAGGGAATTAAAGCATATGACTATGTCTTGTCGGATCACTTTAAGGACAATCTCTTCACAGTCAAGCTCCAGGCTTCTTATCAATCCAATCATCTTCGAACGAAGCAACGAATGGACAAGATATCTAGAGTTACGAAGGCTATAGTAGAATGGGAACCCCATGGAATTTTTACACATAGCCACCTTTCTTTGTATAAATTTTTCTCAATTTTATGACAATATTCTCTTACTAGAATGTCTGTCTCTTTTGTACAAAATACTTACACAAAGTTAATACAAAGATACTTCAAAGTGCAGAAAAACTATTTGCCTTTTCTTTTTCTTTACACTTGTGTTTTATTTGAAAACGTCCAATGGTTTATTAAATGAGCATATGCATTTGAATATAGTCACTGTTTACGAATAAACGAAATGAGAAAGAATAATTGCTGACAGGTTGAAAGTATAGGAAAACATCTTCATGCTATTCCAAGAGAAATCCCCTGCAGTACATCATTTAGATCCCCGACGGAGCTAAAACCTTGAAATACATACCCCCAGCGGAATTACAATTTCAAAATCCCCTCCAGAGTAAAATCTACAAACTCCCAATTCCCGGCAGAGTCATATTTCAAACCTTTAATTCTCATCAGAGTTAAGTTTTCAAACAACCAATCCTCAGCGGAGCAAAAACTTTGGGTCATGAATCCCCAGCAAAGAGGAAACCTTCTTCCCCAGCGGAGTCAAGTTTCCAACCACCAATCCACAGTGGAAACCATTCAGTTTTCCCCAGATTCGCCAACAAGTTGTCTTAAAATCTGAGAAGCAACCAGATAATAGTTAACTTTTATCTCCAATCTCCGGATAATTCCCCAGTAGATTGGCATACAAACCAAACTCCTGAACTTTTCCAAACAGGAATAAACCTCTTCCCCCAGAGTCTTGAACTTACTTTCCAGCAGGATAGCTTACTCTCCAGCAGTATAGCTATTCCACACAGAGCTATTACTCCCCAGCAGAATGAAGATTCTAATTCTTAACTCCTCGGCTTGAAGTCCCTAGGGATTTATTTTCCCTAGCAGATTGAAGATTCTCATTCTCGGTTCCCCAGTGGAGTTGCCAAAGTTTTCATTACTCCCAGCATGAATTTGTCAGAATTTTTAATCCCCTGCAGATCGAAGATTCTCTTTCTCACTTCTCCAGTGAATCCCCCAAGGTTTCAATTTCCCCAGGAGATCGAAGTTTCTCATTCTTAAATCTCCACAGAAGCCATCAGAGTCTTACTTATTTCTCCAGCAGATCAAGGTTTTATTTCATCTAATCCCCAATAGAGGTCTTCAGAGTTTCCTTATTCCCCATCCGAGTATGGATTCCCATGGTGTAATCTCCCGCCATAGTCATCAAAGATCTCTGGATTCCCCAAGCAGGTTTCTCAAACAGACCTGAAGGATCCCTATCCCCAGGAAAGTCGTGAAGGGTTCTCACATCCCCACAAGTTGCCAAGGATTTTCTATCCCCAACAGTGGTCCAAGGATTTCTCATCCTCAGCAATCAAAACTTAAATCTCCAACAGCAATCATGGATTTAATTTCCCTGGCAGCAGTCAAGAATTTATTATCTCCAGCTATCAAGGATTTATTTTCCTCAGCAAGACAGCTAATCAGCTTACATGCACATACATTACATTCATATGTCATAAACATTGATAAAACACATTTTATTGCATCATACATTTCATGCAACATAACTTTGTGTTTTAGCTAACATTTTACCTTTTTCAGGATGAGATTAAAAGCTACCTTTAACAAATATTCAAAGATTTCAGATACAATACGGATACACTCCAGACACGGAAGTCATTTTGTTACTCATTCAGATCTCTTATTCAGATACAGTATGGATACACCCCAGACACGGAGGTCATTCTACTACTCATTCAGAATTCAAAGTCAAGATACAGTCCAGATACGCTCTAGACACGGATGCCATTCTGTCACTCATTCAGACTTCAACAATCAGATACATATTAGATATGCTCCAGACGCGGAAGCCATTCTATTTCTCATTCAGATTCAACTATCAACTTCAAGTTCATATACACTACAGACACGGATGTCATTCTATCGCTTATTCAGATCCCAGTTATAGTTCAGATACACTCCAGACACGGAAGTCATTCTGCTACTCATACAGATCTCAACTCAAGATACAGTCCAGATACGCTCCAGACATGGTTTCCATTCTGTCACTCATTCAAATGTTTCCCCAGCTCAGATATATGCTCCAGACACAGATGTTATTCCATTGCTCATACAAATCCAATCTTCAGATACAACTCAGATACGTTCCAGATACGGATACCATTTTGATGTTCATTCTCCTGATTTTCAAAAAACATTCATGGATGGCATCTTTAATCCCATCCACAACAAGATTCAATCATCTCCAAATGGCATATTTAATCCCATTCCTTCAACATTTTGACGAGTGCAAATTTACGGGCACTCTAGTGTCCAATCATCTTTTACCTTCGAGTCATGAAAGGAAAACTCACCAATCTAACTCTTAAGGTTCAAGAAGATTGAACAGGGGCAGCTGTTGTACCCAAAATTTTCCCTCTCATTTTATCAAGATTTGCCCTCGCAAGACTCTTTGGACTCCAGACAGGATTAGGGTTTGCTCTGCTCAAGACATCTCCTTGCGCTGATGACCTGAAGTTAGGGTTTGAGTTTGCACAGGGATTTTGGACTTTCAATGCTTAAAGTGACTTTCATAATTCATGTTGGACTTATAAGATTTCCCATACCAAGTTTCAAGTCTTGAATCAAATTTTTGCCCAGTCAATTGCACAGTTGACCTAAAAATCAGCTGTATTGGGGAAAAAGTCAATTGTGGGCAATTTACAGTCAAATCTCATAATTGTTTGATCCACATCAACATTATAAACTCATATGAACAATTTTATCAAGTTTGGACCACAACTCCTCAAGAAATTTGATCAAATCATCAAAAGGGCAAAATGGTCATTTTTAGGGTTTTGACTGCAGAAGGAAAATTTCTGGTTTTTCACCTAGCCAATGGCAAATTGGGTTCAAGCATGGATTCAAGGACTCAATTGCATCATCTTGACCTATTCACAAGGTTCAAAAGATCTCAAATGCATTGGATTGACAAATGAATTTTCCAATCAACTAATCAAAAATCAACTATACACTGAAAAGTCAAACTTTGACTTTTTGGTCAAAATCAAGTTCCAAGGGTCATTTTTCATCAATATGTGTCAAAACATGAAACTTGTTCACCAAGAAACCTAATTTTGCAAATTAGGGTTTAAAATGGAAAATTTTCATAACTTAGAAATTTTCTAAGTTATGAAAATTTCTTATTTTTTCCCAACTTTGCCTAACTTTTTCACCATGATGCAATTGGATTCAAACAAAACTTCCAACATGAAAGTTTTAGTCCTCCACAAAATATAAAACTTTTATTCACAAAGTTTTCCAAAAATATGCTTGGATCTCAAGTTATGATTTTATGAACAAGGGTCCAAAAACTTTCTAACTTAGTGAAATTTTGCCCTAGTTTAGGCAGGTTTTTGACCTATCTTCATGGTAATTTTTAACATAGTTCCAATTGGAATCTCAAATTTCATTTCAAAGATGTATTGTAGAGAATTTTACAAGATTTCCAAAATGCCCAAGAACTCTCCAAAATCATTTACGGTTAGGGAGAATCGAAGAAAAGAAAATGGCCATTTCTCACTTTTGTCCATGGCATTTTTCATGTGGATACATGTTGCAATTCTGACCAAAACATGTTTGTACTTGTTTACAGGTCCTTAAACCCTTCCACACTCAAAAATTGAATGCAAACACAATGGATTAAGTCTTTTTTCTGAGCTTTAGAAGATTACACATTGAATTAATCCATTTTTGGCAAAAAGATAACAATGCCATTTTGATAAAGGTTGCTTTATGCAATTTTGTTTCTCTTAAGCTGTGAACCCAATCCTTTGCAGCAAACGAACTCCACAAACTTAGGCAAAGGTACACCAACTATTAGCATGCTTGGAGCTAGCTTGTACAGGCCATAGCATTGTCAAAATCACCTTTTCTTTAAAAGCAAGTCAACTTGCAAAATAACCACAACTTTGCAATCTGATAAAACCAAAGTTTGTAAACATTTCAAACAAGTTTTGCACAATACCCTAAGCCAGAAACACGAGCTAGAAAGTCCTCAAACCTTCCAAAACACCAAAACACAAGTTCTTGTCAAAACAGGGCAGGTTCTGCATTTTGATTTCCAAATCACAAACCACTCGTGCGTTTTGCTTACAACCAGTTTCAACACACTCCATACAACCTACCTAAACTATCCCAACCATTTCCAAGTCACTGTAACTCCATTTACACACTTCACCATTTCTGAATTTTGAGTTTGCAGGTTGAGTTCTATAGAGAGATTCAAGCAAGTTTAAAGCTAGCTAAGCATTGGGAAAGCTCAAAGGAACTTCAAGCAAGCTCACAAGCATCTCAGGCCTCACTCACAACCCCTACATTTCCATACTCGAGCTTGACTGAAACAGGTAAAGTTCAAACTTATATATCTCTATTTAGGAATCATTAGGCTTAGGTTTGTGAATAAAAATGTAGTCCTCATTGCCCTTGAGTTGTACATATGCATAGAATTCATTTAAATTAACTGAGCTGGGAGAATTTGAATGATGAACTTTCTGAAAAAACTAGGTTAGAAATTAGGGCCAGAGAAGTTCTCTTTGGTCTTTGAGAGTTAGATTAAGTTCTTTACATGGTTGGAATCGTGTTTAAAAATGCTATAACTTTTATGTTGTGAGTTTTTGATTTAATGCAAGAACAAGAGAGAACAAGATTCATGTGTGGAGCCATGGCGCGCGCGCATTCTGGAGGACAGGGATGAAGATGGAATGGGCTAGGCCTGACTTGACCTTGCTGTTTGCACCCCCATTTCTGTTATTTGCACCCCCTGGCCCATTTTCATTATTTTTTTTGCATATTTTTGTATTTCTTTTTCTCTTCTGACTTTTATTTATTTTTCTAAATATAAAAAATCACCCAAAAATATTTTCTTAAATTTTCACATTTTATTTTATTATTTTTTATTATTTTGGCATAAGAATAGTTAAAAAAATAATATATACTTTTATTTTCTTAAATAAGTTTGTAAATAAAATTAAAATACTTACATTTTTTTTATTTTTTTATTTATACACTTAAATAATATTGTCATACATATTTTTATTTTTCAACATTTTGTATATATTTTATTTTATTTTATTGTACATAAATAAATAAATATAATATATATATATATATTCTTAAAACAAAAACTAGGGTTTCCACCCTTAATAAAAATAATCATTAATATTTTCTTATTTTTGATGCATTAAATAATTTATTTTTACATACATAAAAATAATACAAAAAAACATTTTTGCATATTTATATTTAATTGCTTATTTAAATATTAGTCTATTTATTTATTTGTACAAAGAATTCAATATTGTTGTAATAATCTTAGGTTTTTATTTTCTTGCAAATATCCCCTATCCAAATTTGTATCCCCCTCCCCATAATCATGTTGTAATAGTTGTAGATTTACTTTTACGCACTTTATTGCTTTCAAATATGCCATGATAGAAAGATTAGGGTTTGTATGCAAAAATCCAAAATCAAACAAATAGCTTGACTAATACAAGACAAAAATGCATGAAAATGACAAACACAATGCACACAAGCACCCCTAGGGTTTCATCCACTTGTTGCCTTAAAAAATGACCATGGTATGCATGCTAGGTATCTTGGAAAAACAAAACAAAAACAAAAGATCATAGTCCCTCGATGACGCTATCTTAGTTGCCTATACAAAATGATCTAGTCCCTCAAAAAAAACTTGTTAAGATACTTAGCACCATTACTATCATGGTCATACGATGACCCGCGCCTGTCCCGTTTAACATCCAAACACAAGGTTGTTTACCAAATACAATGGTAAAACAACAATGTCAAAGGGTTAAAAATGTGTAGGAAAGAATTTTGAGTAGGTAGGTAGATGCTCCTAGTTACTTGATCAAATTTGCAAACATCCTTGCTAATTTCAAAAACACAAACACAATTTCAAAACATTTTCCAAAAACAAACTTTCAAACATTGAAACATTTTTCAAAAGACAAACACCTTTGTATACATTCAAACAAGAATCATTACAAAGGTTGCCTAGACAAAGACCTCTTTTCAAAATACTTTCAAAACCACACACAAAAGCACCATTTCAAACAATTTAAAAGCAAAAGCAAGTGATCTAAAACAAGTAACTAAGAGCCCATGGAAAACCATGGATGAAAAGGGTGCTAGCAACTTCCCTTTTCATAATCTACCCCCCGAACCCAAGAAAACATCTCAAAGGTCATTCATGTGCTTTTTGACCTTTCCTTTGGATAAATAAAAAGTCGGTGGCGACTCTTGCTAAACCGAAACATTTGCGAACACAAACGCAAAACCTCAAGTTAGTTCTTCCACCGCATCACAGCCAGGATGCCCTTATCTTTTATAGGTGTGTCAACCTAGCGTGTCTCTTATGCGTAGTATTTTTTAACTATGTCTGCATTCACAGGATGTGGGAAGTCTTCACCGTCCATGGTAGTCAGCATCATGGCACCACCAGAGAACACTCTCTTGACAAAAAATGGACCTTCGTAGGTGGGAGTCCATTTTCCCTTGGGGTCACCTTGTGGAAGAATGATGCACTTTATTACTAAGTCACCAGCTTGATATATTTGAGGCCTAGTCTTTTGTTGAAAGCCTTGATCATAAGTTTTTGGTACATCTGACCATGACAAAGGGAAGCCAGTCGCTTTTCATAGATCAAGTTCAATTGATCCAATCTTGTCCGAATCCATTCGTCTTCCCCTAGGCCTACCTCATTCATAATCCTTAATGAGGGAATTTGAACTTCCACTGGCAGAACAACTTCCATGCCATAGACCAAAGAAAAGGGAGTTGCCCTAGTTGATGTCCGAGCTGAAGTACGATAGCCATGAAGAGCAAACAGTAACATCTCATGCCAGTCTTTTTAGGTTACTACCATCTTCTGCATAATCTTCTTAATGTTTTTGTTGGTCGCTTCCACTGCGCCATTCATTTTAGGTCTATAAGGAGAAGAATTATGATGCTTGATTTTGAACTGAGTGCAAAGTTCTGTAAACATAGCATTGTTGAGGTTAGTCCCATTGTCAATGATGATCCTTATGAGGACACTATAGTGGCAGATAAGGTTGTGTTTGATGAACCTGGCTACGACGCTCTTTGTGACTGAGGCAAATGAGGTGGCTTCGACCCATTTTGTGAAATAATCGATAGCGACAAGAATGAAGTGATATCCATTGGAAGAAGTGGATTTGATCTCTCCAATCATGTCAATTACCCACATTGCAAATGGCCATAGAGCGGTCATGACATTCAGAGGGATAGGAGGAACATGGACCTTGTCAACATAGATTTGGCATTTATGGCAAGTTCTTGACTGGTGACGGAAATCAGTCTCCATTGTTGACCAATAGTAACCAGCTCTCAGGATTTTCTTGGTCATAGTATGTCCACTAGAGTGAATCCCAAAGAGACCATCATGCATGTCTTCCATAATTTCCTCTGCCTCCTTCTTGTCCATACATAGGAGTAGAGTAAATTCATGGTTGCGTTTGTACAAGATTCCATTACTTAGGAAGAATTTGCCTGAAAATCTTGGTAAGAACTTTTTGTCATTGATGGATGCTCCTTCAGGGTACTCTTGTGCTTCAAGGTATCTCTTCACCTCATGGTACCATGGATTTTCTGTGTCAGTGTCGAGCTCATAGCAGTGCACAGGTTCGTCAAATATTTTGATTGTAATCATAGGAGCTTTGTTGTCTCATTTAACTTTGAACATGGAAGACATTATTTCCAAGGCGTCAGCCAGCTGATTTTCTTCCCTAGGGAAGTGTTCAAATGTGACCTCTTCGAAGTAAGGAATCAGAGATAGCACAAGCTCCTTGTAAGGAATGATATTAGGGTGCTTAGTGTCCCAATCTCCTTTTAATTGGATAATCACTAGAGCAGAATCCCAAAACACATTCAAATGCTTGATCCTTAAATCAATGGCAGCCTTCAGACCCAAAATGCATGCTTCATACTCAGCCATGTTGTTCGTACAGTCGAAGCATAGTCTGGTAGTGAAATGAGTATGGCAACCTTTAGGGGAGATTATCACATCACCAATTTCGTTACCCAAAGCGTTGGAAGCCCCATCGAAGACCATAGTCCATCAAGATCCTTGTTCAGGTCCGTCATATGGTCTAGGTTTCGCGCAGTCGGTCACTAGTATAATATTCTCATTTGGGAAGTCAAAGTTCATAGACTGATAATCATCAATGACTTGATGGGCCAAATGATCTGCTAATACACTTCCCTTGATGGAATTTTGCATTGTGTATTGAATATCGTACTCAGTCAAGATCATTTTCCATCTAGCTATTCATCCAGAAAGAGCGAGTTTCTCAATGATGTACTTGATAGGGTCCATCTTAAAAATCAGTAGAGTGATATGAGTCAACATATACTGTCTTAGCTAGCGAGCAGCCCATGCTAGAGTGCAGCAAGTTTTCTCGAGCAGTGAATATCTAGTTTCACAATCGGTAAACTTTTTGCTCAGGTAGTAAATAGCATGCTCTTTTCGGCGAGACTCATCATGTTGGCCCAAAATACACCCCATATAATTCTCTAGCACCGTCAAGTACATGAACAAGGGCCTTCCTTCAACTGGAGGCATGAGAATAAGAGGTTCTTGCAGATATTCTTTAATTTTGTCGAAGGCAGCTTGGCATTCATCATTCCATCTGACTACTTGATCTTTCTTCAAGAGTTTGAAGATTGGATCACAAGTAGCAGTTAAGTGAGATATGAAGCGAGCGATGTAGTTAAGACGAACCAAGAATCCTCTAACCTCCTTTTTAGAGTGGGGGACTTACATTTCTTGGATGGCCTTTACCTTGGATGGATCGACTTTGATGCCTTTACCACTGACAATAAAACCTAGAAGTTTTCCAGATCGTACTCCGAATGTGCACTTATTAGGGCTCAACCTCAACTTGTACTTTTCAGCCTCTCGAATAGCTTGTATAGGTGATCAAGATGTTCCTCTTCAGTTTTTGATCTTGCAATCATATCATCCACATATACCTTTATCTCATGGTGGATCATGTCATGAAACAAAGTTATCATAGACCTTTGATATGTTGTCCCTACATTCTTTAATTCGAACGACATAACCTTGTAGAAAAATGTGCCCCATTGCGTAACAAAAGTGGTCTTCTCCATGTCTTCGGGAGCCATCCTAATTTGATTATAGCCGGAGAAACCATCCATGAAATAGAAGACTTTATGCTGATGTAACACGGGGGCAGAACCGACTGTTTTAAAATGCTGGTTTTGCATTTTTGCGTTTTGTGTTTGCAAAATGTCGCGGTAAGCAAGAGTCGCCACCAAATTTTATTTCATCCAATCGGAAAGGAAAAAAGTACAGAAAAAATAATTTTTGGAGATTTTGAGTACGGGGGGTAGATTATAGAAAGGGAAGGTGTTAGCACCCATTCTATCCGTAGTTATCTACGGGCTCTTAGGTACTTGCTCATTTTTCAAATTGCTTGTGTGAGTTTGTCTTGAAAATGTTTTACTTCATGATAACCCTTGTATCAGTCCTCAAGGATGTGACAAAGTTTGTTTTGAAAATTGGTTTTGAAAAAGTGTAAGTGTGAAGAGTTTTGATTTGAGCAAGTAACTACTAGCATCTACCTACTCGAAAAAATATTGTTTTTAATCTCGTTTCCTTAGACAGCGCTTATCCTACTATTGAGAAATAGGTAGCACCGTCATTGGAGTTGTAAGGGTCAATTCGAAAGGGATGTACGATCACTAAAGCAATGTTAGGACGTCTTAGTAATAACCCTAAAGTCTTAAGATCATATTCGAGGCAACATTTCTGAAGGGACATATGATCTTTGTTAGACAGGAGGGCTACCACCAAGACACTGTTGTACCCCAAAATTTGCCCTCGCATTTTTCCACAAGAAATCGCAGCTTCAGGCGTTTCCTGATTTTTTCAAACTGGCTCAAGAATCGGTCAAACGGACTTTTCTCGTCAGTCATACGCAATTAAGGTTTTATTGATTTTTCAGGGCTCTGGAATGTTTCACACAGTTGGCTTAGGGTTTTGGTTGACTTTGGCTCAACTTTGATCAGGCGAACGTTCTTTGGCATTTAATCAGGAATTAGGGTTTTTGTGGGCACGTTCTCAGAAAGATTTAATTCTACGATACTTTACAAGTTATTCCGAGATTTGGTTTGAATTCGCATTGTTTGAATTAATCAGTAAAAGAAGGCATTTGGATTGAATTCACATTTGTTTGATTGAACTAGTCAAAGGATACATTCAGTTTGGATTTACAGTGTTTGGTAAGAAATCAGTGAAAAGGGAATGCGCCTGATCAGTTGTTTTGATTAACTGTTGCTTTGCTTTGGATATTGGAAATGCCAGGTTTAACTGAGTAAATTGCTAAAGCATTGTTTATCTAAATTATTTATTATTCTGAGATTAAGTGATTGGAATTTATTTTTCAATTATTTTAATTCAAAGAATTTTAAATAATAAATAAACAATAAAGGATAAAAAAGAATTAATTGGATAACGACTCTTTATTTACTTTTAAATTATTCGTACAATTATTGTTTACAATTTGTTTACGACAATAATTTTACAGTAATTTAAACTTAAATAAAAAATTATCCTAAACATTTTCTATTCTTCAATTCTTCATCTGCTATCCTTTGCTCCAGTGCTCCTTTTTAATTATTCATCTGCACGAGAAAAGGAGAAAAGTCAATGACAGATAAATAAAATTACAGTTCATCATTAAGAGCCACTGATTGGGATCAGTTAACCCTCTCTGCAAATCACGGGATTTCTCCCGGTTCACAAAGAGGGACGAATTTTTATTTGCTAAAAATGAATGCACAAAAGTCAAATTGCACAATTCAAAAATTGTCAAACTGCATAGTTCAATACAAACAGAAAGTCCAAACTGAATCACAACTTTCAAACCATCCAAAAATTGTCAAAGTACAAGTTACTGTCACAAAGCTATTCAAAAGATTTGGAAAGATGTCAAAAGCACAAAATCTGGAAGAAGGGATAAATATGCAGAGGAAAATTGATATGCAAGCAAACCATTTCATTTTTCATCATTTCCCAACAAAGTGGCTCTTTCAGAAAAGAAAAGTACAAAGCATAATATTATTTTAATGCAAACTGTACTGAGAGAGAAGAAAAAGAGAACAAAGAAAGCAGGTTACAAGGCTTTAGGCAGGAAGATAATAGAAAACAAAAACTGAACACAGTGGATAAAAGGAAAATATCAAACCAACAAGCATTAAAACCTGTGCCTCATATCTGCCTAAGCATAAAACTGCATAAGCCTGACCAAAACCAAAAATCTACAAGACCTGCATAAGCCTTATCCCTTTCCACAAGGACATAACCATCAGTACTGTCAAAACATAACAAGCATAAGAACCAAAAGCCTCACAACCAGATAACACAAGCCTGCACCTGCTGAAACCTCACAAACATGTACCTGTACCATTCAAACTCCAACACAAAAACCAGTTGCAAAAAGGCCATTAACCTGCATTAAATCTGTGTATCATACCTGCCTAAGCACAAACCTAAAGCCAAAACCAGTAAAACCCTGTCAAGACTCAAACCTGCTAAAGCTCAAAACCTGTCTATCATCAAACTCAGACAACAAAAGCATAAACAAGCTAAAACCTGTCCAGCTTCAAGCCTAATCCAAATACATCCAAACATTCAACTCAAGATAAACCCAATACTCACCCCGTTTCAAACCAAAAAAAAGGCCTTGCCATCCAAAGATATAACCAACTGTCAAAACCCACAGAGATACTGCATAAACCAGTTCAGAAAAAGACCCCATCTGCCTGAAGCCTTCAAGGACACAAACATAGCTCAACATACGTCCAAAACTTGCCCAGCCCAAAGCCTAAACAAAATTACACAAAGCATCCAAAGCCAAACCACAGAACCCTCAGAGGAGTACTCATCATTGGGCCATAAACAAACAATAAGGCAAGGCAGACAACAGAGAAGAGGAAAGAAGTGAACTCAGAAAAGCTTCATCATAGGCCAATAACCCCTAAGCTTTTCAAAACCCAAAGGTTCCAAATAAGCTTAAACCCTAACTAGCATTCAAAGGCAGCGAAGACCCTCAGAATTTCTTCATCACTGGGCATAAAAAATCAACCTTCAGAAGCATACGTTCAAAGGCAAAGGTATCTCAGAATAACCAAGCATTCAAGGTATCAAAACATTCAAAGCATATCAGCATCAGTACAGCATATTGAGCAAGCAACATAAGCATACGAGCGAAGTAGGCAACAGAAGTAAGCAACAAGGCAACTCAGAGATGAAGAAGAGAGATAACAAAAGCGTACAGAGGCATGTAAACAGGGCGATAGGAAGAAGAAGAAAAAAAAGGGGTTTTCAGTTTAAGGTCATCATCAAACCAAGAGTGAGACAAAGAGTACCAGATATCCTTGCCAAGCTAGCACCAAGAGCTCATCGTGCAATTCCTTCACCGTCGAGCCTCAACGCCTCCAAAATCCCTCTTCCTCCATCTCCAAAAGGTAGTACTCTTATACCTCCTTACATGCATGTCAATAACGAAATAAAACATAAGTCAAAGCCCAAATTGAAATTAAAAAATCAAAAGAGGAATGAAATCCTAATGCGTTTGAGATCGAAATCATACCTTGTAACGTGGTCTGGGTGGTCTACGGAGGGTGAAAGGGGGATGATGGCATCTGTTGGCCTTGCGTGAAGGAGTTGTACTCAAATATCCATGGCGAGAGATGAACGAAGACGAAGAGGATAGAAGACAAACGGCGTGCCTCTGTAAACCCTAAGCTTATTCCAGAATGAAAACAAATTAACAAAACCCTAAAACTGTTCGTTCAAACGAATGGGCCTAACCCGTTTCACAATACACAAAGCCTTTTCACGTTTCCAACTCACACCCCCCATTTCTCTTCTGCTTGGGCCATAACCCCACCCTTGAGCCCATTTCTGATTTTTGTTTCAAACCCTTTCATTTAATTTTTTTTTAAAAACATATTATTTTTATTAATAAATTAACAAAACATAGCATTTTTACACTAACAATATTTTTATAACATAATTAAGTTTATATAGAAACTTGTAAAAATAGTATTTTTTTTAATTAAACTTACATTTTTTTTTTTTTTTATACATAGAATATTAATCTTTCTTTTTTTAAGATAAATACTTCTCCCTTTTTTAAAGATATTATCTTTATACATAATAAATGAAATATATCTTTTTTATACAATATAATTAAAATTGAAAACACTTTTTTCTTTTAATGGAAATATTCTCTTTGTACATAATAAATAAAGATACATTTTTTATACATAATTTAATTAGAATTTAAAACATTTAATTAAAACATTCTTTTTTTTTGTATATATTAAAGAAAATACAAGATTATTAATTAAATTAAATAAACATTTAATTTTTTCATTTAGGTTAAACAATACTTGATAATACCCTCTTAAATTCACATTGTCGCACCTGTAAATAATTACATATACAAATATACATACACGTACACTTACACAATGTACTTATACTTGATACATTATACCTTTGCTTATTTTGTATATTCGTTACATTTACATTTGATCGCAAATTCGATTTGGTTGTAACTTATTGGACATTACATTCCTAAGTCTCATCCCCATTCGTAAATTTGTACCCCCACTCCCGGATACTTATTTTGTAATAGCGTAGATTTTGCATTTTCGCAATTTATCGCTTTCGAATTATACCATGGTTAGACCTAGGGTTTGCATGTACATAAAATTAAACGCTAGATAACCTAATACAAGACAAATACATGAAATCAATACACAATCACACTTGCACCCTCTAGGGTAATCCCACATGTTGCCTTCCAAAATGGGCCATGCTTGCACGTCGAGTTTCTTTGGCAAAACAAATTCAAATGATCATAAGTCCCTCGATGACGCTTTCGAATGTTGCCTAAATGGAATGATCATAGTCCCTACAAAGCAAATTGCCAAAGACACTTGGCACCATTGCATTCATGGTCCATACGATGACCCGTGCCCGTCCCGTTAAACATCCTAAACGCAAGATTGTCCATCAATTTCAATGGTGAAACAAAATTGTTAAAAAAGGGTTGAAAACATAGAGAAAACCTTTGAGTACAATAGGGTAGACAAAACTCTTAGTTACTTGAGATCAACTTACAAAACCACTTGCCTTCTTTTCAAAAACCACATTCCACGAGCACTTTCAAAACAAACTCTCAAAACATTTTGAAACATCTTTTCGAAAAGATACACACCTTTGTAAAACATTCGAGTAAAGAATTGTTACAAGGGTAGCCTAAGACAAGGCATCTTCTTCAAAAACATTTTCAAAACACACACACACACACCACAATTTCAAGCAATCGAAAATCAAGGCAAGTGATCTAAAAAACCAAGTAACTAAGAGCCCATGGATAACCATGGATGAAAAGGGTGCTAATACCTTCCCTTTTCATAATCTACCCCCCGGACCCACGAAATATCTCAAAAGGTTTTTGCTGTGCTTTTTTAACCTTTCCTTTAGGATAAAATAAAAAGTCGGTGGCGACTCTTGCTCAACCGAAACATTTGCGAAAACAAACGTAAAACACCTAGTCAGTTCTCCCACCGTATCACAGACACCCTATGCTTAATAATCGTTTTACCGAAGGCAGCCGAAGTATGAGTATACCCTAGGAGTGAACATGTGCGAGTGATTTGATTTCAGTTATTATCTTTGCACATTAGGGTTTTTTAGCCATTTTAATCTTTTCATGCATTCTTGTCATACAATCCTATTATCCATACATCTAAGCAGTTAAAGAGTTTGCAGGAATTAAAGTGTGAGAAAAATAAACCTAACTATTACATGGCTTTGACAGTTACATAATAATCTTGTCGGGAAATAAAATGTGGAATTCAAAACCCTAATTTAACTATTACAACTTGGAAGCAGTTACAATAATAATAAAAAGAGTATTAAAGCGCGCACGGTAAAAGTAAATACGAGAAATTAGGGTTTTGACCCTTGACTAAACCTAATTGAGGTTAATTAAAGAAAAACAAAACATTTTTTTTCATTTTTTATTATTTAAGAAAAATAAAGACTAATTAAGTTAAAAAAGAAACTAATTACTAATTAATTTTAATTGCAAAAAATAATTAGATTAATGAAAAAAAAACATAATTATCCTATTTTTGTATTTTTATTTTTAGAAAGAAAATAATTAAAACCAAGAATTAAACCTAATCTTGCTAATTAATTTTAATTATAAAAAAGAGTTAAAATTACCCTAACTTAAGTTAATCTAATTAATTAGTGAAAAATTAAATTTAAAAAAAAAAAACTAATCCTAATTTTCTAATTTTTTATTTTATGATTTTATTAAAAAATGATTTTTTTTGAAAATAAAATAAATAAATAAACTAAAGAAATAAAGAAAATAAAAAGTGTGAGAATGGGCCTGCTGAAGCAATTAGGGGGTATCAATCTAAATTTTCCAGCCCATTAAGCTCCAAGCCCAGTCAACCAGGCTGGATCCTGTGCAAGCATTGACTTGAGGTGTACCAAGGTCCTTCGTTGCTTGAGCGTTGGATCTGACCAGCCATGAATCCAATGGTAGGATGATGGCAGCGCATGGTAGGCGTTTTGGATGATAATGCACTGGATCTATAGAAATAAAGTGAGAAAATAAAACTTGCTGGTACCTGGGATCGAATCCAGGTCCTCATGTTTACCACTAAAGGCCTTTGCCATCTGCGCTATGATGATTAGTGGTTAGAGAAACAAAAGTAATATATAATATATAAAAATAATTCCCATGAAACTGAAGCAAAAACATGCGCATCATATTCAAATGGTCCAATGGTGACTGAATACCTCATCATCTTCTCCAGTATCTGTCGTCTTAGGTTTTGTGACTTTTACCTACAGACATCAAGCGTAGGTATAGCCACTGTCCATTTCAAAAATCTTGTACACGCATGATAAATGAAACCTAATGGTATCAATCAACTCGTTTCAATCTCACAAGCATCATGGTACCATTATCAATGCCCAATTTCTCCTGTATAAAAAAACCCCTAAAAACAACGAACAAACCCTAGCCATGGCATCTGCACATACGGGCGTCAAAAATGCAATTGAATCATGGTGTCACGTTGCAAACATCTCAAAGGTTATAAATATGCCAATCAAATATTCTAAATATGCAAGAATTAGTGTATTCGATTTCAAGAAATCAAGCAAACTGTATGAATGTTGTAGGGTGATTCTGAGTGTCTCAGACCTTGCAAACGATCTTGTTGGCTTCAGGGATGATCCAAGAATATGAATTGATCTTTTGAAACGCTTGAAACGGCCTGCGAAGCAAGATTTGATCATCACTTTTCTTTGAAAAAATTGAACTTTTTATGCCTTTTCACGCCTCCAACCCTCCTGTTTTTGGTCTGCCTTTGTTCACTATCTATAATAGAGTGAATTAGGGTAAAAATTTGCATCAAATCTTTGCCATTTATGAAGATTCACCATTGATTTATTCCTTGCACCAAATCTTTCCAAAACAAGCATTTTCAATCTTTTTCTGTCCATATGAAGCCTTGCACGATTTGATCTTGCCACCAGCTGTATAATGACTCTAATCATGCACAAAATCTCAAGGTTTAATTTATTTTTAATATTTTCATTATTTTATATTGATTTTATTTGATTTAAATGAAATAAAATCAAAATAAATAATAAAAATAAAATAGTGACAAGTGGAAGGGCTCATGGGTCGTGGATCACATCACAAGCTCAGTGCAAGCATAAAAGTTAGGCCCATTTAGCAAAAAAATGCAATTTTGGACACATTTGACTTTTGACAATTTTGCAAAAAGGGTCAACTTGGCTAATGCATAACTCTCTCAATTTTGACCCTAGAGAGGTGTTATTGGACTTTTTAGAAAGCTTAGGATGTCCTATAAGCAACCCTTTTGGTATCATCTCAATTGAGTCTTCCATGTTCATGTATGAAGCTTTGACCCAAAATGTGTTTTTGTTGACTTTTCAAAATGACCTATAATGTCCAAATTCATATCTTCTTGTGAATGCGTATTTTGAACTTGGGAGCTGGAGATGAATTGTAGGGGATTGCATCCTTTTAAAAATGAGCTTTGGATGGGTTATTTTTGATAAAGTATGAGAAAGTTATGCTTGGTCAAAGTTGAGTTGACTTTTCCTACAAAACCCTAATTTAGCAACTTTTGGGTTTTGATGAATTGGGAGCAATCCTTGAGGAATCATGATCAACCCTTGATCAAATGATGACTGATACTTCGAAATGAGGATGTTGACTAAAAATCTTGAGGTTTGACTGTATGTGGGCCACATTTGACTTTTGACCTAGCACAGTCGATTTCTAGGTATTTGAGCAATTGACTGAGCAAACTTCCTCTGCAAGGCTTGAAACTTGACATGGATGATCTTGAGAACATATTAGGACAATGGTGAGAATTTGGGATCCTTTGGACTCAAGCATCTTGATGCAAAATGAAACCCTAATTTGAGGCAGACTGGCTCAAGAGAGAGTTTGTCTGGTCAACTCTTGGACCTCCTTGAGCAATATGAGGACCTCACTTGCCATGTATTGAGAAATATGGGAGGGAAAATTTTGGGGTACAACAGCTGCCCCTGTTCAATCTTCTTAAACCTGAGGATGTAGATTGGCTTGTCTGCCTTTCGTGATCTGAAGGTGGAAGACGATTGAACACTAGAGTGCCTAGAAATTTGCACTCGCATGAAGTGATACTTGTCTTGCGATATCGGGAATGGGCTTACATATGCCATTTGGAGGAGTGTCGATCGCATAAGAGATTCCTTTGCAAGAACCCGTACACCTGTTGTTGAGGAGGACTTCGTTGGGGAATGTTGCTCCTTGTCTTGAGAGAGAAATGGAGTTTTAGGATCTTCAATTGTCCGTTACTCTACTGGGGAAGGATTCCGGTTTGGGAAGTGGGAGTGATCTTGTGTTTGGTCAGGGTATATGTTACACCGCGACTTACTGGGGAAATGTGAAATCAATTGTGTTTGATTGGTTCCAGGTCTTACAGTGTTGTGGACTACTGTTTGGGGATAATAGAGGAAAAACCTGGATAGTAAGGTTATGAGAAGGAACCTGGATAGTAGGGTTACTTCGATATGAAAGCCTGGATAGTAGGGTTATGAGAAGGAACCTGGATAGTAGGGTTACTTCGATATGAGAGCCTGGATAGTAGGGCTATGAGAAGGAACCTGGATAGTAGGGTTACTTCGACATGAAAGCCTGTATAGTAGGGCTGTGAGAAGGAACCTGGATAGTAGGGTTACTTCGATATGAAATCCTGGATAGTAGGGCTGTGAAAAGGAACCTGGATATTAGGGTTACTTTGATATGAAAGCCTGGATAGTAGGGTTGTGAGAAGGAACCTGGATAGTAAGGTTACTACGATATGAAAGCCTAGATAGTAGGGCTGTGAGAAGGAACCTGGATAGTAGGGTTACTTCAATATGAAAGCCTGGATAGTAGGGTTGTGAGAAGGAACCTGGATAGTAGGGTTACTTCGATATGAGAGCCTGGATAGTAGGGTTGTGAGAAGGAACCTAGATAGTATGGTTACTTCGATATGAAAGCCTGGGTAGTAGGGCTGCAAGAAGAAACCTGGATAGTAGGGTTACTTCGATATGAAAGCCTGGATAGTAGGGTTGTGAGAAGGAACCTGGATAGTAGGGTTACTTCGATATGAGAGCCTGGATAGGGCTTGGGAAGGAACCTGGATGAGGTTGCATTTGTTGCTGATAATTACTTTGTTTAACTTTGAGTGTTGATCATGGACTTACTAGAAATTGTTGATAATAATGTCTTTCCTAAAAGGAATACAGGGTTAGTTATATGTGATGCATGAGATGCATTGTATGCTGACGTTCTCAAAATAAATGAGACTATGTTATATGTGATGTATGTATATGTCATGATGTATGAACATGAAATGCTGACGTGATAATCCGAATCTGGGAAAATAAATCCTTGATTGCTATGAAAACCATAGTTCCTCCACCTCTGTGAGGGATTGTGAACAAAGATGATCGTATCGTGGATTTTCCCCTTGGCTAGTAAATGTTCTACCGGAAGAGACTCCGTCTGAGGATAACTCTATGGGGAATAACTCTGTTGGAGAGGAGATATCCTGTTGATAGATCTGCTGTGTTGGAGAAATAACTCAGTTGGGGATGAATTCCCGTTGCTGGTGATAATGAATTCTGTTGGAGATCGACTTTCTGACTGTGAGGAATAAACTCTGCTTTGGGGAAAGATTTACCGACTCACTCGTGATTGTGAACTTTAGTTGGGGAGAGTTGTATCTTGTTCGGAAAAGCTAACACCACTATCTTTGGATACCTTTTACTCTGCGGGGAGTGTATGTACCACTGCTCATATTCTCAAGTTGGTTCTATCCTTGTACCTGATGGGCAGAGTAATTGTAAGGCTTGGACACTTCTTATTTGTCCTTGTTCCTGGAATTACGAGTAATCGTCTTTCGTTTCTTATATAAATATTTATGAGCAGCAATTATTCTCAAATGCATATATCAAAAATGATTCATTGGACGTTCTAGCAAAACAACACAAAAAAAGAAAAACAAACTGAAATGTTTTGTGAAAATGGATTGTATTGATTTTGAAGTTGGCCCATAATAGGCGTTTTGTACAAGGAGGTTGACGTCCCAGTAAGAGAACGTCGCCGAAAGATAGATATTACAATTTGTGTAAAGACAAGAAAAACAACTATGTGAAATGACCCCATTGGGTTCCAACTCTGCTATTGCCTTTATATCTTCAAGCATCTCATCACTTTGCTGCTGGGTTGAAGGTGGATCAGATTGATTGGCGTCATCTGAGCTTAATAGTCGATACCGAAGTCTGGTTACAAAATGATCCAATGAGACATAGTGTTACGCTTCAATCCCTAATTTTTTTCCTGGACCGCCCTTTCGGGTTTTCAATCCACTGGGATACCCTTTTTTCCCCAAGCCGCCTTTTCAGGTTTTTGACTTTCCGGGTGTACAGTTTTTTCATTTTCATCCCTTATTTTTGCCCGAACCCTTTTGGTTCACCGAGAAGCCCTTATTTTTGCCTAGGCCAGTCAACCTAGCGGGTTCTTGATTATGCGTAGTATTTTTTCACTATGTCTGCATTCACAGGGTGAGGAAGGTCATCACCATCCATGGTGGTTAAAATCATGGCTCCTCCCGAGAAAATATTCTTAACCACAAATGGCCCTTCGTATGTGGGGGTCCATTTTCCCATGGGATCACCTTGCGGAAGTATGATGCACTTGATCACTAGATCTCCGACTCGGTATTCTTGACGTCTGAATTTCTTGTTAAAATCCTTTATCATTCGCTTTTGATACGTCTGGCCATGACAGATAGCAGTAAGTCTCTTTTCATCGATTAAGTTCAGCTGATCAAGTCGGGTCTGGATCCAATCGTCCTTGTTTAAACCTGCATTCTTCATAATCCTGAGAGAGGGTATCTGGACTTCGATGGGTAGGACTGCCTCCATGCCATATACCAGAGAGTAAGGTGTTGCCCCTATCGACATCCTTGCTGAGGTACGGTACCCATGAAGAGGGAATGGTAACATCTCATGCCAGTCTTTGTAGGTCACTGTCATCTTCTACACAATCTTCTTGATGTTCTTGTTAGCTGCTTCAACAACCCCATTCATCTTCGGCCGGTAGGGAGAAGAGTTATGATGCTGAATCTTGAACTGTTTACAGAGCTCAGTGATCATTGTATTATTGAGATTTGTACCATTGTCCGTAATGATCCTCTATGGTACACCATATCGACAGATCAGATTGTGTCGGATAAACCACGCCACGACACTTTTGGTTACTCTAGCAAAGGAAGCTTCCTCAACCCACTTTGTGAAATAATCAATTGCTACCAGAATGAAGCGATGCCCATTAGACGCAGTAGGTATGATCTCGCCGATCATGTCGATACCCCACATTGCAAAAGGCCAAGGATCTGTCAAAACATTCAGAGGGACTGGAAGTACATGCACCTTATCAGCATAGACTTGGCACTTATGACAGGCCCGAGAGTGCTGATAACAATCGGCTTCCATAGTAGACCAGTAATATCCTTCCCGTAGGATTTTCTTCGCCATGGTATATCCACTGGAATGAGTTCCGAAGGTACCTTCGTGTAGGTCTGCCATGATCCTTTCTGCCTCGCTCTTGTCTATGCACCGCAGTAAGGTTGAATCATGGTTACGCTTATAAAGGTTACCATTACTGATGAAGAACTTAGCAGTGAATCTTCTCAGAAACTTTTTATCATTAACAGATTCCCCCTCGGGGTATTCTTGAGCCTCAAGATACCTCTTTACCTCGTGAAACCAGGGTTTATCTGCTACCTCTTCAGTCTCAATGTCACAGCAATGTGCGGGTTCATCCAACCTCTCGATGGTAATCTGGGGAGCTTCATTTTCCCACCTGACTTTGAACATAGAAGACATGGTAGCTAGAGTGTCCTCTAACTGGCTCTCCTCTCTTGGGAATTGTTCAAAGGTTATCTCCTCAAAGTGTGGGAGCAATGTCGGTACATATTCTTTGTAAGGAATAAGATTCGGGTGCTTTGTATCCCACTTGCCTTTGATCTGACTTATCACCAGAGCGAAATCTCCTAATACACTCAAGAACTTAATCCTCAGGTCAATAGAAGCTCGAAGACCCATGATACACGCTTCATACTCTGCCATATTGTTGGTGCAGTTAAAGCATAATCGGGCGGTGAACAGAGTATGACAGCCCTCGGGAGATATAATTACAGCGTCGATGCCATTACCCAATGCGTTCGAGGCTCCATCAAAATACATGGACCATCGGGATCTTTCCTTAGGTCCTTCATCTGGTCCAGGTTCTTCACAGTCGGTTACCAACATGATATTCTCATCCGGGAACTCGAAATTCATGGAATGGTAGTCATCCACGGCCTGATGCGCCAAATGATCCGCCAATACACTCCCCTTGATTTCTTTTTGGGTTGTGTATTGGATGTCGTATTGGGTTAAGATCATCTGCCATCTTGCTATCCTTCCGGAGAGAGCGGGCTTCTCGAAAATATACTTGATTGGATCCATCTTTGATATCAACAAGGTAGTGTGAGTCATCATATACTGTCTCAGCCAGCGAGCAGCCCATGCCAAAGCTCAGCAAGTTTTCTCGAGCAATGAGTATCGGGTCTCACAGTTGGTAAACTTTTTGCTATGGTAGTAAATGGCGTGCTCTTTTGGGCCAGACTCGTCATGCTTCCCCAACACACACCCCATTGAATTGTACAGCACCGTCAAGTATAATATCAAAGGTCTTCCTTCAACTGGAGGCATTAAGATTGGTGGTTCTTTAAGGTATTCCTTGATTCTTTCAAAAGCGGACTGGCATTCATCATTCCACTTTACCACTTGATCTTTCTTCAGCAGCTTGAAGATTGGATCACAAGTAGCAGTCAGATGTGAAATGAATCTGGCAATGTAATTCAGACGTCCCAAGAAACCTATGACTTCTTTCTCTGTGCGGGGAGCCGGCATCTCTTGTATGGCTTTTACCTTTGCAGGGTCCACCTGAATACCTTTGTCACTAACCACAAAACCCAGAAGCTTACCAGACCTTACCCCGAAGGTACACTTGTTCGGGTTCAACCTCAGCTTGTACGTTTTCAACCTGTCAAACAGTTTCTGGAGATGATCAAGGTGCTTTTCCACAGTCTGGGACCTGGCTACCATATCATCAACATAAACCTCGATCTTATGGTGAATCATGTCATGGAACAAAGCGACCATGGCGCGCTGATAAGTTACCCCAGCATTCTTCAACCCGAAAGGCATTACCTTGTAACAGAAGGTGCCCCACTGTGTAACGAAGGTTGTCTTCTCCATGTGTTCAGGAGCCATCTTGATCTGGTTGCAGCTAGAAAATCCATCCATGAAGGAGAAGATCTTATGTTGTACGGTGTTGTCGACCAAAACATCGATGTGAGGAAGTGGGAAATCATCCTTGGGACTAGCCATGTTCAGATCTCTATAGTCCACACACATCCGTACCTTACCGTCCTTCTTAGGTACAGGAACAACGTTGGCAACCCACTGTGGATAAGAAGTGACAGTTAAGAACCCTGCGTCGAACTGTTTCATGACTTCTGCTTTAATTTTCTCTGACATTTCAGGGCGCATACAGCAAACTTTCTGCTTTACCGGAGGACAGTCTTCTTTGGTCGGCAGGCGGTATACCATAATAGTAGTGTCCAAACCAGGCATATCTTCATAGGACCAGGCAAAGATCTCAACATAGTCGCGTAGTATTTGTATCAACCGTTTCTTGACACTAGGCTCCAGATTCACACCTATTTTGACTTCTTTCCTGTCTTCCTCTGTACCTAAATTCACTGACTCAACTGGCTCTTCATGAGGCTGTACGACCCTTTCTTCCTGCTGTAACAGTCTAGCAAGTTCTCCAGGCACCTCACAATCATCCTTACCTTCGTCCTCGGCTTGGTTGATCAAATTTTCGAAGTGATAATTGGCAGTAGCAGAGCTGTTATCAATGGGATCCAGAGTGGATATGGATCTGCATTATGATACGTGAGCGTGTGTAAGAGAATAGCTGATTTGATAAAGTGAGAGAAAGAAAAGAAAAAAACAAGGAGCGCAAAATTTGTAATGCAAGAAACATCCAATGTTTTATTAATGATATATGAAAATGACAAGTAATAAGCCCTCACAAGCAAAGCCAAGGTGCCTCGGGCAAGGCACCGGGCCGTAAAGTTCCAAACTGTTTATTACAAATCTTAGAACAAAAAGTCAATTACTGCGGAATAAAAGAGACATGTATGAAGTCCTTCGTCGTCCAATTGTTTAGTCCACCATTGGTTGTAGGGTAGATCCAACTGTCGATGTCTGAATCCTCTTCATTATCCTCAATTGCATTAACTCCCCAATTGCTGATGTGCAGAGGAGGTCTTCCAATCCGTGCACGCCTAACAGCCTTCTGAGACCCTATAGTAAAGCCCAAACCAAATTTTTCAGTTTTGTGAGTGAAATCAGGGAGCTGACCCCAATTGGTACACCCACCTTCTTCAATTACAACCCTGGCGTCCTTGAGAGAAGCCATCTTCAGTGGAGGTTTGTTGGTAGCAACTTCAGTTGATGCCGAGAACTGAGGGACCTCTTCGAAATTTTGACAAGGCGTTTCTATGAATTCCCCATCCATCTCTACATAACAGAAAGAATTGAGATGGCTCACCATATACTCTTCCTCACCTCGCACCATGACAATCTTCCCCTTCACCGGATATTTCAGCATTTGATGGAGCATGGAAGTCACTGCCCCAGCCTTATGGATCCAAGGACAACCCAGCAAGCAAGAATATGATGGTCTGATATCCATTACATAGAAGGTGGACCCAAAGTTCTGAGAACCCACCTTGACAGGGATATCCACCTCCCTGTGCACCATTCTTTTCGACCCATCAAAAGCCCTTACCACAATATTACTCGACTTTAGAATCAAACCTTCACAATCCAGACGGTCTAACGCTTTCTTTGGTAGAACATTTAGTGAGGACCCGATATCTACCAGTACATGGGCCATAGTGGTGCCCCTGCACTTGATCAAGACGTGCAGAGCATCATTATGATTTATTCCCTTAGCAGTCAGATCTGCATCTGAGAAACCCAGCCCATTGTCGGCAGTCAGGCTAGCTACGCAATCTTTGAACTGATCGGCTGAAGTTTCCTGCGGCACTTGCACAGTTTTGAGGAATGCAATTAAAGCCTTTGCATGGGCTTCAGAACACAACAACAAGGACAACATGGAGATGTTTGACGGGGTCTTCCCCAGCTGCTCGACTACGTTGTAGTCGCTTTTCTTGATTATTTTCAAAATTTCCTCTATCTCTGGTTTCGAGGTTTCTACAATGATCTTCTTAGGTGCCTCCGTCCGGGAAAGCTCACCTATGATTTCCTTGCCCCGAGTCCCAGATGGCTCGGCGACAGGAGTGATAACTAGAGTAGAAAATGGGACAGTAGTTGATGTACTAGCGAACGGAATGACAACAGGTTTGTGGACAGTCAAAGGGGAAATCTCGGGAGAAAAGAGTCTTCCACTTCTGGTGACCTTTCTTTCCCCAATAATATTACTGATATCCATATTGGCTTCTTCAGTCCTCAGATCTTGTTTAACACCATGGTAATATACATCAGCACCGTAGTGCCATGGGATAGCCTTATCTGAGGTATATGGGATGGGACCCGGAGCGGTGATTATTAACGGAGCAATTCTTGGAACGGGTGTAACCCTAACAGGTTTTCTTGAGGAAACCTTGGAAGGGTTGGCGGAAATGGTGATAATGGCAACATCTTCAAACGGAATCAATGTCTTTTCAAACAAAATTTCCTTATTATCCATCAGGCACTGAACAACTGACTTCAATAAACAGCAACCGGAAGGCAGAATTGAACACATGTGGCAACCTTCACCACAACCCGGAAATAAACCGGCCAATAACAAATTCTTTTTAATTGTCATCAAAGGAGTAGAGATTTCTTCTACAGAGGTTATAAACGAATCGGTGTCCATAACATTGACTCCACGACCATGTTTGGGCATAGGAACAGTTATAACGTTTGGCTTTTCCAGAGCATCAAACTCAATCTCTTTAGCTTCCAACAAATCTTGCACTTTATTCCTCAGAGCCCAACAATCGTTTGTGTCATGACAAGGACTCTCTGAATGGTAGGCGCACCGCGCGTTAGGATTGTATCTGGGAGAAATAGTGTTTGGATTCTTGGGAGCCTAATTCAAGGTTGCCAAGTTGGATTTTAATATATGAGGCAGAACTTCAGCTAAAGTCACGTTGATGCGGGTAAACTTTCGTTTTGGTCTTTCTACCCTTTGTTGATTATTTCATTATGGAGCAACCGCGGGTCTTCATATCACTACAACATTTACTGCTTGATGGTGTTCAGGTCTGCTTTGGCCCCTCGGGCCATAGACTGCACTAGCTTCCTTCTTACTGGTGAAAGGCTTCTTTACTGCACTTGATGAAGCATCCTTCTGTATTTTACCACTTCGAATGCCAGCTTCTACTCTCTCTCTCCAGTCAAAATCAACTCAGTAAACCCAGACGACGAACTGCCGATCAGATGATTGAAAAATGGACCAGATAGCGTCCCTAGAAACATGTCAACCAACTCCATATCAGACAAAGGGGGTTGGACTCTTCCAGCCAAGTCTCTCCACTTTTGAGCATAGTCCTTAAAACCTTCACTTGCACCCATTGACATACCCTAGAGCTGAGTACGAGTGGGAGCAAGGTCGGCATTATACTGATACTGCCTGTAAAAGGCAACATCAAGGTCTTCCCGGTTTCAGACACTGGCTCCTTCCAACTGATAAAACCATTCCAGCTGAGTCCCTGATAGACTATCTTGAAAGAAGTGTACCCATACATTTCTATCAGCAGTGTGGGGTTGGATTTTTCTGACGTAAGAGCGAAGATGGAGTTTTGGACATGATACTCCATCGTACTTGGAAAAAACCGGAGCTTTGAACTTATTAGGGATCACCACTCCTGATACCAGTCCTAGTTCTCCGAAATCCAAACCAGGGATCTTCTGAATCTCCATAGCACTCAGACGGTCTTCTAGCTACTTGTATCTATCCTCAGCAGGAGGATATTGCTCGTCATCATAATTCGTATCGTTATCAGAAACTGCTGGACTACGGTCCTTTGTCCTTTCTTGGTTCTCCCCGTCCTTGGATGAGGAGGTCAGATCAACTGATTGTCTTATCCTTTCTCTGAATCTTTTACCCATGTTCAGAATACCAACCTTCTTCTTCTTCTTCTATTTCAGAATAAGGGTCTTCAGGTCCTCTTGCCCTTTAGCCAGACTTAAGAACATTTGTTGTAATTGGGCGTTCTGCGCCTGAAGATCTTTGATAGCTTGATCGGAAGACATTTCTGCTGAAATAAACAGCGAAGAAGATGAGAAACCTGTAATGGTACCTGTAATGACGTGCATGGTAATGGGATACGCATGTAATGATTTCAAAGACTTTGGGAGATTTAAATTTGCAAACCAAAAATAAACAAACTTTATTAGATTAACTTTGAAAGGTTCAACAATGCCTTTAAGGCGTTACAAAGAAGTAAATAAAACAAACTCTAAAAAATTGAAAAAGAAAAATCAAAAATCCCATGGACGCTTCCTCTTTGTGCCGATGTAGTCATTGATCACTCTTTCTTCCTCGAGCTGTCTAGTGAGCTTCAAAATCTTGCTTTCTTGGTCATGGTACTTTTCCCGGTAAGTATTCCGCTCATTTTTCAGCTGAATCCAAGACCTCTGCAACTCCCCAATATCAGTGGGCATGTAAGGATAAAGAACCGTGTAAGGAATGCCCTCTTCATTGGTGGGCTCCACAATCACTGGCAATAGGACTTCATAGGGCATCCCAAGCTTCTGGGCACGAGCTCGGACCCATTGGAGGTAAGGCTGCATAGGAAGGGAAGTCTTTGGTCCCAACTCTTGGGGGTCAGATCTGTTCACCATGCCCCAAGCTCGTATAAATCCCCGGCGGTGCTCCTTAACATCCTCCTTATAGTCAAACACAATGTCCTCAAGAAGTAACTCATGGGGACCATCTCTTCGAGCACGACCAAACTTCCACAAAGCTAGACCAGGATTGTAAGTTATACCCCCTATGATTCCAAGCAACGGGACATTAGGATATCCCCCATAACAGTCAATAACAGCAGTGTCTTCCATAACCCGGGAACTCCAAAGAATATATGTATGGGTAAGTGACATTATCCTGTAGGACCAACCCAAACCTTCTTCGTTCTTCAACACAAACTTAGGGAGGTGCGAAATAAACCACCTCGACAGCAGCGACATGCAACACATAAGAGTCCCTCTTCTTCGCACGGTACGAGTATAGAGGGCATGCAAGATATCACCGAGTAGGGTAGGCACAGGATTGCGAGAAAGGAAAATCTTGACAGCATTCACATCTATAAAGGAATCTGGATTCGGGAAGAGAACCAACCCATAGATAAGGAGAGCCAAGATATCTTCGAAATCCTGAAAATCCAAATTATCCCATAATAGATGAGCCTGGTCTATCAGAAATGTGGCTAGAAAACCTTCGACCCTGCTTCGTGTTCCTAATTGGATACTACATCAGCCTGTTTCAACTGCAGAGCTGAGGCAATGTCTTCTGGTCTAGGAACTTCTTACATACCTGTGAAGGGTACTTGTTCAAGGATGGATATGCCCAATAGGTGAGAGAACTCTTCCAAGGTCGGAACCAGCTGGTAATCTGGAAAGGTGAAGCAATGATGCACAGGATCGAAGAATTGGAAAAGTACACTCATCATCTGCTCATCAAGATTTGAGGTGACCAGGTTAAGAAGCTGACCATGTCTCTTAATGAACATAGAAGTCTCAGAAACTCTCGAGGCCAACTCTTTAAGTTGGGCAGGTATTTGTACAAAGTTGACTCGGATGGTATTTCTGCGCACGGAAGCCATAATCTGCAAAATAGAACAAAGATAAATTCCCTTGGTCTTTGAAATGGTTAGTATAGTGAAGTATGTATGCTATGTTATGATGCATGATGTCATGATAAAAAACAACAGGTATAGCAAATAACAGGCATGGCAAAGACAAACAAGTCACACAAAGCCCTTAAGTTTAAGGCTTGCATGAGGTCAAAGGTAATACCCTCTTGAAGTTAAGTTGGTTTCAACCTGTCCTAGAAAAAGTAACTGATTTCTAGAGGATCTCAATATCATTGACCATCCTCCATCGGTCATGGTTTCAGCTCACGCAATCTTTTCTTGCAGCCGGAACTATCTCGAGAGTATGGTCTCAATGAGTGTAGCATCGAGTATCAACCAGTTCTCAGCTTTACACCGAGGCTGGATATCTCACTACTTTCTAATGGCCAAGTTGGTCGATCAAAGGTTCTAAGGTCAGTTGATGCTTAACGACACCACGCAGCGGCCCCGTATTCTCCTCGTTTCTCCATAAGGGATACTGGTACCAACCAATGTGCCACATCAACGTAGCTACTGCTTCAACCGTATCAGTCTACACCGTACAGTTCCCTCACAGTTTATTGCTACTTACCTAAAAGGTGTCCCCAGATCCAGGTTAGGATCTATAGTAACTCCCAAACAAAACTCTTAAAAGTAAAGCAATCAAAACAATCAAGAGAAACATTTATGATGAACTAGATCTAAGGTATACCCCACTTACTTATCCCCAGCAGAGTCGCCAGTTCTGTGATACGGTGGCAAAACCGACTGTTTTAAAATGTTGGTTTTGTGTTTTTGTGTTTTGTGTTTGCAAAATGTCGCGGTAAGCAAGAGTCGCCACCGACTTTTATTTCATCCAACCAGAAAGGAAAAAAGTACAGAAAAAATCCTTTTTCGAGATTTTGAGTACGGGGGGTAGATTATAGAAAGGGAAGGTGTTAGCACCCTTTTCTATCTGTAGTTATCTACAGGCTCTTAGGTACTTGCTCATTTTTCAAATTGCTTGTGTGTGTTTGTCTTGAAAATGTTTTACTTCGTGATAACCCTTGTATCAGTCCTCAAGGATGTGACGAAGTTTATTTTGAAAATTGGTTTTGAAAAAGTGTAAGTGTGAAGAGTTTTGATTTGAGCAAGTACCTACTATCATCTACCTACTCGAAAAAAGATCGTTTCTATTCTTGTTTCCTTTAGATAGCACTTATCCTACTATTGAGAAATAGGTAGCACCGTCGTTGGAGTTGTAAGGGTCAATTAGAAAGGGACGTACGATCACTAAAGCAATGTTAAGACGTCTTAGTAATAACCCTAAAGTCTTAAGATCATATTCGAGGCAACATTTCCGAAGGGACATTTGATCTTTGTTAGATAGGAGGGCTACCACTAAGACACCTTATTCTTAATGATCGTTTTACCGAAGGCAGCCGAAGTGTGAGTATACCCTAGGAGTGCACATGTGCAAGTGATTTGATTTCAGTTATTATCTTTGCACATTAGGGTTTTCTAGCCATTTTAATCTTTTCATGCATTCTTGTTATACAATCCTATTATCCATACATCTAAGAAGTTAAAGAGTTTGCAGGAATTAAAGTGCGAGAAAATAAACCTAACTATTACATAGCTTTGACAGTTACATAATAATCTTGACGGGAAATAAAATGTGGAATTCAAAAACCCTAATTTAACTATTACAACTTGGAAGCAGTTACAATAATAATAAAAAGAGTATTAAAGCGCGCACGGTAAAAGTAAATACGAGAAATTAGGGTTTTGACCCTTGACTAAACCTAATTGAGGTTAATTAAAGAAAAAAAACATTTTTTTGTCATTTTTTATTATTTAAGAAAAATAAAGACTAATTAAGTTAAAAAAGAAACTAATTACTAATTAATTTTAATTGCAAAAAATAATTAGATTAATGAAAAAAAACATAATTATCCTATTTTTGTATTTTTATTTTTAGAAAGAAAATAATTAAAACCAAGAATTAAACCTAATCTTGCTAATTAATTTTAATTTTAAAAAAGAGTTAAAATTACCCTAACTTAAGTTAATCTAATTAATTAGTGAAAAATTAAATTTAAAAAAAACTAATCCTAATTTTTTGATTTTTTATTTTATGATTTTATTAAAAAATGATTTTTTTTGAAAATAAAATAAATAAATAAACTAAAAAGAAATAAAGAAAATAAAAAAGTGTGAGAATGGGCCTGCTGAAGCAATTAGGGGGGTATCAATCTGAATTTTCCAGCCCATTAAGCTCCAAGCCCAGTCAACCAGGACGGATCATGTGCAAGCGTTGACTTGAGGTGTACCAAGGTCCTTCGTTGCTTGATCGTTGGATCTGACCAGCCATGAATCCAGTGGTAGGATGATGACAGCGCATGGTAGGCGTTTTAGATGATAATGCACCGGATCTGTAGAAATAAAGTGAGAAAATAAAACTTGCTAGGACCTGGGATCGAACCCAGGTCCTCATGTTTACCACTAAAGTCCTTTGCCAGTTGCGCTATGATGATTAGTGGTTCGAGAAATAAAAGTAATATATAATATATATAAACAATTCCCATGAAACTGAAGCAAAAACGCGCACATCATATTCAAATGGTCCAATGGTGACTGAACACTTCATCATCTTCTCCAGCGCCCGTCGTCTTAGGTTTTTTGACTTTTACTTACAGACATCAAGCGTAGGTATAGCCCCTGTCCATTTCAAAAATCTTGTACGCGCATGATAAATGAAACCTAGTGGTACCAATCAACTCGTTTCAATCTCACGAGCATCATGGTACCATTATCAACGCCCAATTTCTCCTGTATAAAAAACCCCTAAAAACAACTAACAAACCCTAGCCATGGCATCTGCAAATACGGGCGTCAAAAATACAATTGAATCATGGTGTAGCAGGCCTTGCAAAAGATCTTGTTGGCTTCAGAGATGATCCAAGAATATGAATTGATCTTTTGAAATGCCTTAAACGGTCTGTGGAGCAAGATTTGATCAGCACTTTTCTTTGAAAAATTTGAACTTTTTCTGCCTTTTCACGCCTCCAACCCTCCTGTTTTTGGTCTGCCTTTGTTCACTATCTATAATAGAGTGCATTAGGGTAAATATTTGCATCAAAAATTTGCCATTTATGTGAAGATTGACCATTGATTTATTCCTTGCACCAAATCTATCCAAAACAAGCATTTTCAATCTTTTTCTGTCCATATGAAGCCTTGCACGATTTGATCTTACCACCAGCTGTATAATGACTCTAATCATGCACAAAATCTCAAGGTTTAATTGATTTTTGATATTTTCATTATTTTATATTGATTTTATTTGATTTAAATTAAATAAAATCAAAATAAATAATAAAAATAAAAGAATGACAATTGGAAGGGCTCATGGGTCGTGGATCACATCACAAGCTCATTGCAAGCATAAAAAGTTAGACCCATTTAACAAAAAATGCAATTTTGGACACATTTGACTTTTGGCAATTTTGCAAAAAGGGTCAACTTAGCCAATGCATAACTCTCTCCATTTTGACCCTAGAGAGGTGTTCTTGGACTTTTTAGAAAGATTAGGATGTCCTCTAAGCAACCCTTTTGGTATCATATCAATTTAGTCTTCCATGTTCATGTATGAAGCTTTGACCCAAAAGGTGTTTTTGTCGACTTTTCAAAATGACCTATAATGTCCAAATTCATATCTTCTTGTGAGTGCATATTTTGAACTTGGGAGATGAAGATGAATTTTAGGGGATTGCATCCTTTTCAAAATTAGCTTTGGATGGGTTATTTTTTATAAAGTATGAGAAAGTTATGCTTGGTCAAAGTTGAGTTGACTTTTCTTGCAAAACCTTAATTTAGCAACTTTTGGGTTTTGATGAATTGAGAGCAATCCTTGAGGAATCATTATCAATCCTTGATAAAATGATGATTTATACTTCAAAATGAGGATGTTGACCAAAAATATTGAGGTTTGACTGTATGTGGGCCACAATTGACTTTTGACCTAACACAGTCAATTTCTAGGTATTTGAGCAATTGACTGAGCAAACTTCCTCTGCAAGGCTTGAAACTTGACATGGATGATCTTAAGAACATATTAGGACAATGGTGAGCATTTGGGATCCTTTGGACTCAAGCATCTTGATGCAAAATGAAACCCTAATTTTAGGTAGACTGCCTCAGGAGAGAGTTTGTCTGGTCAACTCTTGGACCTCCTTGAGCAATTTGAGGACCTCACTTGCCATGTATTGAGAAATATGGGAGGGAAAATTTTGGGGTCAATAGCTGAGCAGTGTTATTGATCAAGACATCAATATGAGGTAGAGGGAAATCATCCTTGGGACTTGCCCTATTCAGATCCCTATAATCTACGCATATACGAACTTTTCCATCTTTCTTCGGCATTGGCACCACGTTTGCAACCCATTGGGGATAAGATGTCATAGCTAGGAATCCTGCGTCAAATTGTTTCATCACCTCAACTTTTATCTTTTTAGACATGTCAGGCCTCATGTGACAAACTTTTTGTTTGACAGGAGGACAATCTTCCTTTGTCGAAAGACGATGAACTACAATGTCGGTATCTAACCCTGACATATCTTCATACGACCAAGCAAACACTTCCACATAGTCATGCAATATCTGAACCAATATGCTTTTGACATTGCTTTCCAGGTTAACGCCGATCTTGACCTCTTTCTTGTCTGTCTCTGTACCTAGATTGATGACTTTAACTGACTCTTCGTGCGGCTGAATAGCTTTTTCCTCTTGTAATAGAAGTCTGGATAGTTCTCCCGGTATTTCATAATCTTCCTCGCCTTTGTCTTTGGATTGGTTAATTAGATGTTCAAAATTATAGTTGGCAATAGTAGAGTCATTGGCAATGATATCCGGAATGGACGAGGACCTGCAAGAGTGTGTGTGTGTGTGCATGTAAGACACATGGCTATTTTGAAAAATGCATTGAAGAAAAAGAAAGACAATGAGCACAAAAGTTCGAATGCAAAAAAGTACAATGGTTTGTATTGAATGATCATATAATAAAATGAACATAAATAAAACCCTTGACAAATGGACCATAGTTCTCCGGGCCAGGCACATGGCTTAAAAGTTATTTTTTAATATTACAGACAAAATGTTCTTGAATTAATAGAAAAAAATAAACAAGTAATTACTCCTCAATGAAGGAGATGGGAACAAAGTCCTTTGCATGCCAATTGTTGAGCTTTACTGTAGTAGGGTATACCCATTCTTCAAATGCATCCTCATCATCAAAATCACCCACAACGTTAGCTTCATGACTTCCAATACATAGAGGGGGCTTCCCTGCACGAGCGCGCCTCACTTCTTTCTGAGCCTTGATAGTGAAACCCAAACCACATTTGTCTGCTTTGAATGGGATCTCGGGGAGTTCCCCCTAAGTATCACAACTTCCTTCTTCGACTGCGGCACGAGCATCTCTAAACGAAACCATCTTTAGCATGGCCTTAACAGCTTTTGACACATCAGAGGAAAATTTGGCAGTAGCAACCATTGGTGGCACAACTTCAAAAGCATGACATGGGGTTTCTATAAATTCGCCATCCATCTCCACATATTTGAAATACTTGAGGTGGCTTACCATGAACTCCTCCTCACCACATACAATGACATTCCTTCCTTTGACCGGATACTTGAGCTTTTTATGAAGGGTTGATGTTACTGCCCCTGCTCCATGGATCCTAGGGCGACCCAGTAATCAGGAGTAAGCAGGACGGATATCCATGATGTAGAAAGTAAAGTTGAAAATATGTGATCCCACCTTGATCGGGAGATACACCTCTCCATGAAATGTCCTTTTGGACCCATCGAAATCCCTCACAATAATATCACTTGTGTTGTACCCCAAAATTTGCCCTCCCATATTTCTCAAAGCATGTCAAGAAAGATCCTCAAGGTAGTCCAAGGTTTGGCCAGACAAGCTCTCTCCTAAGGCAGTCCACCCCAAATTAGGGTTTCATGTTGCGTCAATATACTTGAGTCCAAGTGGTCCCAAATTCTCCACATTGTCCTAATATGTTCTCAAGATCATCCATGTCAAGTTTCAAGCCTTGCAGAGGAAGTTTGCTCATCAATTACTCAAAGGTCCAAAAATCGATTGTGATAGGGCAAAAGTCAATTGTGACCTACATACAGTCAAACTTCAAGATTTTTGGCCAACATCCTCATTTTTAAGTATATTTCATCATTTGATCAAGTGTTGATCATGATTCATCAAGGATTGCTCATAATTCATCAAGACTCAAAAGTTGCTAAATTAGGGTTTTGCAGGAAAAGTCAACTCAACTTTGACCAAGCATAACTTTCTCATACTTTATGAGAAATGACCTATCAAAAGCTCATTTTTAATAGAATGTAATTCCCTGCAATCCATCTTCATATCCCAAGTTCAAAATATGCACTCACAAAAAGTTATGAATTTGGACATTATAGGTCATTTTGAAAAGTCAACAAAAACACCTTTTTTGTCAAAGCTTCATACATGAGCATGGAATATCAAATTGAGATGAGACAAAAAGGGTTGCTTATAAGACATCTCAATATTTCTAAAAAGTCTAAGAACACCTCCAAAGGTTCAAAATTAAGGAAGTTATGCATTGGTGAAGTTGACCTTTTTTATAAAATTGCCAAAAGTTAACTATCCCTAAAACTTCAAATTTTGCCAAATGGGCCCAATCTTTTTCACTTGTTTTGAGTTGGCAACATAGCCCACGAGATCTAGCCTTTGCCACTTTTCCATATCTTATTTTTATTATTTATTTTGATTTTTATTTGAATTAATTCAATTTAAATCAAAACAAATAAAATAAAATCCAAAACATTGAAAGTAAGAGATTTTGTGCTTATTTCAGGCTTTATTATACAGCTAGCAAACATTCAAACTCGTGCAAGGCATTAGAGTGGACAAAAAGATTGAAAAAGCCATGTTTGGAAAGATCTTAAAGGTGAATCAAATTAAATCAAAAAATCATTGATGGAGGAAGATTGGATGTAGTTATCAACCCTAATTCAATCCTTGGTACATAAGGAGGCGAGGCAGACCTAAAAAGGAGTTAGAAACAGGCGTAAGAGGAAGAACCAAAACTGAAAAAATGCGAGAAAAGTGTGAGATCAGATTTGCATTCAGAGGCATCCTCAAGACTCGTGGCCTATCCCAATCGACTCCTGGGACTCTCAGCAAGCTAAAGTCATCGAAACCACGCGTTTTCAACCCCCAAAAAGCTTTATTCAGGAGGACGAGACGAACTCAACCATGGCATTAGGTTCCATTTATGTTGCCCATGGAGGATTTTTGAATGAACATTGCCTATAGCGACGGACAAAATGTCCGTAGGTAAAAGTCTGAGACTTTTACCCACAGAGAGAGGAACGAGACGATGAGTTGTCACTCCCCTACTGGCCCGTTCAAACGTTCAGCGCGCGTTTTTTAATTTTCCAATATTTCTTTGTTTTACATATTATTATTGTTATTTCATTATTGTATAACAAAAGCAAAGTGGCCCAGTGGTAGCCAAGCAACGCTTAAGGCATTGGAAGGCTGGAGGTCAGGGGTTCGATCCCTGCCTCCAGCATTTGCTATTTTTCTATTTTCTTTCAGGCAATTCAGTGCGTGCATAACTCCAAGGCCTATCATACTCCCTCAAGATCTGATATGCCAAGTGGCTGGATGGCCAAATCTGATGGCCATCCAGGAAGGAACACCCTAGGCCAAGTCAAGCGCATACGCACTGGAATCAAAAATCAAACGGATCTCACAATTATTGGGCCCAGGAAATTGCTTTTTACACCTCCCAAAATTGCTGATTCAGGCCCATTTCTCATTCTTTATTTCTTTTCTATATTTTCTTTTAATTAATTTATTTACTTATTTTACTAACAAATTAAATTATTTTCTTTTATCAAAAATCACAAAAAAATATCATTTGTCACCAATTAGATTTAGGTATTATTTTTTAGTAATAAATGAATTAATTTAATTAGGTTTGATTAAATTAGATAACTTTAATTTATTTTTGCAAATAATTAAAATTAATTAGAATAGATAGGTTTTATTACTAATTTAATTTTTTATCTTTTTCCTAAAATAACCAAAAACCAAAAATAGGTCTTGTAATTATTTTTACTAATTAATTTAATCACTAATTAATTTTCACATTTAATTTAGAAAAACTTAGTTCTTTTCTTTTAAAAATATTAAAAACAACAAAAACAATTTTCTCTTTTAATTAGGATAGAAGGGTCAAAACCCTAATTTCGTATTCAATCTAATTTGTCATCGCGTGCTTTATTATTATTTTTATCCAATTATTGTATCTGCTCACAGTTTGTAATAGTTTTAATTAGGACTTTTACATTTATCGCTTTTATTTTCAAAGGGTTTGTTTTTGGCTATGTAAATACCCGAAGCCTTGTAATAGCGTAGTTCAATTTCTGCACTTTTAAAATTCCGCAAATTATTAACTGTTAGATGTATGAATAATTAGGGTTTGCATGACAAGAATGTATGACTAAATTTAAAACAATTAGATCACCCTAAATGTGCAAAGATAAAATAAACTGAAATTGAATCATTCGCACATGCGCACTCCTAGGGTACACTCTCCCTTGGTTGCCTTCGGTAAACGGTCATTGAGTATAGGATATATTAGTGGTCGTCCTTTTGTCCAAAGATCAAAGTTGCCTCGGAAAGGTTGCCTCGGATATTGTTGCCTCAGATAAATTGATCTAAGACATTAGGGTTATTACTAAGACGCCTTAACATTGCTTTAGTGACCGTACGTCCCTTTCGAATTGACCCTCAAAACTCCAATGACGATGCTACCTACTCACTAATAGTGGGATAGCATTGTCTAAAGGAAACAAACATAGAACGATTCTTTTTTCGAGTAGGTCGATTAGTTCTTAAGTACTTGTTCATTCCAAACAAATTTTTACACTGACACTCCTTTACAAACAAGTTTTCAAACACACTTCATTACACTCTTGAAGATAGAAGCAAGAGTTAAATAGAAGTTAAAACAAAAACTTTTCAAATCCCACAAACACAAAGAAAACAATTTTGAAAATGATGAGCAAGTACCTAAGAGCCCGTAGATAACTACGGATAGAAAGGGTGCTAATACCTTCCCTTTCTATAATCTACCCCCGTACTCAGAAATATCTTGAAAAAGGAATTTTTCTGTGCTTTTTTCCTTTCCTTGTTGGATAAAATAAAAGACGGTAGCGACTCTTGCTTACCGCGACATTTTGCGAAAACAAACGCAAAATGCAAACCAGCAAAATTTCCCTAACAAAATAGGGAAACCACGTCCCGGTTCTGGCCACCGTATCACAGAACTGGCGACTCTGCTGGGGAGTTAATAAGTGGGGTGTACCTTAGGAATAGTTCATTATATTGTTTTCAATTGGTTGATCTGATTGCTTTATCTTTGTGGGTATTGTATTGGAGTTACTATAGATCCTAATCCGGATCTGGGGACACCTTTTAGGTAAGTAGCAATAGACTGTGAAGGAATTGTACAGCGTAGACCGATATGGTTGAAGCAGTGGCTACGTTAGTATGACACTTTAGTTGGTACCGATATCCCTTATGGAGGAACAAGGAGAGTATGGGGCTGCTAAGGGGTCATTAAGAATCAACTGACCTTAGAACCTATAATTGACCAACTTGGCCATAGAAAAGTAGCAGTATGCTACACTCATTGAGACCATACTCTCGCGATGATTCCGGCTGCAAGAAAAGGTTGCTAAACTGGAATTATGATTGATCGAGGATGGTCAGTGATATTGAGATCCTCTAGAACCCGGTTACTATTACTAGGACAGGTTGAACCAACTAAACTGAAAGAGGGTAATACCTAAACTCCATGCTAGCCTGAAATTTAAGGGCTACTGTGTGACTTGTGTGCCTTTAATTTGAACTACTTGCACATTTTTATTATCTGACAACATGAGTTCCTTGTAGGTTTTGTTTACAGTCCTTATCCAATAACTTGGATTTCTTGCCGAGTTTACTTGTTTACATCACCTCGCACTTTTGCTTAAACGCATAGCATACACATCATAACATCATGCCTTAACATTTCCTTAACCATTTCAAGGATCTCAAAGGTTTGTGATGCAGGTTATGGTAAATCAAACTTCTAGCAAGGGGCAAAGGGATTTATTTTCCTCTAGCCAATGTCGTCTAGAGATCAAAACATGATGACTTGAGTCGGGGGATATGACCCACTCGATATGGTGAGCTTCACTCTTGAAGAAGGACTCTTGATGACATGAAGTTTCTTCAATCAAAGCTGCAAAATTCAAAATCTAACAGTTTCTTGTTTACCCCGCGAGATCCTTGAAAACATTGCATACATACATCATACATATCATTGCATAACAGGTCTCCCAGTACATGTCTCTCATGTTCTCGCTGTTTATTTCAGCAATGGCTCTCCAACAAGACAACCAAGATCTTCATACTCAAGAAACTCAGTTCAGGAAAATGTTCCTAAACCTATCCAAGGGGCAGGAAGAGTTGAAAACACTCCTCGTCGGGAACCTGGTTAAGAAAAGTCCTGAAGATAATAAGGACGAACGGCTGGAACAACTGCAAGCTGAGGTAGATGCAATAAGAACCCAAGTGTTGGGGCAGTTGGATCTCATCCAAGGCTTAGCCCGGGCATAAGAAGAGCTGAGAACCATTATCAACCAGCTTCATCAAGACAGGTACAATAGTATAAAGCAAACAGTAGAGGCCAGGGACCAACTCATTTATCAACCTCTAAGAAGACAAGGGTTTGGGTTGGTGAAGAATGGACCCCTCCAGGTTGTTATTACCTCACGGGTCCAACAACAACCCCGCCAAAAACAATGGGTTGATCAGAGTAAGCCAAATATGCCCAAGAGGCAATTTACCAAGCTCAACATGTCGCTGTCTCAGGATTTACAACACCTGTTAAGATTGAATCTAGTGATGTTAAGGGACCCTCCTCAGAATCCCAACATAGCCTCCCCAGACTACAATCCTGATGCAAGGTGTGCATATCATTCCAACAGCCTGGGGCATGATACTGATGACTGTTGGGCATTAAAAAACAAAATTCAAGACCTGATCAATAAAGGAGCATTGGAATTCAGACAAGATGGTCAACTGGAATGTTTTTGTCAATCCTCCAAGGCTCACCATTTGAAGTGACAAGTTCTAACAAGAGAGGCTTTTGTTCATTAGAATTTTCAAGTTTTAATTTTCTTTTGATTGTTCAAACATTTATTCATGTCAAACTTTGTTACTTTATCAATGCATTGCATATGTCTGATTTGAATCAATCCATTCGTATTCATTATATTCAAACTGCTTTCATTTTTGTGATGTTCAACTCTCGATTAAAAATTCTAAGCCTTTAGAGGGAGGATGACGAAATGATATCAAAATCTCTACAGTATGCTCTTGAACAGACCCCGCTGACGATGTACAAGCATTGTTTCAAATCCTAAACAGTGGAGTTATAAGGAAGATAATCCCTCGTCAACCCCTTTGAGCCAAAGAAGTAGGAGTTTTTCTTTTTACACAGATTAAAACCCTTAAATCACAACCCGGGGCAGGGTAGTTTTCTCAGTTAATTCATGTGCACAATGAATGGTTTCGAAGACGTCCTTCCGAAACAAAAGATGGTGATGGTTCCCTATAATCGTCAAAGCAGACAGTCACTATCTCTCAAAAATAAAAGCCCATTAAGTCAAAACCTATGAAGGAGACTTAAGAAAAAAACTGGGGCATCTCGCTGACTGTAATCATAAAAAGAAACAGTTCAGGAAAAAGACAGGGATAATAAAATGAAAAAGAAAGAGGTCCTACAAACCCTCAAAAAAAATGACTGCCTATTGAAAATAAACTGTCAGTATCCGAACCATCACTGAAACATCAAGGATAATATTCTAGAACTCAACGGGGGTTCTAAATGCACAATTAGCTGAGTTTAGGATCGAAGAACATCACGAAGAACGGGTGGGTACAAATAAAATTTGAGCCTTTATCCTTTGTTTCTTAAACTATGAACCAGGCCACGTTATAACCCTTAAAAGTCCTAGTTGAAGCATGGGTTAGTTCGAAAGCATATTGTTACAAAAGGTATCCTGACTCCTGTAGGACTTTCTATAAATCCTGAGTTGACATCACATTTTATAAAATTTGCTTGTTTTATTGAAAAATGCACTTTCAAAAATTTCAAGACAGACATAAGCTTTGCATTCTTAAAATAACATTGTTTGCATATGACTATTTGTTCAAAAGCAGAGAAATTCGCACGATGAATATCTAGTGAACAAAAGCCTTCTCAATAAAAAAGATCACCTCAAGTGGAAAAACACTTCCAACCAAGGGGCACGGCAGGATCATTGTCCATCATCTGGGGCAGTCAAGTCAAGATTAAAGGAATCTCTCAAAGATGCCAAATAGCCAGGGGCAGATCTCCAACTGAATCACTTGGGGCATTGGACATGAATTCCATCAACGAATCTTGTATGATAACGAACATCTTCTGGTAGTGTGGCAACACAACGCTACCGACAGTGACAACTCCCTACACCCTGAAAGCATGGACATAGTCAAAAAAATATTGCACATGAACAAAGACCCGCTAGGTTGACACACCTAGGCAAAACAAGGGCGTCCCGGCGAACCAAAAGGTTCGGGCAAAAATTAGGGATAAAAACAAAAATTTGTACACCCGGGAAGTCGAAAACCCGAAAGGGCGGCTTGGGCAAAAAAGGGTATCCCGGTGGACTGAAAATCTAAAAAGACAGTCCAGGCAAAAGTTAGGGATTAAAACATACGACTATGTCCCGTCATCTCATCACTTGCCTACCAGAAGAAGATTTGTCATTTCAATCGGCAATTACCAAGCACCTCATAGGTTGGGATAATACTCGATCCACAAGGCCTCCGCAGGCACCTTCTCCCGCAGATACAGGGGCAGAAAAGTCTCGATACAAAGTCATTGTCATATCCTTAGCATGTGTCCCAGTAACATTCACTCCCTGCAGAGTAAGAGAAGGACAATGGTGTTAACTCTCCCCAGCTGAGGCTCGCAACCGCGAATGAATCGGCGATATTCTCCCCAAGCATAGTTTATCTACCATCAGCACTGAAAAATTATCCCCAGCGGAGTATGAAAAATTATCCCCAGTAGAGTTTGGAAAATTACCCCCAATGGACTCTGGAAGATTGTCCCCAGTAGAGTCTAAAAGATTATTCCCAGTGAAGTCACAACTGGAAAAATCATCCCCAACAGATTTCATTCTCTTTTACAAACAGAAATTCAATCCCCAACAGGATTCATCATCGCCAGCAATGACGAATCATCCCCAACTGAGTTTATTTCTCCAAATTAACAAGTCCTCTAGCAGAGTATGTCCTCCCCACAGAGTCATTTCCCCATCAGTTTATTCCCCAGCGGAGTTATCCTCTTCTGCAGGTTTATTCTCACAATCATCTTCATTCACTATCCCCAGCGGAAATGAAGAATTCAACTCTTTTCTCCAGCAGCAATCCGGGATTTATTTTCCCTAGCAAAAAACATCACATTTCCATATATCACGACACATGCATATACGCATCACCCAACACAATCTCATTTATTTTGAGAACATCATTGCTTGATACATATCATGCATTACATACAGCTAACCTTTACCTTTCAGGAAGGATACGATTAAATTCTCACAAAATTCAAGCTATGAAGCTTTTACCTCAGTTGAACAACGGATGATTGAAGTTCCTAAATGTTAACAGAGATGTTTTCCTCAGTTGAACAACAAATGATTGAAGTTCCTAAATGTCAACAGAGATGTTTTCCTCAGTTGAACAACGGATGACTGAAGTTCCTAAATGTCAACAGAGATGTTTTCCTCAGTTAAACAACGGATGACTGAAGTTCCTAAATGTCAACAGAGATGTTTCCCTCAGTTGAACAACGGATGACTGAAGTTCCTAAATGTCAACAGAGATGTTTTCCTCGGTTGAACAACGGATGACTGAAGTTCCTAAATGTCAACAGAGATGTTTTCCTCAGTTGAACAATGGATGACTGAAGTTCCTAAATGTCAGCAGAGATGATTCCTCAGTTGAACAACGGATGACTGAAGTTCCTAAATGTCAGCAGAGATGATTCCACAGTTGAACAACGGATGACTGAAGTTCCTAAATGTCAACAGAGATGTTTTCCTCAATTGAACAACGGATGACTGAAGTTCCTAAATGTCAGCAGAGATGATTCCTCAGTTGAACAACGGATGACTGAAGTTCCTAAATGTCAACAAAGATGTTTTCCTCAGTTGAACAACGGATGACTGAAGTTCCTAAATGTTAGCAGAGATGATTCCTCAGTTGAACAATGGATGAATGAAGTTCCTAAATGTCAACAGAGATTTTTTCCTCAGTTGAACAATGAATGACTGAAGTTCCTAAATGTCAGTAGAGATGATTCCTCAGTTGAACAACGGATGACTGAAGTTCCTAAATGTCAGCAGAGATGATTCCTCAGTTGAACAACAGATGACTGAAGTTCCTAATTATCAACAAAGATGTTTCCTCGGTAGAATACGGATAATCGAAGTTCCTAAAATTCAACAGAGATGTTTCCTCAATAGAATACGGATAATATAAGTTCCTAAAATTCAACAGAGATGTTTCCTCGGTAGAATACGAATAATCGAAGTTCCTAAAAATTCAACAGAGATGTTTCCTCGGTAGAATACGGACGACCAAAGTTCCTAAAATTCAACAGAGATGTTTCCTCGGTAGAATACGGATAATCAAATTTCCTAAAATTCAATTGAGATGATTCCTCAGTAGATAACAGACAACTGAAGCTCCTAAAATTCTACTTCTCTCAACAGAGATCAGCATTCCCCAGCGGAATCTTCCTCAACGACAGGTATACAAGCTCTCGCTAAGGAATCTCTTATGCGATCGACACTCTTTCAGATGGCATCTTTAAGCCCATCCCCTCATTGGCAATTTCCAAATAGAATCTGTAAACCCATTCCCAACGTCACAAGACAATTACCACTTCATGCGAGTGCAAATTTCTGGGCACTCCAGTGTTCAATCATCTTCCACCTTCGGATCACGAAAGGCACGAAAGACAATCTACATCCTCAGGTTTAAGAAGATTGAACAGGGGCAGTTGTTGTACCCCAAAATTTTCCCTCCCATATTTCTCAAAGCATGTCAAGAAAGATCCTCAAGGTAGTCCATGGTTTGGCCAGACAAGCTCTCCCCTAAGACAGTCCACCCCAAATTAGGGTTTCATGTTGCATCAAGATACTTGAGTCCAAGTGGTCCCAAATGCTCAACATTGTCCTAATATGTTCTCAAGATCATCCATGTCAAGTTTCAAGCCTTGCAGAGGAAGTTTTCTCAGTCAATTACTCAAAGGTCCAAAAATCGACTATGCTAGGGCAAAAGTCAAATGTGACCTACATACAGTCAAACTTCAATATTTTTGGTCAACATCCTCATTTTATATTTCATCATTTGATCAAGGTTTGATCATGATTCATCAAGGATTGCTCATAATTCATCAAGACTCAAAAGTTGCTAAATTAGGGTTTTGTAGGAAAAGTCAACTCAACTTTGACAAAGCATAACTTTCTCATACTTTATGATAAATGACCCATCCAAAGTTAATTTTGAAGAGGATGCAATTCCCTACAATCCATCTTCAACTCCTAAGTTCAAAATATGCACTCACAAGAAGTTATGAATTTGGACATTATAGGTCATTTTGAAAAGTCAACAAAAACACTTTTTTTGTCAAAGCTTCATACATGAGCATGGAATATCAAATTAAGATGAGACCAAAAGGTTTGATTAGAGGACATCCTAAGCTTTCTAAAAAGTCAAATAACACCTCCAAAGGTTCAAAATTGAGGAAGTTATGCATTGGTGAAGTTGACCTTTTTTACAAAATTGCCAAAAGTCAACTATCCCTAAAACTTCAAATTTTGCCAAATGGGCCCAATATTTTTCACTTGTTTTGAGTTGGAAACATAGCCCACGAGCTCTAGCCTTTTCCACTTTTCCATATCTTATTTTTATTATTTATTTTGATTTTCATTTGAATTAGTTCAATTTAAATCAAAACAAATCAAATAAAATCCAAAACATTGAAAGTAAGAGATTTTGTGCGTGTTTCAGGCTTTATTATACAACTAGGAAACATTCAAACTCGTGCAAGGCATTAGAGTGGACAAAAAGATTGAAAAAGACATGTTTGGAAAGATCATAAAGGTGAATCAAATCAAATCAAAAAATCATTGATGGAGGAAGATTGGATGCAGTTATCAACCCTAATTCAATCCTTGGAACATAAGGAGGCGAGGCAGGCCTAAAAAGGAGTTAGAAACAGGCGTAAGAGGCAGAACCAAAACTGGAAAAAAAAAGCAAGAAAAGTGTGAGATTGAATTTGCATTTAGAGGCATCCTCAAGACTCGTGGCCTATTCCAATCGACTCCTGGGACTCTCAGCAAGCTAAAGCCATCGAAACCACGCGTTTTCAACCCCCAAAAAGCTCTGTTCAGGAGGACGAGACGAACTCAACCATGGAGTTAGGTTCCATTTATGTTGCCCATGGAGGATTTTTGAATGAACATTGCCTATAGCGACGGACAAAATGTCCGTAGGTAAAAGTCTGAGACTTTTACCCACGGAGAGAGGAAGGAGACGATGAGTTGTCACTCCCCTACTGGCCTGTTCAAACGCTCAGCGCGCGTTTTTTAATTTTCCAATATTTCTTTGTTTTACATATTATTATTGTTATTTAATTACTGTATAACAAAAGCAAAGTTGCCCAGTGGTAGCCAGGCAACGCTTAAGGCATTGGAAGGCTAGAGGTCAGGGGTTCGATCCCTGCCTCCAGCATTTTCTATTTTTCTATTTTCTTTTAGGCAATTCAGTGCGTGCATATCTCCAAGACCTATCATACTCCCTCAAGATCTGATATGCCAATGGTTGGATGGCCAAATCTGATGGCCATCCAGGAAGGAACACCCTAGGCCAAGTCAAACGCATATGCACTGGAATCAAAAGTCAAACGGATCTCACAATTATTGGGCCCAGGAAATTGCTTTTTACACCCCCAGAATTGTTTATTCAGGCCCATTTCTCATTCTTTATTTCTTTTCTATATTTTCTTTTAATTTATTTATTTATTTATTTTACTAACAAATTAAATTATTTTCTTTTATCAAAAATCACAAAAAAATATTATTTGTCACCAATTAGATTTAGGTATTATTTTTTAGTAATAAATGAATTAATTTAATTAAGTTTGATTAAATTAGATAACTTTAATTTATTTTTGCAAATAATTAAAATTAATTAGAAGAAATAGGTTTTATTACTAATTTAATTTTTTTATCTTTTTCCTAAAATAACCAAAAACCAAAAATAGGTCTTGTAATTATTTTTACTAATTAATTTAATCACTAATTAATTTTCACATTTAATTTAGAAAAACTTAGTTCTTTTCTTTTAAAAATATTAAAAACAACAAAAACAATTTTCTCTTTTAATTAGGATAGAAGGGTCAAAACCCTAATTTCGCATTCGATCTAATTTGTCATCGCGCGCTTTATTATTATTTTTATCCAATTATTATATATGCTCACAGTTTGTAATAGTTTTAATAGGACTTTTACATTTATCGCTTTTATTTTCAAAGGGTTTGTTTTTGGCTATATAAATACACGAAGCCTTGTAATAGCGTAGTTTAATTTCCGCACTTTTAAAATTCCGCAAATTATTAACTGTTAGATGTATGAATAATTAGGGTTTGTATGACAAGAATGTATGACTAAATTTAAAACAGTTAGATCACCCTAAATGTGCAAAGATAAAATAAACTGAAATTGAATCATTCGCCCATGCGCACTCCTAGGGTACACTCCCCCTTGGTTGCCTTCGGTAAACGGTCACTGAGTATAGGATATTTTAGTGGTCATCCTTTGTCCAAAGATCAAAGTTGCCTCGGAAAGGTTGCCTCGGATATTGTTTCCTCAGATAAATTGATCTAAGACATTAGGTTTATTACTAAGACGCCCTAACATTGCTTTAGTGATCGTACGTCCCTTTCGATTTGACCCTCAAAACTCCAACGACGATGCTACCTACTCACTAATAGTGGGATAGCATTGTCTAAAGGAAACAAACAGAGAATGATTCTTTTTTCGAATAGGTAGATTAGTTCCTAAGTACTTGCTCATTCCAAACAAATTTTTACAATTACACTCCTTTACAAACAAGTTTTCAAAAACACTTCATTACACTCTTGAAGACAGAAGCAAGAGTTAAATCGAAGTTAAAACAAAAACTTTTCAAAGCCCACAAACACAAAGAAAACAATTTTGAAAATGATGAGCAAGTACCTAAGAGCCCGTAGATAACTACGGATAGAAAGGGTGCTAATACCTTCCCTTTCTATAATATATCCCCCGTACTCAGAAATATCTCGAAAAAGGAATTTTTCTGTGCTTTTTTCCTTTCCTTGTTGGATAAAATAAAAGACGGTGGCGACTCTTGCTTACCGCGACATTTTGCGAAAACAAACGCAAAACACAAACCAGCAAAATTTCCCTAATGAAATAGGGAAACCACATCCCGGTTTTGGCCACCATATCACAACTTGGTTTTAAAACTAGTCATTCACAGTCTAAACGGTCCAAAGCCCCCTTGGGTATCACATTTAAAGAAGAGCCAATGTCAACCAGAACATGTGCTAGGATAGTCCCCTTACATTCAACAGAAACATACAGAGCTTTGTCATGGTTCTTTACCAATGGTTTCAGATCAACATCTGAGAACCCCAAACCATTGTTGACCGTCAAGCTTGCCACACAATTTTCAAACTGGTCTGTCGTGGTCTCATGAGGGACATAAGCCTTCTTCAAGAATTTGATTAACGCCCGAGCATGAGCATCAGAATAGAGTAGCAAAGATAACATAGAAATCTTGGAAGGGGTTTTCCCCAGCTGCTCCACTATCTTGAAATCACTCCTTTTTATAATTTTCAAGATCTCATCCATTTCTCGAGCGGAAGGTTCCTCAACAGCAATGCCTTTTACGGGTATTTCTGTCTCAGCAGGCTCAACTACTTTCTCCTTTCCCCTTGTGTCAACACTAGGCTTAGTAGTGGTGGTGTAGACAGGTGCCTTTGTAGCAGTTGGTGGTGAGATGTTGGGTGAAAAGATTCTCCCAGTTCTGGTCACCTTACTAGAGCCAGTAATGTTACCAATGTCATCGGCTTTGCTTTCTTCAATCCAAGCGTCTTGCTTTATTCCATGGTAAAACACCTCAGCACCATAGTTCCATGGCATTGCTTTGTTGGAAGAGTACGAAATTGGCCCGGGGGCGGTAATTATTAGAGGAGCAACAGTCAGTTCATTTGAAATTCTGATAGGACCCTTGGAGGAGATCCTAAGAGGCTTGTTTGAGATCATTATGATGGAGAGGTCTTCAAACTTATTGGTCAAACTTTTGGCGGACCGAGTCTTCTCAAATAGGATCTCATGGCTATTCATCAGGCGTTGAATGCCTTCCTTCAGCCCTTTGCATCCATTGAGTTGTGTGGTGCAGCAATCATAATCCTTCAAACAGCCATGGAAAATCCCAGCTTTCAGCAGATTCTTTTTTATAATGTTTAATGGAGTAGTCAAGTCTTCGACGGAGGAAAAAAATGGTGTCTTCAACGATATTGACACCCTTGCCATGGTTTGTCATTGGTTCCGTTATCACATTGGGAATTGGAGGCGGATCAAATTCGATGGTTTTGTTGTCTATTAAGTATTGAATTTTATTCTTCAGCGCCCAGCATTGTCAGTCTCATTCCCGGGACTATTCGAGTGATATGCACACTTGGTATTCAGATTGTATTTAGGTGAAGAGGTATCTGGATTGGCCGGAGGATCATGCAGTTTTACCAAATTAGCCTTTAACGGGTGTTGTAAGGCTTGGGATAGCGACATGCCTATCCTTGTGTATTGTCATCGCGGAGCCTCAGACTGTTGATGATTGGAAGATTGTCTTTGAACAGGTGGTGGGTTGGAAGTCCGAACAGCATTAACGGACGGGCGATCATTCTTCTTGGTACGGGCCCTTGCCCCATACACAACATTCATTTATTTCTTCCTGGTAAAAGGTTTCTTCACGGGATTGGAGGTGGAAGTAGATGCTATGGGAATTTTCCCGCTTTTGATATTGCTTTCAACTCTTTCACCAGTTAAGATCAGCTCGGTAAAACCGGAAGAAGAACAACCAACCAATAAGTTGAAAAATGGACCAGATAAAGTTCCCATATGTGATACGGTGGGAGAACTGACTTGAGGTTTTGCGTTTTTTGTTCGCAAATGTTTCGGTTGAGCAAGAGTCGCCACCGACTTTTTATTTTATCCTAAGGAAAGGTTAAAAAGCACAGGAAAAACCTCTAAGATGTTTTCTTGGGTTCGGGGAGTAGATTATAGAAAGAGAAGGTATTAGCACCCTTTCTATCCATGGTTATCCATGGGCTCTTAGTTACTTGCTTAGATCACTTGCCTTTGCTTTTCAATTGTTTGAAATGGTGCTTTGTGTGTGTGGTTTTGAAAATGTTTTGAAAAAGATGCCTTGTCTAGGCAACCATTGTAACAATTCTTATTTGAATGTTTTACAAGGGTGTTTGTCTTTTTGAAGAGATGTTTCAATGTTTTTGAAAGTTTGTTTTGAAGTTGTGTTGTGATGTGTGTTTTTGAAAATGGCAAGGATTGTTTTGCAAGTTTGGTCAAGTAACCAAGAGCTATCTACCCTAAATTTCTCAAAGGTCTTTCTTATGTTTTAAACCTTTTAACAGTGTTGTTTCACCATTGTATTTGGTGAACAACCTTATGTTAGGATGTTAACGGGATGGGCACGGGTCATCGTTTAGACCATGAATGCAATAGTATCAAGTATCTTTGGCATTTTTCTTAAGGGACTTGATCACTTTTGTTTAGGCAACTTGATAGCGTCATCGAGGGACTATGATCATTTGATTTTTTTGTTTTTCCAAAGACACTTAACATGCAACCATGGCCCATTTTTGAAGGCAACAAGTGGAGTAACCCTAAGGATGCAAGTGTGCATTGTGTTTGTTTTTCATGCATGTTTATCTTGAATTAGGTCAAGCTAATTGTTAATTGATTTTTGCATACAAACCTTAATTCTCTAATCATGGCATAATTGAAAGCTTTTAAATGCGGAAATTTAAATGCTAAGCTATTACAACAATGATTATGGGGATGGGGGTACAAGTTTGAATTTGGGGATATTTGACAAGAAATTAAATTCTAAGCTATTACATCCATATTGAATATACAAGACAAATATCTAATATTTAAATAAGTACAAATAAATAAATATCAAATAAAAATGCATTATGCTAAAAAAAGGATTTTTCATGTATGTAAAAGTATTTTTTAATGTGAAATATAAACAAAAATAAAAAGGGTCAAATTTGAACATTTTTGTCATTTAGGGCAAAACCCTAGTTTTTTAAATAAATAGTAATATTTATTGATTATGTACAATATTTGTTAATTATATACAAAAAATAAAAAGTATATTGTAAAAAGAATTTTTAGTGTCATATATTAATAAAAATAAAAATGTATTATTTTCATACTTTTATCCTAAGTGTTTAATTAAATATGTATAAGTATATATTATATATATTTAATATGCTAAATATGTACAAAAATAAATAAAATATTAATTATTTACAAAAAATGTATATTTTAGAAAATGTTTTCAAAATGTAAATAAAAAATAATAACTAAAAAAATAAATATTTTTGTATTATTTTTTGGGGTTTTAAATAAAAAGGTTTTATATTATTTACATACATATGTTTAATAAAATAAATGCCAAATAAATGTAAAAAAATGTGGAAAAATATTTTTAATGTTTTTTATGTTTGAGCAAAAAAATATAAAATCAGAATCAAAAAGAAAAATGCAAAAATGACAAATATTTCACACAATGGGCCAGGGGGGTGCAAATGGAAAAAAGGGCTGCAAAAAGTAAGTTGACTCGGGCCCAGCCCAAGTCAACTTTGTCTTCAACCTCCAGCAACCTTTGAACAACAAAAAACGCGCGTTTCCTTGCTTCATTCAAACTCCTGATTCCTTGATTTTTAGCCAAAACTCATAACATAAACAATGTAGAGCATCAAACCACGATTTCAAATATGTAAAAAACTTGTCCTAACTCTAAGAAACCAGGGAGAATTTCTTCACCCCCAATTTCTGACCTAGTTTTTATTCAATGTTCATGGTTAAAATTCTCACAGCATGCTTAATATAAATGAAAAGTGGGCACATATATGGCTTCAGGGCTATGAGTAGAGCATGTTTCATTCACAAACCTAAGCCTAACTCTTCCTAGATTGAAAGATAGAAGTTCATAGATTACCTGTTTCAGCTTGAATCATGTGCAGCAATGTGGCCAACTTCAATGGAGTTTGAGCTTCTGTATAGCTTGCCTGAAGTCCAAGGAAGCTTCTCCAACACCTAGCTTGCTTTGAATCACTCTGTATCGTGCTATAGAAGTCAACCTGCAAAACTAAAAACTGAAAATGGCAAGTGAGATTAGGGGTGTTACAACTTGTGTTTAGGGCTTGGGATAGTTTATGTGGATGGAATGGAATGTATTTGAACTGGTTTTAGCCAAAGTGCACGAGTGGATTGAGCTGTGGACTTCAATCTGCAGGGGGTGCCCTGTTTTGCAGCAAAACTGTGATTTGGTGTATGATGAGGTATGAGGGATGGAAGGGTCGTGCCTTAGGTCAGTTTTAATGTGTGGAAGCTGTGTACAAAGTTTATTTTGGCTGGTGTTTACAGGAATGAAAGATGAAGAGTTTTTGCAATGTTTCTTTTTCTTGAAGCAAGAAAGTGCAAGTTGTGATATAGGCCTGTACAATACTCTCAAGCATGCTGCAACATTTTCTCTTGATCAGTGGGATTTGTGTACCAAACTTTGCCTCAAAGATCTGGCCTGTACTTCAAAGATCATGTATTGACATAAAGTGTTACTTTTCAAAAATGGCAAATTAGCTTTTTCCAAATAAGGATTAATTCTATGTGTAATGCCCAAGTGGATGAAATAATGCATTAGCTCAGTGGATTTGCATTCAATTAAGGAGTGTAAAGGGGTTTAGAGGCCTGCAAGCTAGCATAAACCAAGCTGACTTGAAAATGCAAATGTTATGAACAAGCTTTGGCCATGAACAAAAGTGAGTTTTGGCCAACTTTGCAAATTCGATTCTCTCTAACCACAAGGGTGTTTGAGAAGTTCTTGGACAATTTGGAAATCTTGGAATGTGTACTAAAATCCATATTTGTAATTCAAATTGAAACTCCAAGTGGAACCATGTGAAAAATGGCCAAGAAGTTGGACAAAAATCCTGCCTAGAATAGGGCAAAATTCTTCTAAGTTAAAAGTGTTTTGTACCCTTGTTCCAAAACTCATAACTTGAGATACAAGCTTCCTTTGAGAAAACTTTGTGAATCAAAGTTGTAGATTTTGCAATGGACTACAACTTTCATGTTTTAAGTTTTGTTTGAATCCATTTGCATCTTGGTGACAAAATGGGGCAAAGTTAGGAAAAAATAAGAACATTTCATAACTTAGAAAAATTTCCAAGTTATGATGAACAAGTTTCATAATTTGACATGTCTTGATGAAAAATGAATCTTGGCATTTGATTTTGACCAAAAAGTCAAAGTTTGACTTTTCAGTATACATTCAAATTTTGATCAGTTGACTGAAATTCATCTGTCAATCCTATGCATTTGAGGTCTTTTGAACTTGTTGAATGGGTCAAGACAATGCCATTGAGTCCTTGAGTCCATGTGTGAACTTGATTTGCCATTGGTTAGGTCAAACAGTCAAAAATTGCCTTTGTGCAGTCAAAACCCTAAAAATGACCATTTTGCCCTTTTGGTGATCTAATCAAATTTCTTGTGGAGTTGTGATCCAAACTTGACCAAATGATTCATATGAGTTCATAATGTTGATGTGGGTCAAATTTCATGAGGTTTGACTGTCAATTGGCCACAGTTGACTTTTTTCCCCAATACAGCTGATTTTCAGGCCAACTATCCAATTGACTGGGCAAAGATTGGAATCAAGGCTTGAAACTTGGTATGGATAAACTTGTGAGTCCAACATGAAGCATGAAAGTCACCTTGGTCATTTTAGGTCAAAACATCCCTGTGCAACCTCAAACCCTAATTTGGGTCAACAATGCAAGGAGGGGTCTTGAGCAGAGCAAACCCTAACTTGATCTTGAGTTCCAAGAGTCTTGTGATGAGAAAATGTTGATGAAAATGAGAGGGAAAATTTTGGGGTACAACATTTGCCCCTGTTCAATCTTCTTGAACCTGAAGAGTTAGATTGGCAAGTTTGCCTTTCGCGTCTCGAAGGTAAAAGGAGATTGGACACTAGAGTGCCCGTAAATTTGCACTCGTCACGACATGGATGCGGGAATGGGCTTAAAGATGCCATTTGGAGATGTGACAGAAATCTTGTCGGGGGATGGGCTTAAAGATTCCATCTGGAATGTTTATTGAACTGCAATATGGTAGGTCATAAGAATGAGGATCAAAATGGTATTCGTGTCTGGAATACATTTTAATTGTATCTGAGTCTGTATGAGCAAAAGAATAGCGTCCGTGTCTGGAGCGTATCTGAGCTGTAACTGTATTTGAATGTAGAATGAATATCAGAATGACTGTCGTGTCTGGAGTGTATCTGTATGGTATCTGGGTGACAGAGAAATATCTGTGTATGGAGCAACTGCGTGCTGGGGATAAATTCTGAATGAGTGATAGAATGGCAACCGTGTCTGGAGCGTATCTGGACTGTATCTGAAGTTGAGATTTGTATGAGTAGCATAATGACTTCCGTGTCTGGAGTGTATCTGAAATTGTAACTGGGATCTGAATAGATGACAGAATGGCTTCCGTGGAGAATGCACTGGAGAGAATCAAACTACTGTTGTAAGGGTTAGAATGGTATCCGTGTTTGGAATGCATTGAACCTTGAGGTGGATAAATGAATCTGAATGAGAGATAGAATGGTTGCCGTGTCTGGAGCGTATCTAGTCTGTATCTGATTGTTGTAGTCTGAATGAGTAGTCGAATGACCGCCGTGTTTGGGGTGTATCTGTACTGTATCTGCTAAGGATCCTGAAGTTTAACTCTGTTTGGGGAATTAAGCTCTGGATTTTAACTTTGTTGAGGAATTTGGAGTTTTAATTCCGTTTGGGATTCCTTCTGAAAGGGCATCAAGATATCTATCTGTACCTTCAACCTATCAGCAATCATCTTTCTTGATTTGTAAGAGAATGATTATGTTCAAATGCATATTCCTATTTAACAAAACATTGGACGTTTCTCAAATAAAACATAAGTGTAAAAAGCAAAAAGGAAGACAAAGCAAATTTCTGTATTTGGAAAAGTGTTTGTATTAACTTTTTATGAGTATCTTTGCACAAGGGAGACAGACATCCTAGTAAGAGGATGTTGTCGTAAACATTGAAAAATTTATACAAAAGGAAAGATGGCTATGTGTAACAATTCCATGGGATTCCCATTCTGCTATAGCCTTCACAACTCTGAATATCTTGTCCATTCACTACTTCGTCTGCCGATGATTGGATTGATCAGAAGCTCGGAGCTTGTTGATGAAGGGATTGTCTTTAAAGTGATCCGACGAGACATAGTCATACGCTTTAATTCCCTAACTTTTTCCTGAATCGCCCTTTCGGGTTTTCGATCCAACGGGAAACCCCTTTTTGCCCAAGCCGCCCTTTCGGGTTTTCAACTTGCCGGGTGTACAGATTTTTTTGTTTTATCCCTAATTTTTTCCTAAACTGCCCTTTCGGGTTTTCGGTTCACCAGGATGCCCATTTTTGCCCAAGTCGCCCTTTCGGGTTTTCGACTTGTTGGGTTATTTTATGCGTAGTATCTTTTGACTATGTCTGCGTTTGCAGGGTGTGGCAAATCGTCACCGTCCATGGTGGTCAGAATCATTGCACCACCAGAAAAGATGCTCTTGATTACAAATGGTCCTTCGTAAGTAGGAGTCCATTTTCCCCTGGGATCACTTTGCAGAAAGATGATCCGCTTGATTACAAGATCTCCGACTTGATATACTTGACGTCTAACTTTCTTGTTGAAAGCCTTGATCATCCGTTTCTGGTACGTCTGACCATGGCAAACAGCAGTGAGTCGCTTCTCGTCGATCAAATTGAGTTGATCAAGTCAGGTCTGAATCCAATCGTCTTCATTCAAACCAGAGTCCTTTATAATCCTTAAAGAAGGAAATTTAACTTCCATGGGTAGGACAGCTTCCATGCCATATACCAAAGAAAATGGGGTTGCCCCTGTTGAAGTACGTGTCGTGGTACGGTATCCATGCAGAGAAAACGGTAACATCTCATGCCAGTCCTTGTAGGTGACTGTCATTTTCTAAATGATCTTCTTGATGTTTTTGTTCGCATCTTCAACAGCACCGTTCATCTTCGTCCGATAGGGAGATGAATTGTGATGATAAATCTTGAACTGTTCGCATAGAGCGGTGATCATAGTATTGTTCAGATTTATACCTTTGTCTGTGATGATCCTGTCGGGGACACCATACCGGCATATGAGGTTCTGCTTGATGAAGCGGGCAACCACATTCTTTGTAGCAGAGGCAAAGGAAGCTGCTTCGACCCACTTGGTAAAATAGTCAATAGCGACCAAGATGAAGCGACGTCCATTGGACGCTGTGGGCTTGATCTCTCCAATCATATCAATGCCCCACATTGCGAATGGCCAAGGAGCTGTCAGAACGTTGAGAGGAACAGGAGGAATATGAACCTTGTCGGCGTAGACTTGACATTTGTGGCAAGTACGGGAATGTTGATGGAAATCAACTTCCATGGTAGACCAGTAATAGCCTGCCCTTAGAATCTTCTTAGCCCTCGTATGTCCGCTCAAGTGGGTGCCAAATGTGCCGCTGTGTATCTCAGTCATGATTAACTCTGCTTCAGCTTTGTCCACACAACAAAGTAAAACGCAATCATGGTTGCGCTTGTAAAGGATGACATTGCTTAGGAAGAACTTGGCAGCAAATCTCCTTAAGAACTTCTTGTCATTTACGGAAGCTCCTTCGGGGTATTCTCTAGTCTGGAGATACCTTTTGATTTCATGGAACCAGGGTTGTTCCACTACTTCTTCGGTATTAATCTCATGACAATGCGCAGGTTCATCAATTTGCTCGATGGTGATTTGGGGAGCCTCGTTATCCCAGTTGAGTTTAAACATGGAAGACATTGTAGCCACAGCATCTGCTAGCTGATTCTCTTCTCGCGGGAAATGCTCGAAGGTGATTTACTCGAAATGAGGCAACAATGTTAGGACATGTTCTTTGTACGGGATAAGATTGGGATGTTTGGTGTCCCACTCTCCTTTGATTTGACTGATAACCAAAGCCGAGTCCCCAAATACGATCAAAGATTTGATCCCCAAGTCTATAGCAGCCTTGAGACCAAAGATGCAAGCTTCATATTCGGCCATGTTGTTGGTACAGCTGAAACAAAGTCGGGCAGTGAAAGGTGTATGGCAACCTTCTGGGGAAATGAGTACCGCACCGATATCGTTTCCAAGTGCATTTGAAGCACCATCAAAGTACAGGGTCCATCGGGATCCATTTTCAGGTCCGTCATACGGTCTGTTACCTTCAATGTTGTCCAAAGTCATGATGTCCTCGTCCGAGAAGTCGAATCTCATGGATTGATAATCTTCGATAGCTTGATGAGCTAGATGGTCAGCTAGTACACTCCCTTTTATAGCTTTTTAGGTAGTATACTGGATGTCATACTCAGTCAAGATCATTTTCCATCTAGCAATTCTTCCAGATAAAGCAGGCTTCTCGAAGATATACTTGATCGGGTCCATTTTGGAGATCAGCAAAGTGGTATGAGTCAACATATACTGCCTTAGTCGGCGAGCAGCCCATACCAAAGCGCAACAAGTTTTCTCGAGCAGTGAGTAGCGAGTCTCACAGTCGGTAAACTTTTTGCTAAGGTAATAAATGGCATGCTCTTTTCGACCAGACTCGTCATGCTGGCCCAGTACACACCCCCATTGAGTTGTCCAAAACAGTCAGATACATGATCAACGGCCTTCCTTCGACGGGTGGCATCAGAATAGGAGGTTCTAGCAAATACTCCTTGATCTTATCAAAAGCAACTTGGCAATCGTCGTTCCATTCGACTACCTGATCTTTCTTTAATAGTTTGAAAATTGGCTCACAGGTAGATGTTAGGTGAGAGATGAATCTGGCGATATAGTTCAAGCGTCCCAAGAATCCCCTAACCTCCTTTTCAGTACGGGGGGCAGGCATTTCTTGTATAGCTTTCACTTTTGCTGGGTCGACCTCAATGCCTTTGTTGCTGACAATAAATCCCAGAAGTTTACCAGACCTAACTCCAAAAGTGCATTTACTTGGATTTAGCCTGAGTTTGTACTCCTTCAACCTGGCAAACAGCTTTTGCAAATGTTCAAGGTGTTCTTCTTCTGTTTGTGATCGAGCTATCATGTCGTCTACGTAAACTTCAATCTCATGATGTATCATATCATGAAACAAAGCTACCATGGCGCGTTGATAAGTTGCCCATGCGTTCTTCAGTCCGAACGGAATCACCTTGTAGCAGAAGGTACCCCATTGTGTAACAAAGGTTGTTTTCTCCATGTCCTCGGGGGCCATTTTGATTTGGTTGTAGCCCGAGAATCCGTCCATGAAAGAAAATACTTTGTGTTGAGATGTGTTGTCAATCAAGATGTCGATATGTGGTAGCGGAAAATCATCTTTAGGGTTGGCCCTGTTCAAATCCCGGTAGTCCACACACATTCTGACCTTGCCGTCTTTTTTTGGGAACGGGCACAATGTTAGCAACCCATTGTGGATAGGATGTAACAGCCAGAAAGCCAGCGTTGAATTGCTTCATTACTTCAGCTTCAATCTTCTCAGACATGTCGGGCCTCATTCGGCGGACTTTTTGCTTGATCGGTGGACAGTCCTCTCTTGTAGGGAGACGGTGAACCACGATGTCTGTGTCTAACCCTGGCATGTCTTCATAAGACCAGGCGAAGATTTCAACATATTCATTCAACAGTTGTATTAAGCGTTCCTTGACACTTGGTTCCAGATTGGCACCCACTTGTACTTCTTTCATGTCTTCCTCTGTTCCCAAGTTGACAGTTTTCAACAACTCTTCATGAGGCAAGATGGTCCTCTCTTCTTGTTGTAGAAGTCTGGCTAGCTCTCCCGGTACTTCACAATCTTCGTCATCTTCGTACTCAGCCTGATTGACCAAATCTTCAGAGTTATTGAAGGATACAACAGAATAGTCACCCATGGAATCCGGAGTGGATGGGTACCTGCATTTGTGAGTGTGGGTGTGTGTAAGGGATAGCCATCCTTAAACAAACAAAAATGCAAAAGGAAAGAAAATGAACACAGCAGTTTATACATGAAAAACGTCCAATGATTCATTAAACATGGCATATGATTATGAAGAGAATCAAAACCCTTACAAATGGACCTACATGCCCCGAGCAAGGCATGAGGTGAAAAATAGTGTGCAGATTGTTTTAGTAATTATTACAGACCAACAAGAAATGTTCGAAAGATAAATTACTGATTGATGAAAGTAATGGGAACGAAGTCCTTCGCCTCCCAGTTGTGCAGTCCCCCTTCAATGGTTGGGAAGATCCAATCTTTAACGTTACCCTCTTCGTCTTTGTCTTCTAAAGCATTGATTCCATGAGGAGAAATCTTGATGGGTGCCTTTTCAATTTTGGAGCGACGCATAGCTTTTTGCCCCACAGCGGTAAATCCCAACCCAAACATGTCTGTCTTGTGAGGAGAGTCAGGCAACTGTCCCCATGTTGAGCTCTTCCCCTCCTTCATTGCAGCCTTTGCGTCTTTCAGAGATGCCATCCTGGCCACCTGCTTGCGTACCTCAGCTACTGCCTTTGCTACCGTAACCTCGGGAGAAACTTCCTCGAAGTGTTGGAACGGTGTTTCGATGAATTCGCCATCCATTTCCACATACCGAAAGGAATTCAGATGACTGATCATGTACTCCTCCTCACCGTGTACGGTTATGATTTTACCCTTAACAGGGTATTTCAGCATCTGATGTAGGGAAGAAGTGACTGCCCCAGCATTATGTATCCATGGTCTTCCTAGCAAGCAAGAGTAAGATGGGCGGATGTCTATCACATAGAATATGGAGTTGAACACCTCAGTGCCTACCTTGATGGGAATGTCGACCTCCCCATGCACCATTCTTTTAGACCCGTCAAAGGCCCTGACAATGATATTACTTGGTTTCAGCTCCAAGCCTTCACAATCCAACCGGTCCAGAGCCTTCTTAGGCAGCACATTTAGAGAAGAACCAGTATCGACCAAGACATGGGCGAGAGTAGTTCCTCGGCATTCAACTGACACATGAAATGCGTCATTGTGCTTTCTTCCCTTCGGAGTCAGGTCAGCATCAGAGAAACCCAGACCGTTGTCAGCGGTGAGGCTGGCTACACAATCCTGGAATTGATCGGCTGAGGTTTCCTGGGGCACATGGGTTGTCTTCAAAAACCTTATCAAAGCTTTGGCATGAGCCTCTAAACAAAGCAGCAAGGCCAACATGGAGATCTTCGAGGGGGTTTGCCCCAGTTGCTCTACAACATCATAATCACTTTTCTTTATTATTTTCAGAATCTCCTCCATTTCTTTTTTAGAGGTCTCAGGGATGACCAATGGCTGAGCCCTCGTCCTGACGAGCTCTTCTTGGATCCCTTTCCCTTTATCAGCAGCAGTAGGAGGGACAACCACAGGAGTAACAACTTCTTCAATCATTGGCGTTCTTGCAGATAGTTTTACCGGTGCAGGGGTAACCTTGGGAGCAGCTGAGGGTCCAAAGATTGCCTTTGGAGGGGCAATCTCTGGAGAGAAAATTCTTCCACTTCGGGTAATTTTGCTCGTACCGGCAATGTTTCCAATGTCGGCAGTTTCTTCGTCAGAGCTCTCTTCAATTATCTCAATTTGTTTAACACCATGGTAGTAGATTTCTCCACCATAATTCCACGGTATTGATTTGTCAGATTTGTATGGGACGGGCCCAGGCATGGTTATCTTCAAGGGTACAATCTTCGGAGCAGATGTAATCTTAACAGGCCTTTTGGGGACCTTGGAAAGATTGGCGGAAATGGTTATTATTGAAACTTCATTAATAGGAGTTGGAGTAACAGGAGTCTTTTCGAAAAGAATTTGTTGGTTGTCCATTAGGCGTTGGATGCCTATCTTCAGCAATGGACAGTCAATTGGTAGGGAGGAACAAAGGTAGCAATCTTATTTACAACCTGGGAAAATCCCAGCCTTCAACAGATTCAACTTGATTGTCAGTAGTGGGGTTATCAGATCATCAACAGTAGAAACAAACAGATCCTCTTCCACAGCATGGACGTTGTGACCATGCTTTGGCATTGGAGCGGAGATTACATTCGGCCTCTCAGGGGCATCGAACTCAACCTCTTTAGCATCTATCAAATCTTGAATTTTATTCTTTAACGCCCAGCAATTGTTGGTGGCATGCCCGGCGCTGTCAGAATGATAGACACATTTAGCATTGGCATGATAGTATGGAGATGCGGTGTTAGGGTTTTTCGGCGCCTCCTTTAAACCAATCGGATTCAACTTCAACAAATGGGGAAGAACTTGTGCAGGCGTCATGTTGATGCGGGTGAACTGCCGTTGTGGACGTTCTAGCCGTTGTTGATTAGGTCTAGACTGATTGTTACGAGGCTGATCATTTGATGAATTTTGAATCATCACGGCCCCTACAGTCGGCCGGCGCTCAGTTCTTCCCAATCCTTTCTGAGAGTACATAACGGCTGCTTCCTTCTTGGCCGGGAATGGTTTCTTAACAGTTGTGGAGGCAGAGGCATCCCTTTGAATTTTCCCACTCTTAATACCAGCTTCCACCCTTTCGCCAATCAGAATCAATTCAGTAAACCCTGCGGAAGAGCTCCCGATCAAATGGTTGAAGAAAGGGCCAGATAGGGTCCCCAAGAACATATCAACTAGTTCCCTATCTGAAAGAGGTGGCTGCACTCTTCCGGCCAAGTCGCGCCATTTTTGGGCGTATTCTTTGAATCCCTCATTTGAGGCCATTCCCATACTTTGTAGCTGAGTACGGGTTGGCGCCAAGTCAGCGTTGTATTGATACTGGCGATAGAAGGCAGCTGCCAAGTCTTCCCAGTTATGCACTTCTGACCTCTCAAGCTGGTAAAACCAATCTAGCTGTGTACCAGACAGGCTGTCCTGGAAGAAGTGTACCCAAAGATTTCTATCGGGTGAATGAGGTTGAATTTTTCTGACATACGACCTCAGGTGCATCTTCGGGAAAGACAGACCGTCGTATTTTGTAAAAGTTGGCACCTTGAATTTTGGAGGGATCACAATTCCAGCAATCAATCCCAATTCTTCAAAATCTAGCCCGGGAACCCTCTGCAGCTCCATAGCTGCCAGTCTATCCTCCAGGTTTTTGTATTTGTCATCCGCTGGCGGGTATTGCTGCTCTGAATAATCTTCATCTTCCTCAACCTCTTCCTCTTTAGCCTCAGACTCAGAAGGTAATGCAGCTCCTTTTCCTTTGTTGGTCCCCTCATCAGATGTGGAGGGGAATTCAAGAACTCTCCTAGCTTCATTCTCAAATCTTCTTCCCAGCGTAGCTACCCCAACTCTTTTCTTCTTCTTTTTTCCTTTTTCTTGCTCTTTATTCCCTAACAGTGCTTTAAGATCCTCCTGAACCTTTGCCAAGGTCATAAGGAGCTGTTGAAACTGCGAGTTTTGTGCCTGCAGATCTTTGACCGTCTGCTCAATATCCATCTTACTGTAATAAACAGCAGAAAGATAAGGAAACCTGGTGTGAAGACCTGTTTATGCATATGATGAATGATATGTTTATCCATGTAATGCATTCAAGGATTTAGAAATTCAAAAATTGTTGCAAACAAAAAGAACACACTTCATATTAATAAGAAGAAATTTTGTCAGTACATAAATGCCCCATGGGAACAAGACCAACCCATAAATAAGGAGTGCCACAATTTCTTCAAAGGCTTGCAGATCCATGGAATTCCAACACTCTTGTGCCTTCTCAAACAAGAACTTTGCCAAGAAGCCCTTGACACCACTTCTAGTTTCCCAATGCCCCTTGATGTCAGATGGTTGCAAGTGTAGTGCTTGAGCAACATCTTCAGGTTTTGGTTCTTTTTTCGTACCATTGTAGGGTAGTTAATTAAGAATAGGAATTCTCAGGAGTTGAGAAAATTCCTCCAAAGTAGGCACCAATTGGTAGTCGGGAAAGGTGAAACAGTGGTGAAGGGGGTCAAAGAATTGGAACAACACTTTCACCGTGTCTTCTTCAATGCTGGTGTTGACTAGGCTGAGCAGTCTACCATGTCTTTCACTGAAGAGAGAGCTTTCTGGAATTCTGGATGTAAGCTCCTTGAGTTGAGGAGGGATTATCACAAGGTTGACTTGGATAGTTTTCCTGCGAAGAATTTCCATGACCTACAAAACAAGAACAAAGATGAAGATCCAAACCCTTGAAATGGTTAGTGGATGCATATGATGCTTTATGATGTTCATGATGTATGCACAAACACATGTACAAGCAATTCACACAAAACCATAGTTTCAGGCTTGCATGAGGTTTCATAGGTAAGTACCCTCTTGAGTTTAGTTGGCTTAAAAACCTGTCCTATAAATAGTAACCGGGTTCTAAGGAGCTCAATATCATTGGATTATTTTTCCATGTTCATTGTTTTGGTTTAGCCACTTAACTAGCGACCAAAATATTCCAAGAAAACAACCCTCAATGAGTGTAGTATCGAGTATCTACCAACTTCGGACTGCACCAAAGCCGGTCATCTCACTACCCCTAATAAAAGGCCAAGATGGTCAAGTAAGGTTCTAGGTCATTAGTGCTTAGTGACATCACTCAGCAGCCCCGTACTCTCCTTGATTGAACTCAAGTGTTACCGGTACTCACAAATATGTCGCACTAATATAGCTATTGTTTCAACCGTGTCGGTATACCCCACACAGTTTCCACAACATATTGCTATCTATGAATGTTTCCCCAAATCCGGGTGGAGGATTTCAAGCACAAACAAGAGAACCAAAATGTAAAGCAATCAAAGCAAACAATTAGTCATGCAAAAGGGTGATCTAGGCCCTAAGGTTACTCCACTTTTAAAGTTATCCCCAGCAGAGTCGCCAGTTCTGTGATACGGTGGGAGAACTGACTTGAGGTTTTGCGTTTTTTGTTCGCAAATGTTTCGGTTGAGCAAGAGTCGCCACCGACTTTTTATTTTATCCTAAGGAAAGGTTAAAAAGCACAGGAAAAACCTCTGAGATGTTTTCTTGGGTTCGGGGAGTAGATTATAGAAAGGGAAGGTATTAGCATCCTTTCTATCCATGGTTATCCATGGTCTCTTAGTTACTTGCTTAGATCACTTGCCTTTGCTTTTCAATTGTTTGAAATGGTGCTTTGTGTGTGTGGTTTTGAAAATGTTTTGAAAAAGATGCCTTGTCTAGGCAACCATTGTAACAATTCTTGTTTGAATGTTTTACAAGGGTGTTTGTCTTTTTGAAAAGATGTTTCAATGTTTTTGAAAGTTTGTTTTGAAGTTGTGTTGTGATGTGTGTTTTTGAAAATGGCAAGGATTGTTTTGCAAGTTTGGTCAAGTAACCAAGAGCTATCTACCCTAAATTTCTCAAAGGTCTTTCTTATGTTTTAACCCTTTTAACAGTGTTGTTTCACCACTGTATTTGATGAACAACCTTGTGTTAGGATGTTAACGGGACGGGCGCGGGTCATCGTTTAGACCATGAATGCAATAGTATCAAGTATCTTTGGCATTTTTCTTAAGGGACTTGATCACTTTTGTTTAGGCAACTTGATAGCGTCATCGAGGGACTATGATCATTTGATTTTTTTGTTTTGCCAAAGACACTTAACATGCAACCATGGCCCATTTTTGAAGGCAACAAGTGGAGTAACCCTAAGGATGCAAGTGTGCATTGTGTTTGTTTTTCATGCATGTTTATCTTGAATTAGGTCAAGCTAATTGTTAATTGATTTTTGCATACAAACCCTAATTCTCTAATCATGGCATAATTGAAAGCTTTTAAATGCGGAAATTTAAATGCTAAGCTATTACAACAATGATTATGGGGATGGGGGTACAAGTTTGAATTTGGGGATATTTGACAAGAAATTAAATTCTAAGCTATTACATCCATATTGAATATACAAGACAAATATCTAATATTTAAATAAGTACAAATAAATAAATATCAAATAAAAATGCATTATGCTAAAAAAGGGATTTTTCATGTATGTAAAAGTATTTTTTAATGTGAAATATAAACAAAAATAAAAAGGGTCAAATTTGAACATTTTTGTCATTTAGGGCAAAACCCTAGTTTTTTAAATAAATAGTAATATTTATTGATTATGTACAATATTTGTTAATTATATACAAAAAATAAAAAGTATATTGTAAAAAGTATTTTTAGTGTCATATATTAATAAAAATAAAAATGTATTATTTTCATATTTTTATCCTAAGTGTTTAATTAAATATGTATAAGTATATATTATATATATTTAATATGCTAAATATGTACAAAAAAAATAAAATATTAATTATTTACAAAAAATGTATATTTTAGAAAATGTTTTCAAAATGTAAATAAAAAATAATAACTAAAAAAATAAATATTTTTGTATTATTTTTTGGGGTTTTAAATAAAAAGGTTTTATATTATTTACATACATATGTTTAATAAAATAAATGCCAAATAAATGTAAAAAAATGTGGAAAAATATTTTTAATGTTTTTTATGTTTGAGCAAAAAAATATAAAATCAGAATCAAAAAGAAAAATGCAAAAATGACAAATATTTCACATAATGGGCCAGGGGGGAGCAAATGGAAAAAAGGGGTGCAAAAAGTAAGTTGACTCAGGCCCAACCCAAGTCAACTTTGTCTTCAACCTCCAGCAACCTTTGAACAACAAAAAACGCGTGTTTCCTTGCTTCATTCAAACTCCTGATTCCTTGATTTTTAGCCAAAACTCATAACATAAACAATGTAGAGCATCAAACCACGATTTCAAATATGTAAAAAACTTGTCCTAACTCTAAGAAACCAGGGAGAATTTCTTCACCCCCAATTTCTGACCTAGTTTTTCTTCAGTGTTCATGGTTAAAATTCTCACAGCATGCTTAATATAAATGAAATGTGGGCACATATATGGCTTCAGGGCTATGAGTAGAGCATGTTTCATTCACAAACCTAAGCCTAACTCTTCCTAGATTGAGAGATAGAAGTTCATAGATTACCTGTTTCAGCTTGAATCGTGTGCAGCAATGTGGCCAACTTCAATGGAGTTTGAGCTTCTGTATAGCTTGCCTGAAGTCCAAGGAAGCTTCTCCAACACCTAGCTTGCTTTGAATCACTCTGTATCGTGCTATAGAAGTCCACCTGCAAAACTGAAAACTAAAAATGGCAAGTGAGATTAGGGGTGTTACAGCTTGTGTTTAGGGCTTGGGATAGTTTGTGTGGATGGAATGGAATGTATTTGAACTGGTTTTAGCCAAAGTGCACGAGTGGATTGAGCTGTGGACTTCAATCTGCAGGGGGTGCCCTGTTTTGTAGCAAAATTGTGATTTGGTGTATGAGGAGGTATGAGGGGTGGAAGGGTCGTGCCTTAGGTCAGTTTTGATGTGTGGAAGCTGTGTACAAAGTTTGTTTTGGCTGGTGTTTACAGGAATGAAAGATGGAGAGTTTTTGCAATGTTTCTTTTTCTTGAAGCAAGAAAGTACAAGTTGTGATATAGGCCTGTACAATACTCTCAAGCATGCTGCAACATTTTCTCTTGATCAGTGGGATTTGTGCACCAAACTTTGCCTCAAAGATCTGGCATGTACTTCAAAGATCATGTATTGACATAAAGTGTTACTTTTCAAAAATGGCAAATTAGCTTTTTCCAAATAAGGATTAATTCTATGTGTAATGCCCAAGTGGATGAAATAATGCATTAGCTCACTGGATTTGCATTCAATTAAGGAGTGTAAAAGGGTTTAGAGACCTGCAAGCTAGCATAAACCAAGCTGACTTGAAAATGCAAATGTTATGAATAAGCTTTGGCCATGAACAAAAGTGAGTTTTGGCCAACTTTGCAAATTCGATTCTCTCTAACCACAAGGGTGTTTGAGAAGTTCTTGGACAATTTGGAAAGCTTGGAATGTGTACTACAATCCATCTTTGTAATGAAAACTGAAACTCCAAGTGGAACCATATGAAAAATGGCCAAGAAGTTGGACAAAAATCCTGCCTAGAATAGGGCAAAATTCTTCTAAGTTAAAAGTGTTTTGTACCCTTGTTCCAAAAATCATAACTTGAGATACAAGATTCCTTTGAGAAAACTTTGTGAATCAAAGTTGTAGATTTTGCAATGGACTACAACTTTCATGTTTCAAGTTTTGTTTGAATCCATTTGCATCTTGGTGACAAAATGGGGCAAAGTTAGGAAAAAATAAGAACATTTCATAACTTAGAAAAATTTCCAAGTTATGAAATTCTTCATTTTAAACCCTAATTTGCAAATTTGGATTTCTTGATGAACAAGTTTCATAATTTGACATGTCTTGATGAAAAATGAATCTTGGCATTTAATTTTGACCAAAAAGTCAAAGTTTGACTTTTCAGTATACAGTCAAATTTTGATCAATTGACTGAGAAATTCATCTGTCAATCCTATGCATTTGAGATCTTTTGAACTTGTTGAATGGGTCAAAACAATGCCATTGAGTCCTTGAGTCCATGTGTGAACTTTATTTACCATTGGTTAGGTCAAACAGTCAAAAATTGCCTTTGTGCAGTCAAAACCCTAAAAATGACCATTTTGCCCTTTTGGTGATCTGATCAAATTTCTTGTGGAGTTGTGATCCAAACTTGACCAAATGACTCGTATAAGTTCATAATGTTGATGTGGGTCAAATTTCATGAGGTTTGACTGTCAATTGGCCACAGTTGGCTTTTTTCCCCAATACAGCTGATTTTCAGGTCAACTGTCCAATTGACTGGGCAAAGATTGGAATCAAGGCTTGAAACTTGGTATGGATAAACTTGTGAGTCCAACATGAAGCATGAAATTCACCTTGGGAATTTTAGGTCAAAACATCCCTGTGCAACCTCAAACCTTAATTTGGGTCAACAATGCAAGGAGGGGTCTTGAGCAGAGCAAACCCTAACTTGATCTTGAGTTCCAAGAGTCTTGTGATGAGAAAATGTTGATGAAAATGAGAGGGAAAATTTTGGGGTACAACACCATAAATATAACAATATGATCCCTATCGGTTAACGGAGGTTGGACCCTACTGGAAAGATCCCTCAACTTTTTGGCGTACTCTTTAAACCCTTCACTCTTACCCATTGTCATGTCTTGCAGTTGAACTCTTGTTGGCGCCAGGTCGGCATTATACTTGTATTAGTGGTAGAAAGCGGTGGCTAAGTCTTCCCATGTATGGATACGAGAACCCTCTAATTGGTAAAACCACTCTAGTTGCATCCCAGCCAAGCTTTCTTGAAAGAAGTGAACCCAGAGTTTCTTGTCGGCGGTGCGCGGTTGAATTTTGTGCACATAAGACTTCAGGTGATATTTTGGGCAGGAAACCCCATCGTATTTAATGAAGACTTGTATCTTGAATTTATGGGGAATGACAACCCCAGATATTAAACCCAAATCATCAAAATCCAAACTGGGGATGGCTTGAATCTCAACGGCCTCTAGTATGTCCTCTAGCTGCTTGTACTTAACATCGGCGGGAGGATATTGCTCGTCAAAATAATCCTCATCATCATACGCTTGATCATTGATACACCCATCCTGGGTACTCCTTGATTCTCCAATTTGATTTTCGTCTTCCTAAGATGAGTCTTCCACTACCGGTATCTGACGGATCAACTCTCAGAATCTCTTACCCATATTGATTAGGGCTTTCCTCTTTGGTTTCTTTTTGGCTACTAGCAACACCATCAACTCTTGTTTCCCCTTGGCCAGGGTCAGCAGAGTCTCTTGAAACTGTGAGTTTTGTGCTTGTAGGTCTTTCATTGTTTTCTCTATATCCATCTTGCTGAAATAAATAGCTGAAAGATAAGGAAACCTTTTGTGGAAAACCTGTTATGTTATGATGCATGGAAGATGTGTATGCAAATGATTTCAAGGATTTATTAAATTTAAATTTGTATAGACAAAGAATGAACAAACGTCAAATTTCATTAATTAGTTCAAAATGACTACATCGTGCCTCTTGGGCTTACAAAATAAATCTCTAAGATAAAAAGGTCGAACGCATCCTCTTTGATGCAAGGTAGCGTTCAAGCTTTGTTCTTCGTGGAGTTGCTTTGTAAGTTCCAGAACCCTTTTCTCGCTAGCGTAAAATTGAGCTTCGAAGGTATCTCATTCTTCCTTTAGCTGAATCCAACCTTTTTGCACGTCTTCAAGAGAAGTAGGCATGTCGGGATGGAGGACAATGTACGGGACATCTTCTTCAGCCACAAGCTCCAAGATAACTGGTAGGATGGAGGGGTAAGGCATCACGAGCTTCTGAGCCCAAGCTCGTACCCACCTAAGATAAGGCTCAAGGGGAATAGAATTCTTGCATTTCAGTATCCTACTATCCACTTTGTTTACCATCCTCCAAGCTCGTACAAACCTCTGACGATAGCCTTGACCGTCTCTCTCGTAGTCGAATACCACTCCTTGGATGAGCATATCATGCGGACCATCTCTTCGGGCATACCCGAACTGTCGCAAATCCAAGAAAAGGTTGTAAGTGATACCTCCCCTAATTCTAAGCAAATGGACATTAGGTAATTCCCCACAACGGTCGATTATAGTAATGTTCTCTAAGGATCGAGAACACTAGTGAATATTCGAATATCTGAGCGACATCAGCCTATGGGACCATCTCAAACCTTGCTCGTTATTCAACACAGACCGGGGGAGATGTGAGATAAACCATCTAGCCAAAAGAGGAGTGCAACACATGAGGGTCCCTCTCTTCCTCATAGTGCGAGAGTGGATATAATGTAGGATATCTCCCAACAATGTAGGCACCGGATTGCGGGACATGAAGATTTTGACAGCATTTACATCTATAAGTTGGTCAGGGTTTGGAAATAAAGCCATCCCATAGATGATAAGGGCCAAGATTTCTTCAAAAGCATGTAAATCCAGAGTGTTCCAATAATCTTGAGCCTTCTCCAACAAGAACTTGGCTAAGAACCCTCTGACACCACTCCTTGTTTCCCAATTAGTCGTGACATCGGATTGTTGCAAGTGTAGTACTCGGGCAATCTCTTCAGGGCTTGGATCTCTTTCTGTACCGTTGAAAGGTAGTTGATTGAGAATTATAATCCTCAAGAGTTTAGAGAATTATTCCATAGTAGGTACGAGCTGGTAATCAGGAAAGGTGAAATAATGGTTCAAAGGGTCGAAGAACTGGAAAAGCACCTTCACCATATCTTCATCAGTGCTCGAGGTAACCAAGTTTATGAGGCGACCATTTATTTCGGTGAATGAAGAATTCTAAGAGACCCTTGATGCTAATTCTTTGAGTTGAGAAGGAATTCTTACGAGATTGACTTGGATAGTATTCCTGCGGATGGAAGTCATGTCCTACAAAACAGAACAAAGATAAATCCCAATAATCCTTGAAATGGTTAGTAAGAATGCTTATGATGTTATGATGTTTATGATGTTATGTACAAGTAATCATATACACACAAGGAAAGCAAGTCCTTAGGTTTAGGCTTGCATGGAGTCTCATAGGTAAGTACCCTCTTGAAGTTTAGTTGGCTCAACCTGTCCTAGTAATAGTAACGGGGTTCTAAGGGATCTCAATATCATTGATCTTTCTTATCGGGCATTGTTTCAGCATAAGCCTCTTTAATAGTGACCGAAATATCCCAAGAAGTCTGATCTCAATGAGCATAGTATCGAGTATCAACCAACTTCAGACTGCATCAAATCAGGCTATCTCACTACTTCCTAATGGCCAAGTTGGTCAAGTAAAGGTTCTAAAGTCAGTTAGTGCTTCATGACACCACACAGCGGCCCCGTATTCTCCTTGACTACTCAAGGACTACTGGTACCAACAAATGTGTCACACTAACGTAGCTATTGCTTAGACCATGTCAGTATACCCCGCACAGTTTCCATAATGTATTACTACTTACCTATAAGGTATCCTAGATTCGGGTAGAGGATCAAAACAAACCCAAACAAGGAACCAAAATGTAAAGCAAGAAAGTCAAACAATGAAATAAAATAAAGGTGATATAGCCCTAAGGTAACCTAACTTTGAAGTGTTCCCTAGTAGAGTTGTCAGGTCTATGATATAGTGGGAGAACTGACTTGGTTGTTTTTGCATTTTGATCGTAATTGTTGCGGATAGCAAGACTCGCCACCGAATTTTCTTTTATCCAAAAAAGGAAAGGGTGAAAAGAACAGGAAATACCTTTGAGATATTTTCTTGAGTTCAAGGGATAGATTATGAAAAGGGAAGGTGTTAGCACCCTTTTCATCCATAGTTATCTACGGGCTCTTAGTTGCTTACTAGATCACTTGCTTTGTTTGAAAATATGCTTTATGGTGATTTTTTAAAAGGAGCCTTCATTTAGGCAAACTTTGTAATGGTTCTCGTTTTGTAAGAACGTATACAAAGTGTTGGACTTTTGAAAATATTTCATGTTTTGAAAGTGTTTGGTGTGTGTTTGTTTTGAAAGTGTTTGGTGTGTTGAAGATGAGCAAGCAACTAAGAACATTATACCTTACTCAAAAGTCTTTTGTTTATTCCTCTCTTCCTTTGATATTGCTATCTTACCATTGATTGGTAAGAATCCTTATCTTTGGATGTAAAGGGACGGGCGTGGGTCATCGTATAGTCATGATAACAATGTTGTGAGATATCTTAGAATTTCTCTTGAGTGACTAATATCATTTGTAAGGCAACATTCGTAGCGTCATCGATGGACTATGATCTTGTATTTTTTATTGTTTTTGCTAATACATCCCACATGCGTAACATGACTATTTTTTAGGCAACAAGTGGAGTTAACCTTAGGGTTGCATGTGTGAATAGTGTGTATTTTTTCATGCTTGGTTTATCTTGAATTAGGATTCTTTAAGCATTGATTTTATCTTTTCATACAAACCCTAATTTACTAGCACTGATATGAAAGAGATAAATTGCGGAAAATAAATTTACTACGCTATTACATCATTTGGGGATGGGGTATACAAATTTACAAATTGGGATTGCAAGAAATTAAACCTAATTATCTATTACAACCATATTGAAACTTGAATAATGTACAAGAATTGAAAGGAATATAACGTACAAGGATATAAATGGAAAAGAAATGGATTTTTGTTTAGATTTTATTAAGGAAAATGGTTCTTGACCTAATTAATTAAAGAGAATAAAATAATTAACCTAAGGGAAATTAAACTTAAGTTAATAAAAGAAATTAATTTTTTAAAGAAAACAAATTTTTATTTTTTTTAGGGTTTTGTTTGCAAAAGTTTTAATTAGATTAAACTAATACAAAAAATTAGTTAATTAAAATAAAACCTATGTTCTAAATTAAATTTGATTAGTAAAGAGAAAATAAGATAAAATAAACTTAAGTCTAATATTTATTTATGAAGAGAAATTAATATTGAAGATAAGAAGTTTATTTTTGTCTTTTTGTTTTTTTTAAAGGAATAAAATATAAGTATATAGAATGCAAATAATAAATAAAAATATATTTTTGGATTTTTTGATTTAATAAATAATAGTAATAATAATAATAATAATAAACAAATAAAATAAAACAAAATATTAAAAAAATAAAGTCAGGAGGTAAAAATGGAATTTAGGGTGTTTGTTAGGAAAAAACAATTTTGGTCTACTAGGCCTGGTCCAAGTTTGTTTTTTTTTTCTTTTGTAAGTCAGAAAATATAAAATATGAATGGGTTAGAGATTAGTGAAATAGGGGGTTAAAACCAAAAAATGACAAAACCCAATTGATTCAGGGCCCAGGCGCGCATGGTTCAAACAAAAAAAGATGAAAAATGTTGGAAAATATGCAAAATGGCAGCGCTGGGGCTTGAACCCATGCTCTTGACCATAAACGCGTGTTTCCTTACCACTGGGATGGCTATACATCCGTTAATTTAAACAAAACCATAAATATATATTACAAATCCATTCCTAGAAATGAACTTCATCTTCAACCTCGAGCCAGGGTCCCTTTATCTCATTTATTTCTCATCCATTCTCAAAATTTCCAACATCAAACTTGTTAGAAATTTTACCAGGATTTCAGAAATGTAAACAATTTGGACTAACAATCAAGATGAGCATGTATTTCTAAAAGTACCAAATCCTGACCTAACTTTTTTCAGAGATTCAAACTTAAAATTCTCTAAGCTCAGGCAAAATAAATGAAAATTATGGATATGTACATCTTTAGGGCAATGATATCTACATTTTGTCTTTGAAAATGAAAGCCTAACAATGCCTAAATGAAGAGATGAAAGTTCAGAAAAATACCTCAAGAACTGGAAATCGTGAAATGAGTTTGAGTTGCTTTCAAGAGTTGTGATGATCAGGTTAACTTCCTTGGACCTCTAGGAAGATAATGCAATCCTTAGCTTGAGCTATGGATGGCTGGAATGGTCTGGAGAAGTCAAGTTGCAGACCTCTGTTTTTGGTTATGGAGGATGGTGATAGAGATGTTACAGTTCCAAAACAAGGACATGGATGGACTATATTTTAGGTATAGAAGCTTTGCAAATGATTTTGAGGGAAAACACACGAGGGAAATGAAAGATACAAGTTCAAGGGCAGGACTGTGTATCAATGGTGTTTTTTGAGCAATTTTTGGTTTATGAGTGTTTGAGGGAGTTTCAGGGCCTTAGCATTCGTGTCCTATCTCATAAATAAGACCTCTATTTATAAGCAAAAGGTTTGGAGTTCTCTAGTTGGTCAGAATTCAAATTTACATGTTTAAGCTCAACATGTGATTTTTTTGACAAAACAAGTTTCCATGCCTTGTACTTGGTTCATAGAGTTGTTAACCACTTTAAACACAATACCTCTGACTTTGTGGATGGAGTGTAATCAAAGAAAACAAGTTAGGAGCTCAAGAAGCTGACTTTGTGCATAAAGCTTGCTTTACAAGAATGGATATGTTACTTTCTCCCCTTAATGGCAAATTGAATTGGATAATGCTTGAATTAATTGGATAATGGTTCAATCAATTGTGTAAACCATTAATTATAGAGTGAAACACAGGTTTAAATCCTGCAAAGCAAAGATCATGTAGAATGGGCTTGAGATTTGAATTCTTGCATATCACAAAATGACCTATAATTCAAGAATGAAACCCTAACTTCATCTCTTCGATTCTCCTTGCTCAAGAATGATATAAATGAGTTCTTGGACATTTTGGAAAGCTTGCAACATCCTCTACAACCTTTATGTTAGACATTTTTGAAGAATCAACTTGGAACCGTGTGAAAAGTTACTATGAAGTTAGTACCAAAAATCTGCCTAACTAGGGCAAAATTTCACTAAGTCTTTTAGTTTCATGGACATGTCTTCATAAATTCATAACTTGAAATCCAAGCATTTCTAGAAAAAAGTTCTGCCCTACAATGTTTTAGATCTAATTGAGGTCTACAACTTTCATGTTGAGAGTTTTCCTTAAATCATCTTGCATCATGGTGGAAATTTGGCACAAAGTTATGAAAAAATGTTAACTTTCTAACACTTAGAAAAAATTTCTAAGTCCTAGAATTTTGACTTTTCAAAGATAATTTTGACTTTTTAATTTCTTGATGAAAAAATTTCATATTTTGACATGTCTTGATGAAATATGATTTTTGAATTTTGATTTTGATCAAAAAGTCAAAGTTTGACTTTTCAGTGTACAGTTGACTTTTCATCAGTTGACTAAAATTCATCTGTCAATCCAATGATCTTGAGAGGTGATTTGAACTATGAAATTAGGTCAAGATGGTGCATTTGAATCCTTAATATCATGTCTTAAACCAATAAGTCATTTTCTTGGTCAAAAGTCAAGAACTGAGTCTTCTCAATCAAAACCCTAATTTTGACCAATTTGCCCTTTTGGTGTTCTGATCAAATTTCTTTGAAGAATTGTGATCTAAACTTGATTAGTTGACATATATGAGTTCATAATGTTGATATGGATCAAAAATTATGAAGTTTGACTGCAAATTGACCATAATTGACTTTTCCCTAATACAGTTGATTTTAGGTCAACTGATCAATTGACTGAGCAAAAATGTGATCCAAATCTTGAAACTTGACATGAGCAATCTTGGGGATCCAAAATGATCCATGAAAGTCATATAAGGCTTTAGAAGTTCAATTATATTTGTACAAACTCAAACCCTAATTTTGAGTTGTCAGTGTTTAAGGAGGTGTCTTGAGCTGATCAAACCTTGTATAGTCTTGAATCAATGGAGATCTTATGAGAGATTTCTTGAGAAATGAGAGGGAAAATTTTGGGGTACAACACCACCGTATCACATAATGCATTGCGTGACGATGTTCTTAAAGCAAATGAGAGTGTGTTATATGCGTTTCGTATGCATATGTTATGATAAATGATGCATGAACGTGAGATGTCATTGAAGTGTATCGGTTGCTCCATATAAAATTTTTGATTGGGAAAATAAATCTCGGACTACTAAAGGGGATGGCGATAGTAATTCTTCGTTCTTATTTAAAATGTCTATGTTGGGGACTCCTGCTTGCTGTTTGAGGAAACTCCGCTAGGGAATTTGATTTCTGCTTGGGGAGAAGAATTCAAGAACATTGGTCGTTCATCGCTCTACTGGGGAGTTTAATTCTTATATACCCTGACTGGGGATAAAAGAGATGGATAACCTTCCAAGGTACTGTCTAACCGAGTTTTCAATATGGATGCCGCCTCGTCTGGGGAGGATAAGATTAGCTGATACCTGGTCTGATTTCCTAGCAACTTTTTGGGGGTAGTGGTCTGGACTACCCTTTACTGGAGGGAGAAGTTTTACCGGTGATTTGTAGTAGTCGAAGTGATAGACTCAAGCTAGGGAGATTGTATCCTGTTTGGAAAATAAACCCCATTTGGGAAATAAACCCTACTGTAGAAACACTCTGCTGAGGAATATGCTCTGCTGAGGAATTTTACCGTTGTTGGGAGAAATAAACTCAGCTGGGGGAGAGAATTTTTGTAAACTGTGTTGATGATATACCATCTGACGAGTATTAGAACTCCATAGGTTGACGACATTGCTGGGGAAAAATCATACTTCTTTGTCTTCTAGGGGATCTACTGGTGAGTATGATTAGGATATTTCAGACTTATGGGGAATGTGTCGAGTTTTTGTGAAGATGACTCCGCGAGGGACAATCTTATGGAAACTGCTCTGTGGGTATTTGTGGACGACTTGAACGTTATCCCAACTCCTATAGTCTTGAGTAAATGCTTATTCTTGTTTTTATGCATATATTTGTTAATAGTAATCATATTGATATGCATATGTTCATTCAATTTAGTCATTGGGTGTTTTTGCAAACAAAATAGAAAAAGTAAAACAAAATTTTGAATTTTGAAATTGTGTTAATATTGATAGTTTTCCTATAAACAGACGATTGTTGTACAAAGAGACAGAAATCCTAGTAAGAGGAAATCGTCGTTAAATGAAAGGAGTACAAAATATATAGCTATGTGTAAATGATCTCGTCAGGTTCCAACTCTGCTATTTCCCCTATGTCTTCAAGCATCTCATCCCTCGCTGTCGGAAGAAGTTGATTGAATTGATCTGCACCATTCGAATTTGACATTGGTAATAAAGTCGACTACAAGTGATCCAACGGGACATAGTTGTATGCTTCAATCCCTGATTTTTTCCTGGACCGCCCTTTCGGGTTTTCAGTCCACCGGGATACCCTTTTTTGCCCAAGCCACCTTTTCAGGTTTTCAACTTGCTGGATGTACAATCTTTACATTTATATCCCTAATTTTTCCCGAACCCTTTTGGTTCGCCGGGATACCCTTATTTTTGCCTAGACCAGTCAACTTAGCGGGTCATTTTCATTTGTAGTATTTTTTTAATTATGTCTGTGTTCACATGGTGTGGAAGATCTTCACCGTCCATGGTGGTAAGTATCATGGCACCACCCAAAAATATCTTCTTGATCACAAATTCCCCTTCATAGGTGGTAGTCCATTTTCCCCTAGAATCATCCTGCAGTAGAATGATGCGCTTTATCACCAAGTCACTAGCCTGATATACTCGATGCTTGATTTTCTTATTGAAGGTTTTGATCATATGCTTCTGATACATTAGACTGTGACAAACAGCCGTAAGCCTCTTCTCGTCAATCAAATTCAACTGATCCAGCCTAGTCTGATTCCATTTGTCTTCGTCCAAGTCTGCATATTTCATAATTCTCAAGGAAGGAATATGAACTTTGACAGGTAAGACAACCTCCACACCATACACCAGAGACAATGGGGTTGCCCTAGTTGATGTCTAAGATAAAGTTCGATAACCGTGAAGAGAAAATTGTAACATCTTGTTCCAATCTTTATATGTCACTGTCATCTTTAGTATAATCATTTTAATGTTCTCATTGACGGCTTCCACTGTGCCATTCATCTTCAGTCGATACGGAGAAGAGTTGTGGTGTTGATCTTGAACTACGTGCATAGTTATTTGATCATAGTGTTGTTATTATTGGTACCATTGTCTGTGATAATATTTTTAGGGATGCCATACCGACAGATAAGGTTATGTTTAATGAATCGGGAAACAACATTCTTGGTAACAGAGGCAAACGAGGATGCTTCAACGCCGACGAGGATGAAGTGATATCCGTTGGAAGCACTAGGTTTGATCTCTCCAATCATATCAATACCCTATTGCAAATGGACAATGAGCAGTAAAGACATTTAGAGGTACTAGAGGCACATGTACTTTGTCAGCATAGTTCTGAAACTTGTGACAAATTCTTGAGTAGTGATAGCAGTCAGTTTCCATAGTCGACCAATAGTAACCTGCTCTCATAATTTTCTTAGCCATAGTATGTCCACTAGAATGAGTACCAAAGATACCTTTGTGCATATCTTCCATAATCTTCTCTGCCTCTTTCTTTCCCATATAACGAAGCAGAGTCGAATCATGGTTGTGCCTGTACAGAATTTTGTTGCTCAAGAAGAACTTAGCTGAGAACCTCCATAGGAATTTCTTGTCGTTGATAGATGCTCCTTCAGGATACTCTTGATCCTCAAGGTATCTTCTCACTTCATGAAACCAAGGCTTCTCTTCTACTACGTCAGTGTCAATTTCGTAGCAGTGTGCCAGTTCGTCTAACCTTTAATAGTAATTCGGGGAGCCTCGTTGTCCCATTTGACTTTAAACATAGACGACATGGTTGCTAATGCGTCCGCCAACTGATTTTCTTCCCTTGGGATATGCTCAAAAGTGATTTCCTCAAAGTATGGAATTAAGGTCAACACCCGTTCTCTATAAGGAATGAGATTCAGGTGCTTCGTATCACATTCTCCCTTAATCTGACTGATTACCAAGGCTGAGTCCTGGTATACATCCAAGAACTTAATTCTCAGGTCAATAGTAGCTTTAATACCCATGATGCATGCTTCGTATTTAACCATGTTGTGATACGGTGGGAGAACTGACTTGAGGTTTTGCGTTTGTTTTCGCAAATGTTTCGGTTGAGCAAGAGTCGCCACCGACTTTTTATTTTATCCTAAGGAAAGGTTAAAAAGCACAGCAAAAAACCTTTTGAGATGTTTTCTTGGGTTCGGGGAGTAGATTATAGAAAGGGAAGGTATTAACACCCTTTCTATCCATGGTTATCCATGGGCTCTTAGTTACTTGCTTAGATCACTTGCCTTTTGTTTTCAATTGTTTTAAATGGTGCTTGTGTGTGTGGGTTTGAAAATGTTTTGAAAAGAAACCAATGTGGTGGCAACCTTTGTAATGATCCATGTGGGGATGTATACAAAGGTGTATGTCTTTTTAAGAAGGTTTTCATTTGTTTTTGAAAGTTGTTTTGAAAGTGTAATGATGTGTGATTTAGAAAATAGGCAAGTGTTTTGTTTTTGCAAGTTTGATTCAAGTAACTAAGAGGTTATCTACTCCTAAATTTCTCAAAAGACTATTGCTATGTTTTAACCCTTTTAATAAGTTTGTTCCACCATTGTATTTGGTGGACAATCTCATGTTAGGATGTGAAAGGGACGGGCGCGGGTCATCGTTTAGACCATAATTGCAATGGTGCCAAGTATCTTTGGGCATTTTCTTTAAGGGACTTGATCATTTGTTTTGGAAGTATTTTGAAAATGTTGTCGAGGGACTATGATCATTTGGTTTGTTTGTTTTGCCCAAAGAGACTTAACATGCAATATGGCCCAATTTGAAAGGCAACAAATGGAGTACCCTAGGGGGTGCAAGTGTGATTTGTGTGTCCATTTTCATGCTTGTTTGTCTTGAGATTAGGTCATAACTATTGGTTGTTTTTAGCATACAAACCCTAATTCTAACATGGTATAATTAGAAAGCAATAAAGTGCGAAAATAAATTTACTAAGCTATTACAAAACCAAATATGGGAAGGGGGGTACAAATGTTCAAATGGGGATTTTGACAAGTAATGTAAACCTAAAACTATTACATCAATATTGAAATATTTTACAAGATGATTAATTGCATAAATTAAATAAAATAAGAATAAATATGCAAGATGCCAAAATAGTTTTTTTTGTATGTGTGAAAAAGGAATTATTTATGTAAAATAAAAAGAAAATAAAAAAGGTATTATTTTTTGGAGTTTTTCATATTTAAGGCCAAAACCCTAATTCTATTAAATAAAGTGTATTATTATTTAATTTAATACAAGTATTCATTTATTATGTACAAAAATAAAAATAAAATGAGGTATATTATAAAAAAGTATTTTTTATATCAAATATTAATAAAATGAAAAATTCAAATATTTTTATATTCTAACCTAAATATATTAATAAACATATATATATATATATATATATATATATATATATATATATATATATATATATATATATATATATATATATATATATATATATATATATATATATATATATATATATATATATATATATATATATATATATATATATATATATATATATATATATATATATATATATATATATATATATATATATATATATATATATATATATATATATAGGTATTAAGTCCTAAATATGCATTATATATAAGAATAATAATATTTATTATTTAATAAAAAAAGTATTTTTTTCTATAAAAATATTTTCAGAAAGTAAACAAAAATAAAAATGTATAGAAATGTATTGGCACTATTTGTTTTAGTATTTTAAATAAAATATGTATATTTATCTATTTATGTATAACTAAAGAAAAATTAAATAAAAGCCTAATAAAATCAAAAATAGTGAGAAAAATATTTTTATATTTTTAATGTCATGATAAAAAATAAACAAAGTCAATCAAAAAAGAAAAAGTCAAAAAGTCAAAGAAATAAGCAAATGGGCCTTGGGGGTGTAAAAGCAATTAGCATGGTGTGAATAAGAAAAATACACAGGCCCAGCCCAAAAGACCACTGTCTTCAACCTCCAGCCTTCTGTTTGAACAAAACGCGCGCCACTTTCCTCCATTGCTAAGTCCTGATTCTTGGCTTTTTAACAAAAACTCATAACATAAAAAATGTTCAGCATGAAGAGACGATTCTAACCATATGCATAACTTGATCTAACTCTCTAAGATGAGGGAGAATTTCTCCTCCCCCAAATCCTAACCTAGTTTTTCTGCCATTTTCAAACTCCAAATTCTCACAACTCAAGCAAAAGAAATGAAAAGTAAAAACATGTACATGTTCAGTGGCATGAGTAGAACCTTGTTTCTTCACAAACTTAAAGCTAATGATGCCTAATAAGAGAGATACGAATTCAAAAACTTACCTGTTCAGTTGAAGTTCTATCTGGAGATGTAGGAACTTTCAGTGCAAGGTGATGATTGGAGAAGCTTCCTTGAGGTCCAGGGATGCTATTCCAATGTTTACTTTGTCTTGAAAGCTTCTGGATCGAGCTAGAGAACTTCACCTGCAAGTCAGAAATGTGAAAATGGTGGGAGTGGTTAGAGTGATTACAGGTCGTGCTTTTGCTTTTGGTTAGCTTGCATAGATGGTATGGAAGGTGTGTGAACTGGTTTTGGCAAGAATGCTTGAGAGAAATAGAAGTTTGCACTCAAACTACAGAGGCAACTCTGGTTTTGCAGTTTGATGGTGTTTTTTGGTTTGATGATGTTTTGGAGGCAAATGGCTCGTGCAAAAGCTTGGTTGTGTTGTGTCAAAGGTGTTTGATAACTTTGTTCTTGTGTAGGGTAGCTGATATGAGAGTTGGTATTGGTTATGCAATGTTTCTTCACTCTTAAGCAAACAAAGGCAACTTGGTCTTTTAGGTCAGTAGGGGACCTCTAATCCTGCTGCAAAGCTTCTCTTGATCAGAGTAATTTGTTCATAATCTTGTGCCAATCAGATTTGCAATGTACTTGTTGGATTTGTAATTGGACATAAAGTGAACTTTTGCAAAAATGGATAGTTTACTTTATCTAAAAATGGATCAAACTTGTATATAATAATTGAACTCATAGAATAACACTTTGACACAATGAACAAGCATTAAATTATTGAGTGTAACTTGGTTTAAGGACCTGTAATCAAGGGCATGCTGGTTTTGAGAAGTTTGCATAACTTATGAACATGAAAAATGGCCAATTCAAAAGTGAGTTTTTGCTATATTGTGAAATTCGATTCTCCCTAACCATGAGGTTGTTTGAGAAGTTCTTGGACATTTTGGAAAGCTTGGAATGTGTACTACGATCCATATTTGAAGTGCAATTTGAAATTCCAAGTGGAAGTGTATGGAAAATGGTCTTGAAGTGGGGTAGAAAAACTTGTCAAAATAGGTCAAAAATTCACTAAGTTAAGAATGGTTTAGTGCCCTTATTCAAAAATTTGTAACTTGAGATACAAGCTTCAAATGAGAAAACTTTGTGAATCAAAGTTGTAGATTATGCAACAAGCTACAGCTTTCATGTTTTGACTTTTGTTTGAATCCAAATGAATCATGGTGAAAAAGTGGGGCAAAGTTGGGAAAAAATTAGGGTTTTTCATAACTTAGAAAAATTCTAAGTTATGAAAAATTCCATTTCAAACCCTAATTTGCATTTTGAGATTTCTTGGTGAACAAGTTTCATGATTTGGCATGTTTTGATGAAAAATGAATCTTGACTCTTGATTTTGACCAAAAAGTCAAAGTTTGACTTTTCAGTGTACAGTCAAAATTGATCAATTGACTGGGAAATTCAACTGTCAATCTTGTGTACTTGGGATCTTTTGAGTTTGTTGAGCATGTCAAGAAAATTCCATGGGGTCCTTGAGTCCATATGTGAGCTTGGTTTGCCATTGGCTAGGTCAAACAGTCAAAAAATTGTCTTTGTGCAGTCAAAACCCTAAAAATGACCATTTTGCCCTTTTGATGATCTGATCAAATTTCTTGTGGAATTGTGATCCAAACTTGATCAAATGGTCCATATGAGTTCATAATGTTGATGTGGGTCAATTTTCATGAGATTTGACTGTCAATTGGCCACAGTTGACTTTTTCCCCAATACAGCTGATTTCTAGGTCATCTGTCCAATTGACTGGGCAAAACTTGGAATCAAGACTTGAAACTTGGTATGGGTAAACTTGGGAGTCCAATATGAAGCATGAAAGTCATCTTAGGCATTTTAGGTCAAAACATATTTGTTCAAACACAAACCCTAATTTGAGTCCACAGTGCAAAGAGAAGTCTTGAGCAGAGGAAACCCTAACTGGATCTTGATCTTCAAGGTTGATGAGAAAATGTTGAGGAAATGGGAGGGCAAATTTTGGGGTACAACACATGTTATTGGTACATTCAAAGCATAATCTGGCGGTGAAGGGCGTATGACAACCCTGAGGAGAGATAATTACAACATCGATTACGTTTCCAAGTGTATTAGAAGCTCCTTTGAAAACCATAGTCCATCGGGATCCTGGCTCAGGTCCTTCCTATGGTCCAGGTTCTTCACAATCTGCAACTAGCATAATGTTCTCATCCGGGAATTCTAAGTTCATAGATTGGTAGTCATCTACGGCTTGATGAGCCAAATGATCTGCCAATACACTTCCTTTGATCGCTTTCTGAGTGGTGTACTAAATGTCGTATTCTGTTAAGAACATTTTCCATCTGACTATTCTTCCGGAGACAGCGGGTTTCTCAAATATATATTTGATGGGATCCATTTTAGAGATCAACAAGGTAGTATGAGTCAACATATATTCTCTTAGTTGGCGAGCAACCCATTCCAAAGCGCAACAAGTTTTCTCGAGCAGTGAATATCTTGTTTCGCAGTCGGTAAACTTTTTGCTAAGGTAGTATATTGCATGCTCTTTTCGACCAGACTCGTCATGCTTCCCCAGTACACACCCCCATTAAGTTCTCTAACATTGTTAAATACATGACTAGAGGTCTTCCTTCAACCGGTGGCATCTGAATTGGAAGTTCTTGTAGGTACTCCTTGATTTTGTCAAAGGCTTTCTGACAATCATCGTTCCATTTCACTACCCGATCTTTCTTTAGCAACTTAAAGATTGGTTCACAAGTAGTGGTCAAATGAGAAATAAATCTGGCAATATAATTCAGTCATCCCAAGAAACCTCTGACTTCCTTCTCGGTACAGGGAGGAGTCATTTCTTAAATAGATTTGACTTTAGCCGGATCAACCTTAATTCCTTTACCGCTGATAATAAAACCCAGGAGTTTACCGGACCTCACCCCAAAGGTGCACTTGTTAGGATTCAGCCTCAGCTTATACTTCTTCAGTCTCTCAAACAATTCATGTAGATGGTCCAGATGCTCTTCTTCAGTCTTTAATCTGGCTATCATATCATCGACATAAACCTTTATCTCGTGATGAATCATGTCATGGAACAAAGCTACCATATCACGCTGATATGTTGCACCGACGTTCTTCAACCCAAAAGGCATACCCTTGTAGCAGAAAGTTCCCCACTGTGTAACAAAAGTAGTATTTTCCATATCTTCAGGTGCCATCTTGATCTAATTATACCCTGAGAAACCATCAATGAAGGAGAGTACCTTGTGTTGAGCAGTGTTGTTGACCAAAACATCAATATGTGGAAGCGGGAAGTCATCTTTAGGGCTCGCCCTATTCATATGCCTATAGTCTATACACATATGTATCTTGTCGTATTTCTTTGGTACCGGAACAACATTTGCAACCCATTGAGGGTATGATGTTACTGCTAAGAAACCCACATTGAATTGTTTCATTACCTCGGCTTTTATTTTCTCTGACGTCTCGGGACGCATGCAATGAAACTTTTGCTTAATCGGAGCATAACCCTCTTTCATCGGTAGACGGTGAACCACAATATTGGTATCAAGCCCTGTCATGTCTTCGTATGACCAAACAAAGATCTCAACATATTCATGCAGCATCTGTATTAACTTGTTCTTGACACTTCCCTCTAAATTGGCGCCTATCTTCACTTCTTTTCTGTCTGTCTCAGTACCCAGATTTACAACTTCAATTGGCTCTTCATGTGGTTGAATAGCCTTCTGTACTTGCACTAATAGTCTAGAAAGTTCTCCCGGTATCTCACAATCTTCCTCACCTTCTTCCTCGGCTTGGTAGATTGGATTTTCAAAGTTATAAGTGGCAATAACAGAGTCGTTATCAACGGGATCCAGAGTGGATGTGGATCTGCAATGTATTGTGTGGATGTGTGTAAGAACAAATAGCTATTTGAAAGTGATAAAAGTAAATAGAAAGGCAGAGAGCACAAAATTTGAATTCAAAATGTCCAATGCTTTATTAAATGAAAATATGTTTATGAAATGACAACCCTTAAAAAATGAACCGTTATGCCTCGGGTAAGACATAAGGCTTAAAGTCATTGTTCAAATATTACAAAGACAAAACTTGAAAGAAATAAAAAACAGAAATGTAGCTATTACTCCTGACTAAAGGAAATTGAGATAACGTCTTCCACCTTCCAGTTATTGAGCCCGTTGCCAATGGTAGGAAAGATCGAGCTATCGAGGTCATAATCATTGTCATCATCTTCTATTATGTTGACTCCATTGTTGTTGATGCAGAATGGTGTCCTTCCAGCTCGAGCGCGACGAACAACCCTCTGACCCTCTGCAGTGAAACCCAAACCAAACTTTTCATATTTATAGGGGATGTCAAGAAGTTGACCCCAAATAGTATAACCACCTTCTTCTAAAGTGGCTTTAGCATTTTTCAATGAAGCCATCCTAGGTTGAACCCTAGTAACTTTGGGAATGGCCGAAACATCTTCAGTTGAGGTAGGAGGGATGACTTCAAAACTTTGACAGGGAGTCTCGATGAATTTGTTGTCTATATCTACATATCGGAAAGAGTTCAAGTGGCTAACCATATACTCTTCTTCATCACAGACAGTAACAATCTTTATGTTCACAGGATATTTTAATTTCTGATGTAGGGTAGAGGTAACAGTGCTTGCCCCATGGATCCGGGGGCCTCCCAGTAAGCAAGAGTAAGTTGGCTGAATATCCATTACATAGATGGTAGATTCAAAGATCTCCAAACCCACTTTGACCGGAAGATCCACTTCCCCGTGTACCATCCTTTTTGACCCATCAAAGGCTCGAACTACAATATCATTGGGTTTCAGTATGACCCCTTCGCAATCAAGTCTATCAAGAGTGCCTTTTGGTATAACATTTAACGAGGAAGCCAGTATCAACCAAAACATGAGCCATAGTAGTGCACCTGTATTCAATGGAGACATACATGGCCTTATTGTGGTTTCTTCCCTTGGGAGTCAGATCAGCATCAGAGAAACCTAATCCATTGTCAATCATTAAGCTAGCAACATAACTTCCAAATTGATCGACAGATATCTCTTATGGCACGTGAGCAGTCTTCAAGAATTTTACTAAAGCCTATGCACTAGCTTCAGAACACAGTAATAGAGATTAAAATAGAGATCTTGGATGGAGTCTTCCCCAGTTATTCAACAATTTTGTAGTCACTCTTGCGGATAATCTTCAATACCTCTTCCAACTCTCATCTAGAGGTGTCTTCAACTATATCTTCCTGAGGTGCCTCCGTCTGGGCAGGCTCTGTTATTTTCTCTTTACCCCGAGACTTAACAGTTGACTCGGTGGTTGTAACTTGAATAGGTGTAGAAATAGTCTTCGGAGAGATTTCTGGGGAGAAAACCCTTCCACTTCTAGTAACCTTACTGGTCCTAGCAATATTGTCAATGCCAAAATCAGCAACTTCAGTAACTTCATCTTCAACAGTCGGTAGTTCTTGTTTGATTCCATGGTAGTAGAAGTCGGATCCATAGTTCCAAATAATAGCTTTATCCGAAGAATATGGGATAGGTCTAGGTGTGGTGATGATCAGGGGAGCAACTTTCGGGTTGGCAGTAATCCTTACAGGACCTTTGGAGGTGATCTTGACAGGAGGGCCATAAATTACAGATAAGTCTTGAAATAGATTCTCAGTAGATGAAAACTTCTCGGTCAGAATTATATGATTGTCCATTAGGCTTTTAATTCCTTTCTTCAGTAATTTGCAGCCATTGGGTTAGGCTGCGCAGCAGTAACATTTTTCAATATAGCCCGAAAATAAATCAACCTGCAGCAGATTCTTCTTGATTATTGGTAGATGAGTAACTAATTCACTTATAGTAGCCACATAAATAACATTGTAAATTTCACTTATGCCTTTGTCATGCTTTGAAATAGGTGTAGTAATTACATTCGGGGTCTCCGGAGGATCAAACTCAATCTCCTTGTTGTCAATCATGTCCTAAATTTTGTTTTTCAGGGTCCAGTAGTTGTTGGTGTCGTGGCCATGACTGTTAGAATGGTAGGCGCATTTCGCGTTCGAATTGTACTTAGGAGAGGAGGTGTTGGGGTTCTGAGGAGGATCCCTTAGCGTAATCAGCTCCACTTTTAGTAAATGTTGTAACGCTTGAGACAATGGCATATTAATCTTGGTAAACTACCTTCCCGGAGCATTTGACCTACGCTTATTTCCCTGTTGTTGTTGTTGTTGTTGTTTAATAGACGTAGGATTAGAAATTAATACCGCTCCCACAGACTGATTGCAGTCATTTCTACCATGAGCTTTCTGACCATAAACAACATTGGTCTCCTTCTTACCACTGAATGTCTTCTTCACAGCACTCGAAGATACAGACACTTGAATTTTTCCACTCTTGCTACCACTTTCAACTCGTTCTCCAGTTAGAATAAGCTCCATAGAATCAGATGAAGAACTCCCAATTAGATGATTAAAGAATGGACCAGTCAGTGTGCCAATGAACATATCAACTAGCTTCCGGTCCGACAAGGGAGGTTGCACCCTTCCAGCTAAGTCTCTCCACTTATAGGCATATTCTTTGAAGCCTTCATTTGAACCCATAGTCATGTTTTATAATTGCACACAAGTCGGTGCAAGGTCATCATTATATTGATACTGCTTGTAAAAAGCAGCAACCAAGTCTTCCCAAGTGTGAATGTTGGTTCCCTCCAGCTGATAGAACCACTCGAGTTGTGTACCAGATAAACTTTCCTGAAAGAAGTGAACCCATAACTTTCTATCAGTAGTATGGGGTTGGATCTTACAAATATAGGACCTCAAATAAAGTTTCGGACAAGACACACCATCATATTTAGCAAAAGTAGGGACTTTGAACTTGTGAGGGATTACAACCCCCGGAATAAGACCCATCTCTCCAAAATCCAATCCAGGAACTTTCTGGATTTCCATGGCCTTGATGGGATCTTCCAGTTGTTTGTATATGTCGTCAGCAGGAGGATACTATTCATCAAAATAGTCTTCGTCCTCAGGCATCTTACCAGAACCAAGGTTGCTTCCACCTTCATCCCTGACACTTCTACCATCCTCCTCTTGGTTGTCTTCTTCATTATAGGTGATATCAGCAGTTTGAATTGGTTTAGAGGGACCTTTGAATCTTCTTCCCATGTTGAGGATAACAATTGGCTTCTGAGACTTCTTATTTTTAGTGATGAGCGCCATCATATCTTTTTGTCCTTGAGCTAGGTTCAGGAGGGTCTCCTGGAATTGGGCATTCTGAGCTTGGAGTTCCTTAACAATCTGTTCAAGATCCATCTTTTACTGAAATAAACAGCAAGAAGATGAGAAAAACCTGTATGGGAAAATGTGTTATGTAATGATGCATGATATGCAAATGCAATGTTTCAAGGATCGTTGCGGGATTTGAATTTGTTTAAACAAAAGGAAACAAGAAAAATTTTAGTAACAAGCTCAAATTATAATTGATTTTAATAAAAAGAGTTACAAAATAGCAAAATATAAATCCAAGTCTCCCATGGACGCTTCCTCTTTGTGTTGACATATGCATTAAGGCTTTGTTCTTCGTGGAGTCATTTTGTCAGCTCTAGTTCTTTCTTCTCACTAGCATAGAACTGAGCTTCGAAGGTATCTTTTTCTTCCTTTAGTTGAATCTAGGACTTATGTAGCTCTTCGGAGTCGGTAGGCATATCAGGATGAAGAACGGTATGAGGAACATCTCCTTCAAGACTAGGCTCTACGATCACTGGTAGGATAGTAGGACATGGCATTTTAAGATTCTGAGTACGAGACCGCACCCATCTTAAGTAAGGCTCTAGAGGAATGGAATTCTTATATCCCAAAGTCTTGCTATCAATCTTGTTGACCGTGCCCTAAGCACGTATAAACCTTTGATGGTAGTTTTGAGGATCGTTCTCATAGTCAAATATAATACCTTGGATGAGCATATCATGAGGATCGTCCCTTCGAGCATAACCAAACTGACACAGAGCTAGAGAGGGGTTATAAGTGATGCCTCCTCTTATGCCAAGGAGTGGTACATTAAGGAATTCCCTGCAGCGACAAATAATAGTGACATCTTCCTGAGATCGAGAACACCAATGGATATCTGCATGAGTGAGTGACATCAATCTTTAAGACCACCTCAAACCTTGTCCCTTCTTTATCACTAATCGAGGTAGGTGTGAAATAAACCACCTGGACAGTAGAGGTATGTAACACATAAGATTTCATTGCTTCTTCATATTACGAGTGTGGAGGGAATGTAGGACATCTATGAGCAAAGTAGGTATCGGATTATGAGTGAGAAATATTTTGATGGCATTCACATCTATGAATTGGTCCGGATTAGGAGAGAAACCCTTGAATCCTTTCCTTGTTTCCCAATTAGATACAATGTCTGATCAGTTCAGGTGTAAGGCTACTGCAATGTCTTCAGGCTACGGAGCTTGCTCTAGACCGGTGAAGGGTATCTGATCAAGAATAGGCACTTCAAGAAATTTAGAGAATTCTTCCATTGTGGGTACCAACTGATAATCTAAGAAAGTAAAATAGTGATGCTTTGGATCAAATAACTGGAAAAGAATGCTCATCATGTCTTCCTGAAAATCCAGTAGTAACCAAACTGAGTAGGTGACCATGTCTCTTGGTGAATTTAGAATTGTCGGGAACCTTTGAGACTAATTCCTCGAGTTTAGAAGGTACCCTTACGAAGTTGATCTGGATGGTATTCGTACGACTGGAAGCCATGATCCTGCAACACAGAACAATGATAAATCCCCTAGATCCTTGAAATGGTTAGTCATGATATGATGTTATGATGTCATGATATCATGTTCAAATAGATAATCAAACACAAGCAAAGCAAACAAAGGCCTTAGGTTTAAGGCTTGCATGAGGTTTGTAGGTGAGTACCCTCTTGAAGTTTAGTTGGCTCAACTTGTCCTAAAGAAGTTACCGGGTTCTAAGGATCTCAATATCACTTATTTTTCCCACAAGTTTCGTCTATCACGACAACTGACTCGCCACCAAACAAAACTCGAGAGTCGAATCTCAATGAGTGTAGTATCGAGTATCAACTAACTTCGGTATCCACCAAAGCCAACTATCTCACTACCTACTAATGGCTAAGTTAGGTTATGACACAACGCAACAGCCTAGTATGCTCCCCGACTGACTCGAGGGATACCATTACAAACCAAGGTTTCGCACTAATGTAGCCATCACTTTAACTATATCAGTATACGCCGTATAGTTTCCATGATCTATTTCTATTTACCTAAAATTTTCCCCAGATCCAGGTATAGGATCATTACACAAAATAAAACACAAACACCCTTTAAAAATAAAGCAGACAAGTCAAACAAGGAAAGCATTTAAAAATGATCTAGCTCTAAAGTAACCCTACTTTTAGTATTACCCATCAGAGTTATCAGTTCTGTAACACGGTGGGAGAACTGACTTGGTTTTTCATTTTGTCGCAAATGTGCAGATAACAAGAGTCGCCACCGACTTTTCTTTTATCCAACAAGGAAAGGGTGAAAAGAATAGGAAAGACCCTCGATATTTTTGAGTTCGGGGGGTGGGTTATGAAAAGGGAAGGTGTTAGCATCCTTTTTATCCGTAGTTATCTACAGGCTCTTAATCGCTAGCTCACTTTCTTTGTAAAAAATGCTTTGTGTTTGAAAATATTTTGAAAATGTCAATTGTAAGGCGAACTTTGTAATGATTCTCGTTTTTATTCTTGAGAATGCGTACAAAGTGTTTATTTGAAAACATTTATTGAAAAGTGTGATTGTGAGAAATGTTTTGTTTTGAAGAGCTTTGTGAGCAAGCGATTAGGAGTTCTACCCCACTCAAGGTCTTTATTTTACTTTTCCTCCTCCTTTAGATAGTACTACCCTACCATTAGTTATTAGGAAACCCTATCATTGGATGTGAAGGGACATGCGCGGGTCATCGTACAGTCATAAAGGTAACTCATATGGCCGCTTTAGCAATTTATTGTAAGGGACTAAGATCGTTTACCGAAGGCAGCATCAGAGGGTCATTGAGGGACTATGATCTTTTGTATCGGAGGGACTTTTCTAAAGCATCCCCATGTTCGAGGGGCATGACTGCTTTTATTTGAAGGCAACAAGTGGGATTACCCTAGAGGTGAGTGTGTGAAAATTGATTTAATTCAGTTATTTATCTTGATTAGAGTTATCTATCGTTTGTTTTAGATCTTGCCATACAAACCCTAATTACTAGCAGTTATAGGGAAAGCAGTAAATTGCAAAAAATAAAGGTCCTACGCTATTACAAAGCTTCGGGGAAGGGGGTACAAAACCCTAAAACGGGGAAAAAATAATAAACCCTAATTAAAACTATTACAACCCATTAGCAGTTACATAAATTGGGAAAATAATGCGGAAATAATAAGGTTCGCGAAGATTGTAAAACAAAGAGAGAAAGAAACCGTTTTTTTATCGTTTGATGATTAATATAGAATTTAATTGATTAAAAAAGAAGTTAGTTAATTAAACAAAAATCCTAAATTCTATATCGATTTTAAGTTGATTGAGAAAACCTAAAAAATAAAACTAGGGTTAATTAAATAAAACCTAAAATTAAATTAAAACCTAGAATTAATTAAATTAAAATTAAATTAAAACCTAAAATTAAGTTTAACTTAGAATTAATTAAAATAAAAAATTAAGTTTAACCTAGAATTAATTAAAACCTAAAATTGAATTAAATTAGGGTTTTAAAAAAACAATGGTTTTACAAAAAAAGGGTTTTGTAAAAGAACAGGTAAAAGAAGGAAAGAGTGAGAAACATAGAATTGGAAAAAGAGTAGGGGTGGGTGTTGAACTCACGCCCTCAAGAAGTTTCAGCAGAAAGCATACCACCAGGCCAACATGCTCGTTGTGTCAAGGTAACAAGTTCAATGTGTCATATGATAAACCTGCAAAGATAATGGAAATATGAAAAAAAATGGAAAGACCCAGGATCAAACTCGTGACCCGAGAGAGGAGTGACTTAGCACACATTTTTCTATTATTGGGGTGGTTATACATCCATTTATATAAATCAATCAATTAATATATAATGTATAAACAAATATATTGGTCAGAGAAGCGCCAGAGCCCTAGCTCCGGTCATCTTCTCCGACGAGCCAATTCTTGCACCTGCGAAAATAACAAATGTTAATGCATGAAGAGGACTCTACCCCCTAAACCCCTTTTGATTCCAATGGTGGTGGCCGTTTGGCCTGAATGTGCTTGTATTCAAAGATACGAAGCAAACTTCTCCCTATGCCCTAGTAATGGCACGATTCTGTTTATGTGCCAAAGCTTACATGTAAAATGTTAGAATAATTCTAATAATGCATATTAGTTATGCTGGCATGTTAACAACGACTGAAATCGTGCTAAACCTTAAAAATCAAAACTCACCAACTTACCAACCGGAGTTCACGCAAGGAAGGGTTCTAAGATTGCTTTGCGATGGATAAGGACCGGTATCAACTCCTGGATGCTTCAAAAGATGATGTAACGCTCAAAATTTCTTGAGAGTGGCTGGAGAATAGGGTTTTGTTTTGCCCTAAATCTTGAATTTTGAGAGATTTTTTGAGGTGGTTCTTGAGGTAGCTTTCACGTGTATTTTTGGTCTGAATGCACTGTGTATTTATAGGACAATGATTTAGGTTAAGAAAATAGGATCATATCTTTGTCATTCATGGTAAAAAGATTTGATGGAAAATTTGTATGAAAAGCTTCTATGATTGCTCAATCTTGTGCCAATCAACCTTGCACGTTTTCTTGGTCTTCAAGACACATCCTTGGGCCTCCAATCTAATCATAATAAAGGTCCATGCGCCTAAATTCAATGGTTTCATGTTTTATTTGATTTAATTTGACTTTAAATTAATAAAATACAAATGAAATAAATAAATATCATAAAAAATATGTGAATGGACTTAGGGGTGTTTAAACATGTCATGAACACGTTTAGATCTGAAAACTTAGGCCCAATAGCTCAAAATTACAAATTTGCTCAATTTAGAATTCATGCATTTGCCCAAAATTTCCTAAATTTCAATGGTCAGAACTCTCTCGATGTTCATCTTTTGAAAGTGATCTTGGACTTTTTTGAAAGCCCAAGATGTCCCATACAAAATATATGTTGATCATTTTTTCTTTTGAAGACTTTATCTTGACGTAAGTTGCCTTGACAAAAAGTGTCTTTTTGTTGACTTTTGAAATGACCTGTAATGTATTGGCTTATATCTCTCAAATGATGCATTTTTTGGACTTAAGCTTAGAGATACAAAGTTGTAAAGAATTAAATTTCCTTCAAAATAAGCTTTAGTTGGGGAAAATTTGATGAAACATGTGTAAGTTATGCTTGGTTAAAGTTCAGTTGACTTCTCCTAAGGAAACCCTAATTTGGCAACTTTTGATGATTTTATGGCTTTTCTTGAGGAATCATGATCAACCCTTGATAAAATGATGAATGTGACTTCATAATGTTGATGTTGAGCAAAAATCTTGAAGTTTGACTTTATGTTGACCATAATTGACTTTTTACTCAATATAGTTGATTTTCATTCATCTGAGCCATTGACTGAGTAAATTTATGATGCAAGGCTTGCAACTTGACATGAGCATTCTTAAAGACCTATGTAGAGCTATGAAAAACACTTGAGACCTTGAGAACCAAATCTTCCTTGTTAAACACAAAACCCTAGTTGTGGACCCATTGCTTAGAAGGAGAATTTGTCTGATCAATTCTTGAGTCACCTTGAGCATTTGACGACCTTATGAGAATCTCTTGAAGAAAAATGAGAGGTCAAATTTTGGGGTACAACAGGCCACGCTAAGCCCACACTGAGGACCTTGAGAACCCAATTTCGATGTAAATGTGACTTTATAGTGTTTCTAAGTCACGGACCATGCTAAGCCCGCACTGAGGACGCTTAGCACACGACTTGTTGCAAAAAAATTCAGCTCTTGTTTTTGCCATAATTTGAGAACCGTAACTCTGATTTACGCACGATTTGAAGTGTTGGAAAGCTTATTCAATACTATATATAACAATGACTAAATATAATTGCTTGAATACCTACAAAAATGAGATAAAAAACAATCAAAATCAATGATATTTACACTAACCGACAAAACTATACTAAAATACTAAACAATAACTTATTCACACTAAAATTGAGGTTATTGCTAGACAAACTAATGAATCAAGTCAATAAGTGCCAATTATTAACACTCAAAAACACCATAATTTGGCACTTATCAATGATATTCTAACTTTCGACATCTCCCATTATTTCCCTATTCCAAATGAACCCATGGGTAGGGTGGAGTGTAAGAGAGAAAAATTCTTCTTCAAGATGCATATAAGGAAACCCCTCAGATGGACATGGTGCTATGTTCACCAAGTTCCTGTCAAGAAATAACCTTGGTCCATTCTTGTGCAATCTACGTGGTTTGTTTCTGCCAAGAAATAAACTTGGTATGTTCAATATTTTCAACAATCATGTCAACCCTCTAGATCGCAACATGTTGGTAAAGTAACAAAAGTACTGCCCAAACTCCATGGACTCACTCCCTTCCCAGAAGCAGATTATAGCTTGCTTTTGAGACAATTACCATAAGCACAGTTGATCTTATGATCGAACCAACTGTTATGTCAACTTGTATTACTCCTAAAGTGTGCCCTGTTTTACCCTCATAAATTGACAAAACCATATTATGGGGTCGGAGATTGGTATTGAACTTACCAATATTTCTTAACAAAAAGTGATGCATAAAATTTACCGCTACCCCACCATCAATTAGAACTTTATTCACTCCCACATTTTCCACTTTTTCGTTGACAAACAATGGCTTCAAGTGATTCTTCATTCCGACATCCTGTCTTTCAAAGAATGCATTTTGTTCTTCGATGCATCCATTGTTCATTACAAACTAGCACACTAGTTTATGCTTAGCCATCTCTTCTTTATCATAGTCGACTTGATATAAAACTTTAGTAACACAATCATATTTGATGGGCAATATTTATACCACGGTACAAACGGCATCCAAATCATCTTTGGATCCTGAGTCGAAGTTATCAGTCACCATTTCTTCCTTCTTCAATGGTGGATCCATCTTAGCCTTTCCTTTTGACTTAACTTGAACTGGTGAAAACAATTTTCTTCATGTTGGTTTCTTATCCAGATCGCTTTCATTTGGTAAGGTTTAATATTACTTGATTCATCCAGTCTTCTTCTTCTTCTTCTGGAACCTTCACCACTAAGTTCTCGACATGTGATTTTGCCCCCTTATAATTTGTAGGACCATAAGAGTGTTTCTTAGAGACCTGGAATTTTTCACGATAGGAAAATGAAGATCCCCTCCCCATTTTGAAACTCCTCCATTTATGGTTATTATATTCTTCCTTTCCAGTTGGTCGAAACCACTTTCCCTATGGAGCATTCGACGAAGACACATAAGTGTTGGGTCTGTTTCTAGGTTGAGTTGGGAATTGTTGTTTCTTTTGAGTGACCCCTCTTTTATTGAAATAAAGGTAAGGTTAGTCGTTCCTCTTTCTAGTGTTTTGTTTCTCTTGTCGAGCCTTCTCCACTTATTTTACAGCTTGCTTGAATCACAATTTTGCTCAGTCAATTGACCAGATGACTGAAAATCAGCTGTATTGGGTAAAAAGTCAATTATGGTCAACCTGCAGTCAAACTTCATGATTTCTGGCCAACATCAATATTTTAAGGTCCTATTCATTATTTGATCAAGTATTGATCACAATTCCTCAAGAAAAGCACTCCATTTACCAAAAGGGCAAAATGGTCAAAATTAGGGTTTTGACTGTAAATTGACTAATCACCGACTTTTGACCTAATACATGATCCAATGGCTTGAAGCATAATCTCGAGGATTCAAATACAACATGTTGACCTAATCTCATGGCTCAAATCATCTTTCAAAATCAATGGATTGATAGTTGATTTTTTGGTCAACTGATGAAAAGTCAACGGATGCACAAAAAGTCAAACTTTGACTTTTTTTATCAAGATTTGATTTCAAAAGTCACAATTCATCAAGAAATTCAAAAATATGAAGCTTGATTATCAATAAATCAAGAAATTCAAAAGTCATTTTGAAAAGTCTAACTTTTCAAGACTTAGAAATATTTTCTTTAAGTGTTTTTTTACATGATAATTTCACTACTTCATGCCAATTTTTCACCAAAATGCAAGATGATTCAAAAGAAACTTTCAACATGAAAGTTGTAGATCTTGATGAGATCTACAGCTTTTTATTAGAGGGCTAATATCCAAAAAGTGCTTAGTTTTTGAGTTATAAGCCCATGAAGTCATGCATTTTTTCTAAAAAAGCACTTAGTGAAAATTTGACCTAGTTTAGGCAGATTTTTGTCTCAACTTCTTGGTTATTTTTTACATAGATCCAAGATGATTTTTTCAAAATGGTAAACATGAAGGTTGTAAAGGATGTTTCAAGCTTTCAAAAATTTCCAAGAACATGAAGTGATCATGCTTGAGCTAGAAGTTTCGAAGAGATGAAGATGGTCTCATAAACTTGAATTATAGGTCATTTTCTTGATGAACATTTGATCCAATCTCATAGCCATACTGCATAATATTACTTTTCATGCTTATAACTTGTGTTTCACTCCATAATTAATTAATTACACAACTGATAGAGCCATTATCCAAGCATTTGAGCCATTATCCAAGTTGCATTTCCATTTAAGGCACAAAGTTACCATTCCATTCTTGAAAAGTTGCTTTAATCACAAAGTCAACTTGTCTTGAGCTCCTAACTTGTTTGTTCAGCATACACTCTGTTGTACCCCAAAATTTTCCCTCTCATATTTGTCAAAACATTTCAATAAATCTCCAAGTTGCTCAAGATAGTCCAAGGGTTGGCCAGACAAGCTCTCTCCTAAGGCAGTCTACCCCAAATTAGGGTTTCATATTGCATTAAGATCCTTGATTCCAAGTGGTCACAAATGCTCAACATTGTCCTAATGTGTACTCAATATCATCCATGTCAGGTTTCAAGCCTTGCAGAGGAAGTTTACTCAGTCAATTACTCAAAGGTCCAAAAATCGACCATGATAGGGCAAAAGTCAACTGTGACCTACATACAGTCAAACTTCAAGATTCTTGGTCAACATCCTCATTTTGAAGTATATTTCATCATTTTATCAAGTGTTGATCATGATTCATCAAGGATTGCTCACAATTCATCAAGACTCAAAAGTTGCTAAATTAGGGTTTTGTAGGAAAAGTCAACCCAACTTCGACCAAGCATAACTTTCTCATACTTTATGGTAAATGACCTATCCTAATCTCATTTTGAAGAGGATTCAATTCCCTACAATCCATATTCAGCTCCCAAGATCAAAATATGCACTCACAAGAAGTTATGAATTTGGACATTATAGGTCATTTTGAAAAGTCAACAAAAACACCTTTTTGTCAAAGCTTCATACATGAGCATGGAATATCAAATTGAGATGATACTAAAAGGGTTGGTTAGAGGACATCTCAATCTTTCTAAAAAGTCCAAGAACACATCCAAAGAGTCAAAATTGAGGAAGTTATGCAATGTTGAAGTTGACCTTTTTTGCAAAATTGCCAAAAGTCAATTATCCCCAAAACTTCAAATTTTGCCAAATGGGCCCATTCTTTTTCACTTGTTTTGAGTTAGAATTATATCCCACATGCTCTAGCCTTGTCCATGTGTCCATATCATATTTTTATTATTTAATTTGGTTTTATTTGAATTATTCCAATTTAAATCAAATTAAATCAAATTAAATCCAAAAACATTGAAACCAAAGATCTTTTAATGATTTCATGCTTCATTGGACAGCTAGCACCATTCCAAATTCGCATCAAAGGTTGTGAGCACAAAAAGATTCAAAATAAGCCAATTTTGGAAAGCTTTAATGAAGGATCAAATCAAATATCAAAGTCATTGAAAGAGGAAGATTTGGGCAAGGTAATCAACCCTAATGCATTGTACAATACATAAAGAGGCGAGGCATATCAAAATAAGGGTTGGAGATCAGGCATAGAGTGAAGACAAAATTTGAAAAATATCAAAGAAAGTGTGAGATCGAAACAGAGGTTAGAGGCATCCTCAAGGCTTGGCATTTGTCCCAATCGTCTCCTGGCAATCTCCACAAGCGAAAGCAACCAAAAGCAGGCGTTTTCGAGCCCTCTCACGCACTGTAAGTCATTCACTGAATCACTATATTCTTGAATTTGAAAAGCTTCATTCTTGCATCTATAATGAAAAATAATTGCATATTCTTGATCACCATATCATTTACAAGCTTTTTACAATAGCCAAATTCATTTATATGACTTATATCGTGAATCACCATGGTTAGGGTTTCTTGGAGTTTTTTAGGGTTTTTGTTTTCAGAAATAATTGGCCCTAGTAATGGATATGGTTGTGATCAGAAGAAGATGAAAAGTCTAACCATGGTGCTATAACTCATTTACATGGCATGTACGAGATTTTAAGGATGCTTGGTTTGTAGTGACAGACATCTGTCCGTGGGTATAGCCCTTTGAGTTTTAGTCACGGTGCAGAGGAAGGAGACGATGAGGTATCGTCCCACCATAGGCTTATTCAAATACCAGTGCGCCTTTTTTATTTTTGTCCACTATATTTCATTTTCTTTATATTATCATTGTTTTGTATTTTATTAACAAATAAAAACAAGCAGCCTAGTGGTAACCACGTCAGCGCATAAGGATTCAAAGGCTGGAGGTCAGGGGTTCGATCCCTGCCTCCAGCAATTTTCCATTTTCTTGTTTATTTTCAGGGAATCTAGTGCATACTCAAGTCTACCATCCACCATGGACATTCATCATCAGCGTGCCAGATGGCCAGATCTGGTGGGCACCCTTGAAGGTGCACCAAAAGACCAAGTCAACGCCAGCGCATTGGATCAGAAAAGTCAAATTGGATCAACATCATTGGGCCAATATTCTTGCTTTCTGCACCCCCTAAATCAGGTCCATTCCTCTATCTTTCTATATTTTATTTATTTTCATTTAATTATTTTTAATTAATTACTAACCAATAAATTAATTTCTTTTTTATCAAAAAAATCACAAAAATATTTTTACCCAATTAAATTTAAGAACTTTATTTTTCATTAATAAATATTAATTAATTTAATTAGGTAGATTAATTAGGTAACTTTAATTTATTTTGCAAATAATTAAAAAATCAATTAGAATTAATAGGTTTTAACATTAATTTAATTATTTTATTTTCTTTCCCAAAAATATGTCATTAATTATTTTTCATTTATTAATTTAATAATTAATTTAGTTTTTAATTTTAGGATTTAATTTCTTTTCTTTAAAAAATAAAAACAACCAAACATTTTCTTTTAAACGGGTCAAAACCCTAAATTCGCATTCGATTTAATTTCACCTGGCGCGCTTTATTATTTTATCCAAATTATTGTATCCTCTCCCGGATTGTAATATTTAATTAGGACATTTATTTTTACCGATTTTTATTTTATTTTCAAAGGGTTGTTTTTGGCGATGTAAATACCCGACGCTTTGTAATAATTTAGTTTAAATTCCGCACCTTTAATTTATGCAAATATACAACTGCTAGATGTTTGATAATAGGGTTTGCATGACAAGAATGAATGCCTAATTTTAAAACGGTTAGATCACCCTAAACATGTGCAAAGATAAAAATAACTGAAATCAACACACTCGCACATGCACACTCCTAGGGTACATCCCACTTGGTTGCCTTCGTAAATGGTCATTGAGTATAGGTTATTTTAGAGGTCGCCCTCTTGTCTAAAAGATCATAAGTTGCCTCGGAAAGGTTTCCTCGGATATTGTTACCTCGGATAAATGATCTAAGACATTAGGGTTACCGCTAAGATGTCCTAACATTGCTTTAGTGACCGTATGTCCCTCTTTCGAATTGACTCTCAAACTCCAACAACGATGCTACCTACTCACTAATAGTGGGATAGCATTGTCTAAAGGAAATTAGCATAGAACGATTCCTTTTTTGAGTAGGTAGATTAGTTCTTAGATACTTGCTCATCCAAAACAAAACTTTTTCACACTTACACTCTTTTACAAACAAGTTTTCAAAAACGCTTCATTACACTCTTGAAGACAGAAGCAAGAGTTAAATCGAAGCCAAAACAAAAACTTTTCAAAAACCCACAAGCACAAAGAAAACAATTTTGAAAATGATGAGCAAGTACCTAAGAGCCCGTAGATAACTACGGATAGAAAGGGTGCTAATACCTCCCCTTTCTATAATCTACCCCCCGTACTCAGAAATATCTCAAAAAAGGAATTTTTCTGTGCTTTTTTCCTTTCCTTGTTGGATAAAATAAAAGTCGGTGGCGACTCTTGCTTACCGCGAAATTTTGCGAAAACAAACACAAAACGCAAACCAGCATTCCAAAAACAGTCAGTTCTTCCCACCGTATCACAGAACTGGCGACTCTGCTGGGGATTTATAAGTAGGGTGTACCTTAGGATTAGTTCATCATAATGTTTTTCAATTGCTTGATTTGTATGCTTTATCTTTGTGGGTTTGAATCGGAGTTATTATAGATCCTAACCCGGATCTGTGGATACCTTTTAGGTAAGTAGCAATAGACTGTGAGGGAACTGTACGGTGTAGACCGATACGGTTGAAGCAGTAGATACTTTGGTGTGGCACTTTAGTTTATACCGATATCCCTTGTTGTGGAACAGGGAGAATATGGGTCTGCTAAGGGGTCATTAAGCACCAACTGACCTTAGAACCTATAATTGACCAACTTGGCCATAGAAAAGTAGCAGTATGCTACACTCATTGAGACCAAACTCTTGCGATGATTCCGACTGCAAGAAAAGGTTGCTAAACTGGAATTATGACTGATCGAGGGTGGTCAGTGATATTGAGATCCTCTAGAACCCGGTTACTATTTTTAGGACAGGTTGAACCAACTAAACTAAAAGAGGGTAGTACCTAAACTCCATGCCAGCCTGAAATTTAAGGGCTACTGTGTGACTTGTTTGCCCTTACCATGTTTGCTATCTGTGAATACTTGTGGTGTGTTTCTATCATGACATCATGCATCATGACATTGCATGCATATTTCACTAGACTAACCCATTTCAAAGACAGAGGGGATTCATCTTTGTTCTGTTTTGTAGGTCATGGCCTCTATGCGTAGAAACACTATTCGGATCAGCTTTGTACAGATTTCTACTCAGCTTAGAGATTTGGTTGCAAAGGTTCCAGATACTTCCTCCTTTACCAGAAGACATGGTCACCTCCTTGGTTTGGTCACTTCCAAGATGGATGAGCAGATGATGAGTGTCTTGTTCCAGTTTTTTGACTCGTTGCACCACTGCTTCACCTTCCCGGACTATCAGTTGGTCCCTACTTTGGAGGAGTTCTCTGATTTGCTTGGTATTTCTATTCTAGAGCAGACGCCATTTACAGGTTGGGAGATAGCTCTTAGGCCAGAGGATGTTGCTACAGCCCTACATCTGACAAAGGCTGAGGTAATGTCTAACTGGGAGACTCGGAGTGGGACAAAAGGCTTCTTGGCTAAGTTCTTAGTTGATCAGGCTAATCAGTTCTGGGACAGTTTAAATTTTCAAGCATTTGAAGATATCCTGGCTCTTCTCATATATGGTCTGGTTTTGTTCCCTAATTCAGATTCTTTCATCGACGTGAACACAGTGAAGATCTCCATGTCCCGTAATCTGGTGCCCACTCTCTTAGGTGACATTCTGCATGCTCTTTATGCCCGTACTGCTCGGAAACGGGGAACCCTTATTTGTTGTGCACCATTGCTGGTGAGGTGGTTTATTTCTCACCTCCCCAAATCTGTTTTGAAGAACAAGGAAGGTATGGTATGGGCCTACAGAATTATGTCCCTTTCTCATACGGACATCATCTGGAGCACTAAAGACATGGAAGAAGTAGTTGTTATTGACCGGTGCGGAGAATACCCCAATGTTCCTTTACTTGGAATTAGGGGAGGAATAACCTATAATCCTTATCTGGCCTTACAACAGTTTGGGAGAGCTAGAAAAGACGGACCTCATGAGTTGCTAATTTCGAGCATTGTCTTCGACTTCCAAGGGGATAGTGAGGGACATCGCCGCAGATTCATACGGGCTTGGAACAGGGTACACAGGTCTGATCCACATGAGCTGGGAGCGAAGACTTCTCTTCCGATGGAACCGTATCTCCGGTGGGTTCGAGCCCGTGCTCAAAAACTGGGGATGCCGTACGAAGCTGTCTTACCGGTAATTGTTGAGAGTACTGATGAAGAAGGGGTTCCACCTACCATCCTCCATCCATACATGCCTACTGACATTGGGGCATTAAAAAGGTCTTGGATCCAGCTAAGAGAAGAACGGGATACTTACAGAGAAAAGTATCATGAGCAGGAGCGGAAGATCCTAAAGCTTACAAGACAGCTGGAGAATGAGAAGGTCCTCAACGACTATGTCAGTAGAGGAGGAAAACGACCATGGGAGCGTTGATGTCTTTTGTTATTTCTAGTTTTGATTTACTTTTCAGTATTTCTTTTTTGTAACGCCTTAAAGGCATTTTTCAAACATTGTTTCAAGTTTATCTAATAAAAGTGTGTTTCATTTTGGTTTACGAATTTGAATCTCCCGATGTCTTTGAAATCATATCATACGCATTTCATTCCATGCACCTCATTACAGGTACCCTTATAGGTCTCTTATCTTCTTCGTTGTTTATTTTAGCATCATGTCTGCTTAAACATCCACTGATCAAGCTATTAAGGCTCTTCAAGCTCAAAACGCTTAGTTCCAGGAAATGTTCATGAACCTGACCAAGGGGCAGAAAGATCTGAAGACTCTTATCTTGAATGATAAGAAGAAGAAGAAGAAGAAGAAGAAGAAGAAGACAGTCCTCCTGAACATGGGTCACAGGTTTGGAAACAGGTTGCGAGAGGAAGTTGATTTGTCTCACTCATCTGGAGGGGGAGAGAATCAGGAAGAAAGGAGGGCTCCTAGCCCTGTGGTTTCTGACAACGAGACTGACTTTGACGAAGACCAGTATCCTCCAGTTGAGGACAGGTATAAGCAACTTGAAGACCGTTTAAGCGTGATGGAGATCCAGAAGATACCTGGGCTAGATTTTGGAGAGTTAGGTTTTGCATTTGGGCTGGTGATTCCCCACAAATTTAAAGCACCAGTCTTTGCTAAATACGACGGGGTCTCCTGCCCAAAGCTACACCTCCGCTCGTATGTTAGAAAGATTCAACCGTATACTGCTGACAGGAACCTATGGATTCATTTCTTTCAAGATAGTCTTTCAGGGACTCAACTTGAATGGTTCTATCAACTTGAAGGAGCTAACATTCGCAATTGGGAGGACCATGCGGCTGCTTTTTACAAGCAGCACCAATATAATGTCGACCTTGCTCCCACGCGTACCCAACTTCAGGGTATGTCTATGGGTGCGAGCGAAGGTTTTAAGGACTACGCTCAGAAGTGGAGAGACCTTGCTGGTAGAGTCCAACCCCCTCTGGCTGACAGGGAGTTGGTGGATATGTTTCTGGGGACCTTGTCTGGTCCATATTTCAACCATTTGATCGGAAGTTCATCGTCTGGTTTCACCAAATTGATTATGATTGGGGAGAGAGTTGAAGCCGGTATCAAGAGCGACAAGTTACAGAAAGGTGCTTTGTCAAGTACCGAGAAGAAGCCCTTCATGAAGGAGTCTAGTGCAGTTTACAGCTCTAGGAACCAAAGTCGACCCGAGCGCCGCCAAGCAGTTAATGCGGTGGTTATATCAAGACCAACTGTTGCCCCACAACGCAACACTCAGCAAAGAGCAGAGAGGCCTCAAAGACAATTTACTCGGCTCAGTATGACTCTATCTCAAATTTTTCCGCAGTTGTTGAAGACCAACTTGGTGATTCCGAGGGACGCTCCAAAGAATCCCAACACCACATTGCCGCTGTATAATCCGAACGCCCGCTGTGCTTATCACTCTGATAGCCCAGGGCATGATACCAATAACTGTTGGGCTTTGAAGAATAAAGTGCAGGATCTGATTAAAGCTAAGGAAATCGAGTTTGAAGCGCCGGAAAAGCCTAATGTCATAACGGCTCCTATGCCGAAACATGATGCGGGAGTAAATGCAATTGAAGATGATGTGGAAGAGTCAGAGTTTGAAAGCTAGATTTACCTGACTACTGATGGTGTCTTAAGCAATTGGACAGCAAAGGACTTCGTGCCAATTTCTTTTATTACACAGTAATGAGACTTTTGTTTTGAATTTGTAACAGACAATTTTAAAACTTTACGGCCCGGTGCCTTACCCGAGACACCATGGCTTTGTTTGTGAGGGCTTTATATTTGTCATCTCCATATATCATTAATAAAAGCATTGGATGTTTTCTTGCATTACGAATTTTGTGCTCCTTGTTTTTCTTTTTCTATCTTGCAAAACAGCTATTTTACACACACTCACATATATAGGTCTATATCCACTATGGATCCCACTGATAACGATTCTGCTACTGCCAGTTATGAATTCGAAAGTCCGATTAACCAAGCCGAGAACGAAGGTGAGGATGATTGTGAAGTGCCTGGAGAACTTGTTAGATTGTTACTTCAGGAAGAGAGGGACATACAGCCGCATGAAGAGCCTGTGGAAACGGTAAATCTAGGTACAGAGGTAGACAAGAAAGAGGTCAAGATCGGTGCAAACCTGGAATTTAGTGTTAAGAAACGGTTGATTCAGATGCTGCGTGACTATGTTGAGATATTTGCCTGGTCTTATGAAGATATGCATGGGTTGGATACTGATATTGTGGTTCACCGCTTGCCTACCAAGGAAGATTGTCCTCCAATGAAACAGAAAGTCCGCCGAATGCGCCCAGAGATGTCTGAGAAAATCAAGGCCGAGGTTATGAAACAGTTTGACGCCGGTTTTCTAGCAGATACTTCTTACCCAAAGTGGGTTGCTAACGTGGTCCCGGTGCCAAAGAAGGATGGTAAAGTTCGAATGTGTGTTGACTATAGGGATCTGAACAGGGCAATCCCCAAGGATGATTTCCCTCTGCCTCATATCGATGTTCTAGTTGACAACACCGCACAGCATAAAGTCTTCTCCTTTATGGATGGTGTGATACGGTGGGAGAACTGACTTGGGATTTGTGTTTGTTTTCGCAAATGTTGTGGTTTAGCAAGAGTCGCCACCGACTTTTTATTTTACCCTAAGGAAAGGTCAAAAAGCACAGGAAAGACCTTTGAGATGTTTCTGTGGGTTCGGGGGATAGATTATGAAAAGGGAAGGTGCTAGCACCCTTTTCATCCATGGTTATTATGATCGGTGGATCTGGAACTGATTGTTTAACGCTGGTTTCGCGAAATATCGCGGAAGCAAGAGTCACCACCGTCTTTTATTTTCTCCAAATGGAAAGGACAAAAGCACAGAAAAATTCCTTAAAGAGATTGCTCTCGGTCCGGGAGGTAGATTATAGAAAGGGAAGGTGTTAGCACCCTTTCTATCCATAGTTATCCATGGGCTCTTAGATACTTGCTCATTGTGTTTTCAAAAAATGGTTTGTCTGCTTTTCAACTGTGGGTTTTAAAAAGTTTCTTTGAAAATTTCAGTTCGACTCTTGTATCGGTCCTCAAGAGTGTTTGAAAAATGCTTTCGAAAGCTTTTTGAAAATGTGTTGGTGTGAAAAGTATTTTTGATTTGTTTTGTTTTGAATTAGAGCAAGTATCCACGAGTCGTCTACCTATCCTAAGGAATTCGTCTGTGTAAATGTCCTTTAAAGTAGTGCCATCCCACCATTGAGAGGTAGGTAGCACCACCGTTGGAGGTGTTCGGGTCAATTCGAGGTTCGGGACATGGTGATCACCAGAGCAATGGGAAGACACCTTAGAAGCTACCCTCGTGCCAGGTTCCCGGATCATGAGGAATCCTCTACTCGACGATCACCTTTCGAGGCAAGGCAACAGTGAGGCGTACCCTAGGGGTGGTGTGTGATTTGTGTGTCGTTTTCATTTGCATTTATCTTGGTCATGTCAAAGTGATCTAAGCGCTTGTTTTTATTTTTGTCCATTCATTCTTGCATGCATTTATTTAACAGTTAAAATATTGCGAGAAATAAAAGTTCTAAAGCTATTACAAAAGGCGCGGGTCCACATCGCCAAAATTTCCAGAACCCGATTTGATAGAAAAATAAAGAATTAAAGAAAAGTAAAGTGCGAGAAATTAATTACACAGCTTTGGGAGAGGTACATGAATATTATAAAGAATAAAAAATAAATATGCGAATTGAATTAAAGTTGAAACGAGGGCGTTGGACCCTTTTTAATTAAATTAAATTAAACGATTATTAAATTAATAAAATTAGAATGAAAAGAAATTGTTTTTGGTATTTTGGTATTTTTATGATTTTAATGAAAAAGAATTGAATGAAATTAAAAGGTTAACCCTAATCCTAATTGTTTTAGTTTATTAAGAAAGCCATAAATTTTAACCTAATATTAATCTAATTATTTACATGCAAATCTTGATTTATAAAAATAAATAATATTTTAATAATTAATTATTGTGAAATAAAAGAAAAAAAGGATAAAAAATTAATTAAACCCTAATTCTACAAATTTTAGGTTTTTATTGAAAAAATATTAAGAGTAAGTCCTAAATTTAAAACTAAGTGAATTAATGAATTTATTTACAAAAAAAAATATTAATTAAATAAATATATTTAATTTTTGTCTTTTTTCTAATTTTTATTGTTTTTATATTTTTTATGAAAAATTAAGTCAAAGGAATTAATTGAAAAGAATAATAATTGAAATAAAAAGAATAAAAAAAAAATATTGAAGATTGCAAACCTATGGGGGTTTCTGTCCCCAAAGTGGAGGTTGGTCTTTAGCAATTTGAGCCCAATAAGCCTTAGGCCTGGCTGACTTTTCCACTAGCGTACCCAAGCGTTGACTCACGTGTACCATGCTCTTCAGATCTGGGCCCTTGAATTGATGAGATTGAGCGCGTGGCAGGCTTGATGGAGGAACGCATGATGGTCCATAGCGTTGGCACTGCATAGGATCATTAAATGAAAAATAGTATTGAAAGGGTGGGGGACCTGGGGCTCGAACCCAGGTCCTGAAGATTACCAGTCTTGCACTTTACCAAACGCGCTGCTTGGGTTCTTTGTTTATATAATAACCAACAATTAATATAAAATAGAACAAAACGCTAGTGGACTTTTAGCGCGAATTTTTGAATAGACCAACCAGAGCTGGCCACTTCATCGTCTTCCCCATGGTTTTGTTTTTCCTGAAAAATAGAAAACGGTTAGCGGGGGTTTTAAACCCCCTCAAAACAAGCTTGTTCTGATAATAGCGATTAGGCCGTCCGGCCACATAAATTAGGCGCGATGGTCTTTTCCAATTCGTCCCAACCTGCTGGTTTTATTCATGGTATTGATATGTCTTAATTTTGCAGGGATGAGAAACGCCTAAATTGAAAACCTGGAAACCCTAGATGTCTTTAATGGTGAATCCTCATATGGGGCACGAAAACAAAATCAAACCACACAGTTAGCTTCAGAATTGAACAATGAATATGAATCAAATGTTAAAAAGTACTAAAAGCGCATGATTCATGATGCAAGAACATGGAATTTTTTCTGTACAGGGTGCGTTCGTTTTACCAATTCTTGATGTTAGGATGAATGATTTTGATCTGTGTACGTTCCTTGAAGCCTCAGGAACACAATGGAATCAGTGTTGTGGCTGGAAACGACCTGCAAGTGTGTTTTCAGATTTGAGTTTTCAAGCAAAAAGTTCAAATTGGTTTCTTGGTATATGGCGCAGCTTCTAGTCTTTTAGGATTAGGTTTAGCATCTATATGTACCTGTGAATGATTAGGGTTAAAGAAATCAACCAAAACCTTTGCATTCATGATTTGCAAGATTTGATTTTCCAAGATCTTTTCAAATATTTTTCATGCCTATTTGGTACAAATCATGGCCAATTAACTTCAATTCCTTCTATATCTAATCATGCACGAATTATTGAGTATATATCATGCATAAAAAGATTGAAAAACTTAGGTTTAGTATTTTTCATGTATTTTAATTAATTTAAATGAATTATTAATAATAAAAATCCAAATAAATAAATAAAAAATGAAGAAAAACTTCCCTTTGGGCCAAATGGTCGTGCACATGCCTTGGATAATGGATTGTGGAAAAAAAAAGAGGCCCATTGGCATTTTTAGGTCATTTGAATCAATGTTGACTTTTCAAAATATCCAAAAATTTCCCAACTTCCACAAGGCATAACTTGCTCAATTTTTAAGCTTTGCTCATGTTCTTGGACATTTTGGAAAGGTCTTTGAGTCCTCTAACCAATGCCTTTGGTCCCATGTCATTTTGATTTACCAATCTCAAGTTATGGCCTTTGACTTAAAGTCCCTTTTTGTTGACTTTTGAAAATGACCTATAATGTTGAAATTGATAACTTTTTGTGAGAGCATTTCTTGGACTTGAAGTATGAAGAGGAGTTGTAGGAAATGTCATCCCCTTCAAAATGAGATTTGGATGGAATTTTTCTGATAATTCATGTGAAAGTTATGCCCTGGTCAATTTACAGTTGACTTTTTCAACTGTCCAAATAAGGAAACTTTTGCATCTTGATGATTTTTGAGCCAAGCTTTGAGAATCATGATCAAGCATTGATCAAATGATGTTTGTGGCTTCAAAATGAGATGTTGACCAAAGATTTGGACTTTTGACTGTCAAATGACCATTTTGCCCCTACATTTGACTGTAGTGCAATTAGGGTTTTTGACTGTGCAATTTTGTGCTGAAAGTCTTGAAACTTTGTATGAGGATGCTTGACCATGTTTATAGGCATGTGGGACTTGATTGGACCCTTGGAAACTTCATTTACTTTGTCAGAACCAAAACCCTAATTTTGACTGTTTGGGAGGCCCTTGAACTGTGCAACCCTTGGGGAATTTTGAAGCTTGACTTGGCAATTTCTTGAAGAATATGGGAGGGAAAATTTTGGGGTACAACAGTTGCCCCTGTTCAATCTTCTTAGACCTGAGGATGCAGATTGGCTGACGTGCCTTTCGTAATCCGAAGGTGGAAGATGATTGAACACTAGAGTGCCCAGAAATTTGCGCTCACATGGTAGCAGTGTGATGGTGGAATGGGCTTATAGATGCCATTTGGAGATTGAAGGATGGGATGATGGGCTTATAGATGCCATGCTAAGGGATGATGGAAGGTGGATGGGCTTATAGATGTCATCTGGATGTTGATCGCATAATAGATTCCTTAGCGAGAACTTGCGTACCTGCATAAGAAAAATGAGTACCTGACATGTTGCAGGAGCTGGTCTTCAGATGCTTTGTGTAGATGTGTCCTGACTGGTTACAGGAGCTGGATCTGGAGCTTCAAACGGTGACAAATGAACCAGGGATGGTTACTACCTCAACAGGAACGGTGAGAGAACCTTGGATGACTTTAACTTCAACAGCAATCGTTGAGAAAATCTTGGATGGAATTATCATCTCCGCAGTATCAGGGAGAGAACCATAGGCGATTACAATCTCAATAGCAATCATTGAGAAAACCTTGGATGGAATTATCGTCTCCGCAGTATCGGGGAGAGAACCATAGGCGATTACAACTCAATAGCAATCATTGAGAAAACCTTGGATGGAATTATCATCTCCGCAGCATTGGGGAGAGAACCATAGGCGATTACAACTCAATAGCAATCATTGAGAAAACCTTGGATGGAATTATCATCTCCGCAGTATCGGGGAGAGAACCATAGGTGATTACAACTCAATAGCAATCATTGAGAAAACCTGGGATGGAATTATCATCTCCGCATCATTGGGGAGAGAACCATAGGCGATTACAACCTCAATAGCAATTATTGGGAAAACCTTGGATTGAATTATCATCTCCGCAGCATTGGGGAGAGAACCATAGGCAATTACAATATCAATAGCAATCATTGAGAAAACCTTGGATGGAATTATCATCTCCGCAGTATCGGGGAGAGAACCATAGGCAATTACAATCTCAATAGCAATCATTGAGAAAACCTTGGATGGAATTATCATCTCCGCAGTATCGGGGAGAGAACCATAGGCAATTACAACCTCAATAGCAATTATTGGGAAAACCTTGGATAACTTCTACTGAGTCTTCATTAGAAAAATCTGTTTGGGGTCGATTTAACTGGACTAGAGAAGGCCTTGGACTGGATAAGAAATCTTTGGAGTCGATTTAACTGAACCAGTCTAGGTCTTGGAATGTCTTCAACTGGGTCTTCATCAGAAAAATCTGTTTGGGATCGATTTAACTGGACCAGAGAAGGCCTTGGACTGGATAAGAAATCTTTGGAGTCGATTAACTGAACCGGTCTAGGTCTTGGAATATGATTGAGAATTTAACTGAATCTTTCCTGAAAGGTAAAGGTCAGTCATATGCAATGCATGATATGGATCAAGCAATGATGTTCTCAACATAAATGAGATTTGTAAGATATGATGCGTTTATGCATGCTATAATGATGTATGGAAGTGCGATGCTTATGAATGTATTTTTCGTCTAGGCAAGTAAATTCTTTGACGGGTGCCGGGAAGTCACTCCTGGGCTGATGTTGGAGAATAGATTTTGCTTCCGCTGGGGATGATGATTGCAAGAATACCGGTAGGAGAAGATGACTCCGTTGGGGAATAAACTTGGCGAATGGAATAAATCTGCGGGGGGGAAAGTACTCTAACGATCTTGCTGGGAAGCAATACTTTGTGGGGAGAGAGGTACTTTGCTGAGTTGATAATAACTTGCTGGGGATATCATTGTTGTATTGGAAGTGTTAATAGACTTCGCTGGGGGTAAGAGGACTTCGTCGAGGACGCTCTTTCCGTGGCTTTTGGCTGAGGATAACCCAGTTATATCCTGGTAAGGAAATAACTCTTTGAATAAATCCGGACGATGCGTTCGTGCTCTGCGGGGATAAGCTTCCAGAATCTACTGGGGATAAGCTTACTGCTTGGGGAGATGGATTCCAACTTTCCTTGGGAAATAGATAGGAATCTCCTGGGGAGGTTTTGAATTGTATCGGGGAAGTGATTACACTGAATGTTGGATATACCGCCGGGGAACAATCTTTAGACCAAGACTGCCGGGGATGCTTGTTAAGGATATATATGCTGCTGGGGAATGTTGATATCTGCTGGAGGATACTCAACTTCCTTAAGATTTGATAACTTTGCTTGAGGAAGAGTGCACTGACTGCTGACTTACTCTCTGGGGAATTAAGGTGTCTGGTTATGTTCTTCGGCTGAACCTACCTTGGTACCTTAGTGGATAGAACAATTAGATTGTTTAGACAACTCTTTATTGCCCCTGTTTCTAATGTTACCTGTAATTGACCCTTTGTTTCGTATGCAAATATTCATGAGTTAGCAAATTATTGTCAATGCATATATCACAAATTGAACCTTGGACGTTCTTCGCAAGACAAAACAGAAAAGGAAAAACAATTGGCACTTTTTAACTGAAAAGTATATTTGTATTGATTTTTGAATTGCCCGTAAATAGGCGTTTTTATGTACAAGAGGCTGACGTCCTAGTAAGAGAACACCGCCGAACAAAAGAGTTTATACAAATTTTGTACGAAAGTAAAACAGCTGTGTGAAATGAATGATCCCACTGGGTTTCGACTATGCTATCGCCTTTATATCCCCGAGCGTCTCATCACTTGATGACCTAAACGAAGATGAAGCTGACTGATCGATGCCATCTGAACTTGATGTAGATACCGGATTCTGGATGCAAAGTGATCCAATGAGACATAGTATTACGCTTTTATCCCTAACTTTTGCCTGGACCGCCCTTTCGGGTTTTCAGTCCACCGGGATACCCATTTTTGCCCAAGCCGCCTTTTCAGGTTTTCGACTTGCCGGGTGTACAGATTTTTTTCATTTCATCCCTTCATTTTGCCCGAACCCTTTTGGTTCGCCGGGAAGCCCTAATTTTTGCCTAGGCATGTCAGCCTAGCGGGTCTTTATTCATGCGTAGTATCTTTTTACTATGTCTGCATTGGCGGGGTGAGGAAGGTCGTTACCATCCATATTGGTTAGAATCATGGCTCCTCCTGAGAACACATGCTTAACCACAAATGGCCCCTCGTACGTAGGGGTCCACTTGCCCCTTGGATCACTCTGAGGAAGGATGATTCGCTTGATTACCAGATCCCCAACTTGATATTCCTGTGGTCTGACCTTTTTGTTAAATGCCCTGATCATTCGTTTCTGGTACGTCTGACCATGGCAGATAGCAGCAAGTCTCTTTTCATCAATAAGGTTGAGCTGATCAAGTCGTGTCTGGATCCAATCATCCTCGTTCAGATTTGCATCCTTCATTATCCGGAGAGAGGGTATTTGCACTTCGATTGGTAAGACTGCCTCCATACCGTAAACCAAAGAGAAAGGAGTTGCCCCGGTTGACGTCCTGGCTGAGGTACGATACCCATGTAGAGCGAACGGTAACATCTCGTGCCAATCCTTATAAGTCATTGTCATCTTCTGCACGATTTTCTTGATATTTTTATTTGCTGCTTCTACAGCCCTATTCATCTTCGGTCTGTAAGGAGAAGAATTGTGGTGCTGTATTTTGAACTGCTCGCAGAGCTCAATGATCATCTTATTATTCAGATTGGTACCGTTGTCTGTAATGATCCTCTCTGGGACGCTGTACCGACAGATCAGATTATGCCGAATGAACCGTTCCACAACAGTCTTGGTTACCGTAGCGTAGGATGCTGCTTCAACCCACTTTGTAAAATAATCAATCGCCACTAGGATGAAGCGATGCCCATTAGATGCCGTAGGTTTAATCTCACCGATCATGTCTATGCCCCACATTGCAAACGGCCAAGGCGCAGTCAGAACATTCAGAGGAACTGGAGGAACATGCACCTTGTCTGCATAAATCTGGCATTTATGGCATGTCCTGGAATGTTGGTAGCAGTCAGCTTCCATTGTGGACCAGTAATACACTGCCCGAAGGATCTTCTTTGCCATTGTATGCCCACTGGAATGTGTACCAAAGGTCCCCTCATGTAGCTCTTCCATGATCCTTTCCGCTTCAGTCTTATCCACACAACGCAGTAAGGTTGAATCATAGTTTCGCTTGTACAAGATGTCGTTGCTAAGGAAGAAATTTGCCGCGAACCTTCTCAGGAACTTCTTATCGTTGACAGATGCACCTTCAGGGTATTCCTGAGCTTCCAGATATCTCTTCACTTCATGGTACCAAGGCTTCTCAGTTACCAATTTAGTCTCGAGATCACAACAGTATGCCGGTTCGTCCAGTTTCCAGATGATGATCCGGGGAGCCTCATTATCCCATTTGACCTTGAACATAGAAGACATTGTAGCTAACGTGTCCGCCAGCTGATTCTCCTCTCTTGGGAAATGTTCAAAGGTTATTTCTGTGAAGTGGGGGATCAAGGTCAACACACATTCTCTGTAAGGAATAAGATTCGGATGTTTCGTATCCCACTCTCCTTTGATCTGATTGATCACAAGAGCGGAATCTCCGAAGACACTTAGAAACTTGATCCTTAAGTCGATCGCAGCTTGAAGACCCATGATGCATGCCTCATACTCTTCCATGTTGTTGGTACAGTTGAAACATAGCCGGGCGGTGAGTGGAGTATGAGTGCCTTGAGGAGATATGATTATGGCGCCGATACCGTTACCCAAAGCATTGGAGGCTCCGTCAAAGTGCATAGACCATCGAGATCCTTCCTCAGGTCCTTCATCCGGTCCAGGTACTTCACAATCAGTCACTATCATGATGCTTTCATCCGGAAACTCGAAGTTCATTGACTGATAGTCATCTACGGCCTGATGTGCCAAGTGGTCTGCCAATACACTTCCCTTGATGGCCTTCTGGGTCGTGTACTGAATGTCGTATTCCGTCAAGATCATCTGCCATCTTGCAATTCTCCCAGACAGAGCAGGCTTTTCGAATATGTACTTTATAGGATCCATCTTTGAGATCAACAAGGTAGTGTGAGTCAGCATATACTGTCTCAGCCGGCGAGCAGCCCATACCAAAGCGCAGCAAGTTTTCTCGAGCAGTGAGTATCGGGTCTCACAGTCGGTAAACTTTTTGCTAAGGTAATAAATGGCATGCTCTTTTCGGCCAGACTCGTCATGCTGCCCCAGCACACACCCCATTGAGTTGTCAAGCACTGTCAGGTATAATATCAGAGGTCTCCCTTCAACCGGTGGCATAAGGATAGGTGGTTCTTGGAGATACTCCTTGATTCTGTCAAAAGCGGCCTGACATTCATCATTCCAACGTACTACCTGATCTTTCTTCAGCAACTTGAAGATTGGCTCACAGGTAGCGGTTAGATGTGAGATGAACCGAGCAATGTAATTCAGGCGTCCTAAAAAGCCTCTGACCTCCTTCTCTGTCTTAGGGACTGGAATCTCTTGAATAGCTTTGACCTTAGCAGGGTCCACTTGAATACCCTTATCACTTACAACGAAACCTAGCAACTTTCCAGATCTTACCCCGAAGGTGCACTTGTTCGGGTTCAATCTCAGCTTGTATAGCTTCAACCGGTCAAACAACTTCTGCAGATGATCTAGATGCTCTTCCTCAGTCTGGGACCTTGCGATCATGTCGTCAACATACACTTCTATCTCATGATGGATCATGTCATGGAATAAAGCAACCATGGCACGTTGGTAGGTTTCCCCAGTGTTCTTCAGTCCGAATGGCATGACCTTGTAGCAGAAGGTGTCCCACTGAGTAACAAAGGTAGTCTTCTCCATGTCTTCAGGTGCCATCTTGATCTGATTGTAACCTGAAAAGCCATCCATGAACGAGAACACCTTATGCTGAGCTGTATTATCGACAAGGACATCAATATGAGGTAGGGGGAAGTCATCCTTGGGGCTGGCCCTGTTCAGATCCCTGTAGTCAACACACATTCTGACCTTACCGTCTTTCTTTGGTACCGGCACCACATTAGCAACCCACTGAGGGTAAGAAGTCACTGCAAGGAACCCAGCATCAAACTGTTTCATAACCTCGGCTTTGATCTTCTCAGACATCTCTGGACGCATACGGCGGACCTTTTGCTTAACTGGAGGGCAGTCTTCCTTAGTAGGCAAGTGATGGACCACAATATCGGTATCCAACCCGGGCATGTCTTCGTAGGACCAGGCAAAGATCTCCACATAATCATGCAGCATCTGAGTCAACCGTTGCTTCACGTTGAGCTCTAGGTTGGCACCAATCTTTACCTCTTTCCTCTCTGCCTCAGTACCCAAGTTTATTATTTCCACTGGCTCTTCATGTGGTTGAATTGCCCTCTCTTCCTGAAGTAACAGTCTTGCAAGCTCGCCAGGCACTTCGCAATCATCTTCACCTTCGTCTTCGGCTAAGTTGATCGTATTTTCGAAGTCATAATTGGCAGTAGCAGAGTCGTTATCAGTGAGATCCAGAGTGGATTGAAACCTGTATGAGTGAGTGTGTGTGTAAATACAGCTGTTTTGAAATATATGTAAAGGAAAGAAAGACAGAAAAGGAGCATAAGATTTGCAATGCGAGAAAACGTCCAAGATTTTCATTTATGATATATGAAATGACAATTTATATGCCCTCACAAATGAAACCACGGTGCCTCGGGTAAGACACCGGGCCATAGAGTTTATTTATTGTTTATTACAAATAACGAAACAAAGAAGTTTATTACTGCGTAACAAAAGTAACAGGAGTATGGTCTTTGACAATCCAATTGGTCAATCCGCCTTCAGTTGTCGGGTAGATCCAGCTATTGAATTCAGCTTCATCCACTTCATTGTCTTCCCCAACAGCATTCACTCCTGGATTTGTAATGAACACAGGAGGTCTTCTGGTCTTCGCCTTCCGCATAGCTTTCTGACCCTCTGCAGTAAAACCCAATCCAAATTTGTCAGTTTTCTGTGAAAAGTCGGGAAGCCTGCCCCAGTTAGCACATTCACCTTTCTGAACCACAGCCCGGGCATCCTTCAGGGAAGCCATCTTCAAAGGAACATTCTCTTCTACTGCTGTTTCTGCTGCTGCTGAAATTGGAAGCACCTCCTCGAAATGCTGAAAGGGGGTTTCAATAAACTCCCCGTCCATCTCAATGTACCTGAAGGAATTCAGATGGCTCACCATATACTCCTCCTCTCCTTGCACAGTGACGATCTTCCCTCTGACGGGGTACTTCAGCTTCTGGTGCAAGGTAGAGGTCACTGCCCCAGCTTTATGGATCCAAGGTCGACCTAGTAGACAAGAGTACGATGGACGGATATCCATCACATAAAAAGTAGAGTCAAACACCTGAGAGCCCACGCGAATAGGAATGTCAACCTCTCCATGAACCATCCTTTTTGAACCGTCAAAGGCCCTGACGATGATATTGCTGGGTTTCAGTTCCAGGCCTTCACAATCTAAACGGTCTAAAGCCTTCTTGGGTAGCACATTCAAGGATGAACCAGTATCCACCAATACATGTGCCAGAGTAGTGCCCCTGCATTCGATAGAGACATGCAGGGCATCATTGTGGTCTCTTCCTTTTGCAGTCAGGTCAGCATCTGAGAAACCCAAGCCATTGTCCGCTGTCAGATTTGCTACACAATCAGTGAACTGGACTGCAGATGTCTCCTGTGGCACATGGGCCGTCTTGAGAAATGAGATCAAGGCCTTAGCATGGGCCTCGGAGCATAGCAATAAAGAGAGCATGGAGATCTTGGAGGGAGTATGCCCCAACTGTTCCACAACATTGAAGTCACTCTTCTTTATAATTTTCAAGATTTCCTCCATCTCTTGTTGGGAGGCCTCAGCATTTACGGGTATCAGTGCCTCCATTCGGGCAGGCTCATCTTCAACTCCCTTACCCCGAGCATTGGATGACTCGGCAGCAGGGGAAACAACTTGATCAGCAACAGGAACAGGTACACTTGTAGGTGTTATAAGGAGGGGTCTTCGAGTAGCGGGCGGTGCAATGTCAGGCGAGAAGAGCCTGCCACTGCGGGTAACCTTGGTTGGGCCAGTGATATCACAGATACTGGCGCCAGTGTTGAATTCTTGTTTAATTCCGTTCACATACACATCTGCCCCATAGTGCCAGGGGACAGCTTTATCAGATACGTAGGGGAGAGGCCCCGGAACAGTAATAACCACAGGTGCAACAGTCATGATTTGAACAGGCTTCTTCGGGAGAGCCTTGATTGGATTATTAAAGATGGTAACCACAGAAACTTCTTCTACCGGAACCAACTGAACAACAGACTTCTTAAACAGAATCTCCTTGCTATCCATTAGGCTTTGGATGCCTAACTTCAGCAAGGGACAACCAGATAGAGAAACAGCACAGAACAGGCAACCCTCACTGCAACCCGGAAATAAACCGGCCAGCAGTAGGTTCTTCTTGACGGTCATTAAGGGAGTGGCTATATCATCCACAGAAACAGCGTAAACATCTTCATCAACAGCATTTACCCCATGCTGAGGCATAGGAGCAGTAACCACATTCGGCCTCTCAGGCGCTTCAAACTGTATCTCCTTTGCGTCAATAAGGTCTTGCACCTTATTCCTTAATGCCCAACAATCATCAGTGGAATGCCCCGGGCTATCAGAATGGTACGCACAACGGGCATTTGGGTTGTATTTCGGAGAGGCAGTGTTTACACCTTTGGGGGCCTCTCTGACAGTCACTAGGTTGGTGGATAGCAACTGTGGCAACATCTGCGATAAGGTCATGCTCAAACGGGTAAACTCTCTCCGGGGTCTTTCAGCCCTTTGAGGATTGGTTGGCCGAGGAGCGGCAGCAGGCTTAACAATCATTACCGCACTGACAGATTGGCGGTGCTCAGATCTCTCTGGTCTCCGGGAGCCATATACAGCACTAGCCTCCTTCTTGAAGGGTTTCTTCTTAGAACTAGACGATGCACCCTTCGGAATCTTTCCAGACTTCAACCCAACCTCAATTCTCTCTCCAGTCAGAATCAGATCAGTGAACCCTGCAGACGAATTCTCGATAAGATGGTTGAAAAATGGCCCAGATAGGGTCCCCAAGAACATGTCTACCAACTTCCGATCAGTCAACGGAGGCTGCACTCTGCCAGCCAGGTCCCTCCACTTCTGAGCGTACTCTTTAAAACCTTCACTTGAACCTAACGACATACCCTGAAGTTGGGTACGTGTAGGGGCAAGGTCGGCATTATATTGATACTGCTTATAGAAAGCAGTAGCCAACTCCTCCCAGTTACGAACCTTGGTCCCATCCAGCTGATAGAACCATTCGAGATGAGTCCCTGAAAGACTCTCCTGGAAGAAGTGGATCCACAAGTTCTTATCCGCTGAGTACGGTTGAATCTTCCGAACATAGGACCTGAGATGTAGCTTGGGACAAGACGCCCCGTCGTACTTAGTGAAAGATGGTGCTTTGAATTTACGAGGAATAATCACACCAGTAGACAAACCCAAATCTCCGAAATCCAGCCCAGGTACCTGTTGGATCTCCATAGCATTCAACCTGTCTTCCAACTGCTTGTAACGGTCTTCTGCCGGAGGATACTGCTCTTCATCAAAATCAGTCTCGTTGTCGGAGACTACCGGACTAGGACCTTTTTCTGCTTGAGGAGTACTCTTGCCAATAGAAGAACCAGCCTCTTCATTTTGTAGAGTGTTGCCAAACCTTCGGCCCGAGTTGAACAAAACAGTTCTTCTCTTCTTCTTCTTTTCCTTCTTCAAGAGCAGAGCCTTCAGCTCTTCTTGGCCCTGAGCCAAACCCATGATTAATTCCTGAAATTGCGTGTTCTGCGCCTGTAGAGCTTTAATGGACATCTCAGTTGATGACGAGTCAGGATTCATGATGCTGAAATAAACAGCGAAGAACTGTAAGCAACCTGAAAAGAGGAAAAACCTGCTATGCACATGATGAATGGAATGCGTATGATTTATGTTTTCAAAGACAATCGGGAATCAACTTTGTAAACAAAAAGGAACACACTTCATTAGATTCAACTTTGAAACTGAAATTATTCAACAGGTTGCCCTTAGGCGTTACATGAAAGGAAATACTGAAAAGGGAAATAAAACTGTAAAAGCATCCGGAGCTCCTTATTGATCCCATGGTCTCCTCTTCTCAGTACGGATGTAGGCATTCAGAGCTCTCTCATTCTCCAACTGCTTTGTCAGCTTCTGGATCTTTAATTCCTGCTCGTTGAACTTTTCCCGGTAAGAATCCCGTTCTTCTCGCAGTTGCGACCAAGATCTCTTCAATGTCTCATAATCAGTAGGTATCTGAGGAGGAAGGACAGTTGGAGGAACACCATCTTTGTCAGGACACTCAAGAATGACGGGTCTGACAGCTTCATACGGCATACCTAACTTCTGAGCACGGATGCGAACCCATTTGTAGTAGGCTTCCATAGGTAAAGAAGTCTTTGGCCCCAGCTTTTGTGGGTCAGCTTTATGAACTTTGTCCCAAGCCTTGATGAACCTACGACGCGGCTCGTCACTATCCACCTGAAACTCAAAACTGATGTGAGGCACCAACATCTCATGAGGCCCTGCTCTTCTCGCTCTTCCAAACTGACGGAGCGCTAGACATGGATTGTAAGAGATCCCTCCTTGGGTACCAATCAGAGGAACATTAGGATATTCCCCGCATCGATCAATGACAGCTATCTCATCCAAACCTCTGCAAGTCCAAATGATGTCTTTGTCGGTGAGAGACATTAACCTATGAGCCCAACCTCTTCCTTCTTGGTTCTTCAGTACGAACTTGGGGAGGTGCGAAATAAACCACCTCACCAACAAAGGGATACAACACCATAGGGTTCCTCGTCTTCGGGTAGTACGAGCATGGAGTTGTTGCAAGATGTCACCCAAGAGAGTGGGTACCGAATTCTGAGACATAAAGATCCTTATGGCAATGACATTGATGAAGTTGTCAGGATTAGGAAACAAGACTAACACATAGATTAGGAGAGCCAAGATGTCTTCATATGCCCTAAAATTCAGGTCATTCCAGAAACTGTTAGCTTTACCAATCAGAAACTTGGCCAAGAAACCCTTAACTCCGCTTCTAGTTACCCAGTTGTCCATTACCTCTTGCTGTGTCAAGGGAAGAGCTGCAGCAACATCCTCAAGCCTGAGGGTCTTTTCCCAACCAGTAAAGGGAGTCTGATCCAAGATAGGGATACCAAGCAAATCAGAGAACTCTTCCAGGGTAGGGACCAGCTGGAAGTCTTGAAAGGTGAAGCACTGGTACAGAGGGTCATAGAACTGGGTCAGAACACTCATCAACTGTTGATCCTGCTTTTCAGTGACTAAATTGAGAAGAGAACCATGCCTCTGAATGAAGGAAGTGGTATTTGGAATTCTGCTAACCAACTCATCAAGCAACTCAGGTGAACGAACAAAGTTGAACCGGATAGTATTCCTTCGCACAGGCATCATGATGTCCTACAAAACAGAGCAAAGGTGAAACCCTCTTGTCTTTGAAATGGTCAGTCCTTATACAGGATGCATGCAATGCTCATGATGTTATGATGTTATGATAAAGCACACCACAAATAGATACAAAGGCAAACATGGTAAGGCACACAAGTCACACAAGGCAAGCCCCTAAAGTTTAGGCCAGCATGAGGTCTAGGTACTACCCTCTTTCAGTTTGTTGGTTCATACCTGTCCTATCAAAGTAACCGGGTTCTTAGAGGATCCCAATATCATTGACTACCCTCAATCGGTCATAACTCCAGAATCGCAATCTTTTCTTGCGGCCAGAACCATCACGAGAGTTTAGCCTCAATGGGCGTAGCATACTGCTACTGTTCTAATGGCCAAGTTGCGTCAATTAAGGTTCTAAGGTTGTTGGTGCTTAATGACTCCTCAGAAGACCCATATTCTCCTCGTTGCGACACAAGGGATATCGGTACAGACCAAGGTGCCACACCAACGTAGCCACTGTTTCACCTGTGTCGGTCTACGCCGGACAGGTCCCTCACAGCTTATGCTACCTAAACAGGGTATCCCCAGATCCGGGTTAGGATCTATGTAACTCTCATGCAACCCACAAAGTTAAAGCAGACAAGTCAATACAATTGAAAACACAGTTATGAACTACCCTAAGGTACACCTCACTTTATAAAGATTCCCCAGCAGAGTCGCCAGTTCTGTGATCGGTGGATCTGGAACTGACTGTTTAACGCTGGTTTCGCGAAATATCGCGGAAGCAAGAGTCACCACCGTCTTTTATTTTCTCCAAATGGAAAGGACAAAAGCACAGAAAAATTCCTTAAAGAGATTGCTCTCGGTTTGGGAGGTAGATTATAGAAAGGGAAGGTGTTAGCACCCTTTCTATCCATAGTTATCCATGGGCTCTTAGATACTTGCTCATTGTGTTTTCAAAAAATGGTTTGTCTGCTTTTCAACTGTGGGTTTTAAAAAGTTTCTTTGAAAATTTCAGTTCGACTCTTGTATCGGTCCTCAAGAGTGTTTGAAAAATGCTTTCGAAAGCTTTTTGAAAATGTGTTAGTGTGAAAAGTATTTTTGATTTGTTTTGTTTTGAATTAGAGCAAGTATCCACGAGTCGTCTACCTACCCTAAGGAATTCGTCTGTGTAAATGTCCTTTAAAGTAGTGCCATCCCACCATTGAGAGGTAGGTAGCACCACCGTTGGAGGTGTTCGGGTCAATTCGAGGTTCGGGACATGGTGATCACCAGAGCAATGGGAAGACACCTTAGAAGCTACCCTCATGCCAGGTTCCCGGATCATGAGGACTTACTAAGACATCCTCTACTCGACGATCACCTTTCGAGGCAAGGCAACAGTGAGGCGTACCCTAGGGGTGGTGTGTGATTTGTGTGTCGTTTTCATTTGCATTTATCTTGTTCATGTCAAAGTGATCTAAGCGCTTGTTTTTATTTTTGTCCATTCATTCTTGCATGCATTTATTTAACAGTTAAAATATTGCGAGAAATAAAAGTTCTAAAGCTATTACAAAAGGCGCGGGTCCACATCGCCAAAATTTCCAGAACCCGATTTGACAGAAAAATAAAGAATTAAAGAAAAGTAAAGTGCGAGAAATTAATTACACAGCTTTGGGAGAGGTACATGAATATTATAAAGAATAAAAAATAAATATGCGAATTGAATTAAAGTTGAAACGAGGGCGTTGGACCCTTTTTAATTAAATTAAATTAAACGATTATTAAATTAATAAAATTAGAATGAAAAGAAATTGTTTTTGGTATTTTGGTATTTTTATGATTTTAATGAAAAAGAATTGAATGAAATTAAAAGGTTAACCCTAATCCTAATTGTTTTAGTTTATTAAGAAAGCCATAAATTTTAACCTAATATTAATCTAATTATTTACATGCAAATCTTGATTTATAAAAATAAATAATATTTTAATAATTAATTATTGTGAAATAAAAGAAAAAAAAGGATAAAAAATTAATTAAACCCTAATTCTACAAATTTTAGGTTTTTAATGAAAAAATATTAAGAGTAAGTCCTAAATTTAAAACTAAGTGAATTAATGAATTTATTTACAAAAAAAAAATATTAATTAAATAAATATATTTAATTTTTGTCTTTTTTCTAATTTTTATTGTTTTTATATTTTTTATGAAAAATTAAGTCAAAGGAATTAATTGAAAAGAATAATAATTGAAATAAAAAGAATAAAAAAAAATATTGAAGATTGCAAACCTAGGGGGGTTTCTGTCCCCAAAGTGGAGGTTGGTCTTTAGCAATTTGAGCCCAATAAGCCTTAGGCCTGGCTGACTTTTCCACTAGCGTACCCAAGCGTTGACTCACGTGTACCATGCTCTTCAGATCTGGGCCCTTGAATTGATGAGATTGAGCGCGTGGCAGGCTTGATGGAGGAACGCATGATGGTCCATAGCGTTGGCACTGCATAGGATCATTAAATGAAAAATAGTATTGAAAGGGTGGGGGACCTGGGGCTCGAACCCAGGTCCTGAGGATTACCAGTCTTGCACTTTACCAAACGCGCTGCTTGGGTTCTTTGTTTATATAATAACCAACAATTAATATAAAATAGAACAAAACGCTAGTGGACTTTTAGCGCGAATTTTTGAATAGACCAACCAGAGCTGGCCACTTCATCGTCTTCCCCATGGTTTTGTTTTTCCTGAAAAATAGAAAACGGTTAGCGGGGGTTTTAAACCCCCTCAAAACAAGCTTGTTCTGATAATAGCGATTAGGCCGTCCGGCCACATAAATTAGGCGCGATGGTCTTTTCCAATTCGTCCCAACCTGCTGGTTTTATTCATGGTATTGATATGTCTTAATTTTGCAGGGATGAGAAACGCCTAAATTGAAAACCTGGAAACCCTAGATGTCTTTAATGGTGAATCCTCATATGGGGCACGAAAACAAAATCAAACCACACGGTTAGCTTCAGAATTGAACAATGAATATGAATCAAATGTTAAAAAGTACTAAAAGCGCATAATTCATGATGCAAGAACATGGAATTTTTTCTGTACAGGGTGCGTTCGTTTTACCAATTCTTGATGTTAGGATGAATGATTTTGATCTGTGTACGTTCCTTGAAGCCTCAGGAACACAATGGAATCAGTGTTGTGGCTGGAAACGACCTGCAAGTGTGTTTTCAGATTTGAGTTTTCAAGCAAAAAGTTCAAATTGGTTTCTTGGTATATGTTGTCCGCGTTTTCTCTGTTGGTTACAGTTACATTTTGTACTATTGGGGCAAAGATTTCTTACATAGTCTGCGCTAACACTCCTATCATATTATGGTTACTATCATCCATTAATTGCCTAAAGGCCATCTGATTTTCTGTGGTTAAGATAGGCAATGTATTATGACCCACTGAACCTTGGGTATTTGTCATAAATTGGTTGGCCCCAGATCCGGACCCAAATTGTGGTGACGAATTTGATATAGAATTGTGCAAACCCGCCATAAAAGATGTTGGCATCCCATAGGAGGGATTTCTGAGTCTAGTGCCATCGAAACCGGGTGGTCTAGTTGGTGGTGGGGTGGCGAAATGGGTTTGTGTCCCTGGTGGTGGGACAAATCCTGCAAGATAACCAGTGGTCCCTGTATTTCCTAGGGTCAAACTGTTGGTTGTCGTGCCACTTGCTCCATTTGTGGCCACACTACTGGTAGAAGATGCAACAGACTGTGCGTTCGTAGGGATCGCGTTAGACGTCCCTATCGAAACAGACGTATTGGTGCCTGTTCCATGTGGGATATTTTGTTCCCCTTGTTGATTGTTTGGATTAGACATCCTACTATTATGTTTTCTTCTGGGTAAGGGTTGGTTACTATTGGTTGTTTTACCACTTCTGAGGTTCATATAACAGCGAAATTGATACTCAGAAAAGAACTTACACAGCGAAATCGTATCCTAAAATCTTTACTTTCGACTTTCTTAACAACGGGTCCCACCAGGTGTGCCAATTTGTTCACATTAATTTCTGGTGAACAACCGCTAGTCTTCCAAACTATCGAATAAACTCAATTACTGTTATTCAATTTCTCTGGTAACTTGCAGGATCGACTAGATTGATCCTATGGAACATAGTTGTTTGGTTAAGTCTAATTGTAAAACTGGTATTCCTATTTAGGATTTCTAATTAAAGTGTTTCAAAGATATCCAATCCACTTCGATTACTATACTGAATGATTCGAAGGACAATTTCTATATGATATCAGGAATGTTCTTTAGAAAAGTAAAAATACTTAAGATTGGGCAAATGGCAGGATTAAGTAAGTGAATGTAAAAGTTACTGAATGTTTAGAGGATTCGAACATAAGAAAAGTGTTTCAATGCAGAAAGAAATAAATGACTTCGAATGTAAAGGCTTTAATGTAAAGGCATAAACGTAAAATTGTTCGAAGCACAAATGAAATGGAAGTGAAAGACAAAACTGGAAAATGTAAAGAGTTTTCATTGAATTGTAAATGTTGGTGTTATCATACGTACATCTTTCGAGCATTCGTTTCCCTATCCATACGGTATTTTGAATGTTTACTGAATTTGTACAACAGATATGACACACTGAAATCCTAACACTAAGACCTCTATTTATACTACTTCGACCATAATGGTCTTGTTATCAGAATCTGCCACGTTCGAAGCATGCAGAGCATTACTTCCCTCTAGCCTCCACGCGTCCTCGAACGTTCCAATGCTTATGTATTTTGAATTTCCAATATCCCGCTCACGTTTGAATTTCAAGCGCCTTGGTACCTTCATTTCGAATTCGTTTCGAAAACAACCCTCACAAATATAGTCTCATCATTATTTCGAACAAGGCTTTAGACTTACACTCCACAACTATCATTCGAAACCTTGAACTTTAATATTTCCATTCGAAACAAACAGTCTCTTCCATTCCAAATCATCAAACTTGCTTTATTCAAACAAAGCCCAATCGTCTTATTTCGAATCATAATATCAAAATCTTCAGCCAACACCATGATGCTGACTATTATGGACGGCGAAAATTTTCTGCATCCTGTGAAAGCGGACATAGTAAAAAAATACTATGCATAAAAATGACTCACTAGGTTGACATACCTAGGAAAAAATAAGGGCATCCCGGGGAACCAAAGAGGTTCGGGCAAAAGTTAGGGATATATACAAAAGATTATACACCTGGCAAGTCGAAAACTTGAAAGGGCGGCTTGGGAAAAAATGGGTATCCCGGTGGACTGAAAACCCGAAAGGGCGGTCCAGGAAAAAGTTAAGGATTAAAGCGTATGACTATGCCCCATGGAATATATACATCCAGCTTTATTACCAAGGCCCAAGTTCATTGGTCCAAGATCATTTCAATAAACTTCTTTCAACGACAAGGGATGATGTTCGAAGACATAGGGGCAATAGCGGAGTTGGAACCCAATGAGATCACTTTCACATGGCTATTATTTTTGTTTTCACTTTATTCTTTCGACGATTTCCTCTTACTAGGATCTTTGTCTCCTTGTACACAAACACCTCGCAAAACATCAATACAAATATACTTTGAAGTGCAAACTTTTTATTTTTCCGTTTTGAGTGCAAAAGTGTCCAATGACTAAAACTTGAATGAACATATGCATATGGGCATGATTAACTTTTAACAAATGTATAGTAATAAGCATTTGGCATATCCCCACAGAGTTACTTAAATAAAATTATCCCCACATAGACGGATCCATGCAATCCCCAGCCAGAGTTCCAATCTCTCGAAAACCCTCTCCCCAGTTGAGTTGATCTTAAGAAGAAGCCTTGAGGAGTTCTGCCTAAAGAAAACACCTCCCCAGCAGTTGTTAAATAGTCTCTTCAATAGGGTTTATTTCCCCAACAAAACTACAAATTCCCCAGTTTGAGTTTGCCTCTCAGACTATTACAAATCAATGGATGAAACCCCTTAATCCCCAGAAGGGTCGTTGCAATCCCCAACGGAGTCATTACTATAAGTTACTGCGAAGCCTGGAATCCGACCAGATAACAGTTAACTTCAATTTTCTGCGAAGCCTGGAATCTGACCAGATAACAGTTAATTTCATCTAAATTGCTACGAAGCCTGTGATCCAACCAGATAATAGTTTAACTTCAATTTTCTGCGAAGCCTGGAATCGGACCAGATAATAGTTAATTTCATCTAAATTGTTGTGAAGCCTGGGATCCGACCAGATAACAGTTTAACTTCAATTTTCCGCGAAGCCTGGAATCTGACCAGATAACAGTTAATTTCATCTAAGTTGCTGCGAAGCCTGGGATCCGACCAGATAACAATTTAACTTCAATTTTATGCGAAGCCTGGAATCTGACCAGATAACAGTTAATTTCATCTAAGTTGCTGCGAAGCCTGGGATCCGACCAGATAACATTTTAACTTCAATTTTCTACGAAGCCTAGAATTCGACCAGATAACAGTTAATTTCATCTAAATTACTGTGAAGCCTGGGATCTGGCCAGATAACAGTTTAACTTTTATTTTCTATGAAGCCTGGAATCCGACCAGATAACAGTTTAATTTCATCTTCCCTAGTAAGTTGTTGCGAAGCCTGGAATCCGACCAGTTAACAGTTAACTTTATTATCCCCAGCAAGTTGCTATGAATCCTGGATTTCGACCAGATAACAACTAACTTTCATTCTCCCGGTCAAGAGATGATTCCCCAGTAGAGCAACGGACAACTAAAACTCTTAAACTTCTTTTCCCCAAGAAGAAATCAACACTCCCCGCAGAGTTTTCTTAAGCAAAGTCAATGTTCCCCAGTGGAATTCTCCTCAAACAACAAAGCAGGAATCCCCAGCAAAAACACTCTAAACAAGGTTTGAAGATGCACATACTCTTCATCCCCAACAGTAATTTGGGATTTAACTTCCCAAAACTCCCCAGCATTTGTCAAGAACTTATTTTTCAGACAAAGATACGCTTCAACAATATTTCATATTCATACATCATACTACATAAATGACAAGTGCATATAGCATAATCTCATTTATTTTGAAAAGTAGCTTTATGCACAAAATCAGCTCTTGAGCTTTGCACTTGTTTTCTTTCGATCATACACAATCTATAACCCAAAAGAAACTTGTCTAAAGCCTCTAAACAACCCATCCCATGCTTGTACTTTGCCTTGAAACCATGTTTTCACTTTTCTTCAAAATCAAGTAACATAGCCATAACTTGTACTGGTATGATTCTGACCCTCTCAAGCCTCAGAACTTTTTCCTTACTTATGCACAAGTTGTTTGCACCAAAACACACAAATGCACAAGCTCCAAAACACACAAAAACTCAAAACTGTATCACAAAAATCCATTGTTGCATAATCTGATAAAAAACTTGAAACTCACATCTCCCTCGTGCGTTTCTAAGCCTTTTGGTTCCTAAAGCATCTAAACATCAAATACAAACCATCCAAAGTCCTTTTGCCTAAATGTAACACCTCCATCATCAAGTTCCATTTTCAAAAACAGGGGTCTGCAAGTGGACTTCTCCAGAACTCCTCAGCCACTTTCAGCTCAAGCCAAGCATCACATTAGCTTCTTGGGAACTTGAGGAAGTTAACCCAATCTCTAGAACTCACTGAAAGCTGCTCAAACTCAAAACACGATACCCTCTTGCAAGGTGAGTTTTCTTACTTTTGAACTATTCATATAGGCATTGTTAGGCTTGCATTTGTGAAGATATAATGTAGATATCATTGCCCTGAAACTATACATGTCCATAGATTTCATTTATGTTGCTTGAGCATGGAGAATTTTGAGTTTAAACTTGCTGAAATATTTAGGTCAGAATTTGGTACTTTTATAAATTCATCTTTATCTTTGAATGTTAGCTTAAATTAGTTACATGGTTGGATTCGTGGTGAAAAAATACACAAGTTTCATGTTTACATTTTTAAAAATGGTTAAAGAATGAGTAAGTTACAGATCCTTTGGCTGGAGGTTGAAGATGAAGTACAGTCAAGGGAAGTTTTATGTTATGTATTTATTTTTGTGCCAATGTTAACGAATGTATAGCCACCCCAATGGTAAGGCAACGCGCTGGTAACCAAGAGGGTGTGTGTTCAACACCCAATGTCTTTTGTTCTTTTTTCATATTTTACACTTTTTTTTTTGTTTTTGCAGCGCCTGGACCCCAAACATTGGGCCTTCATGTTTTGTTTCCTGACTCTAACCCTCCTAACTATGTTTACACTCCTGGCCCATTTTATTCTTTTTATTTATTTTGTTTTTTTATTTTATATTTATTTCTATTTCATATTTTCTTCATTTTTTTTATTATTACTATTATTATTATTATCATTATTATTATTATTTTACTAGAAATATAAAATATATATATATTTATTTATTTTATTATTCATATTTATTTAGTTTATTTTTCTTTATGAAAATTAAAAAGAACAAAAATAATTTTCTTAATAAATTAATTTCGCTTTCTTGACTAATATTTAGATAATTAGGTTTAATTATTATACTATCCTTTTGTAAATTAAAATTAATTTAGAAATTAGGTTTATTTTAATTAATTAATTTTCATTTTTATTTTAAATTTAAAACCTTTTCATAAAAACCTAAAAAAATCTTTTTTAGTTAATTTCTTTTCTTAGTTAATTTAAGTTAATTTTATTTTATTAACCATTTTCTTAATTAGGTTAAAACCCTTTCATAAAAATTCAAACAAAGAAATCATTTCTTTATCCATTTGCATTTGCATTTTTATTTATTCAATTATTGTACATTTATTCAATATGGCTGTAATAGTTAATTAGATTTAATTTTCTTGCAAATCCCCCATTTGTAAATTTGTACACCCCATCCCCTAATGATGTAATAGCTTAATATTTTTATTTTCTGAAATTTAATGCTTTATATATAAATGCTAGTAATTAGGGTTTGCATGGGAAGATAAAATCAATGCTTAGAAAATCCTAATATAAGACAAAACAATGCATGTAAATCAGCACACTTACACCCTTAGGGTAAACCCACTTTGTTGCCTTACAAAATGGCCATGTTATGCATGTGAGGTATCTTAGCAAAACAAATCAAAATACAAGATCATAGTCCCTCGATGACGCTATCAATGTTGCCTTTCAAAATGATCTTAGTCCCTCAGAGAATTGCTAAGATATCTCACAACACCGCTTTCATGATTATACGATGACCCGCGCTCGTCCCTTTACATCCAAAGATAGAGTTTCTTGTCAAATCAATGGTAAGATAACAATGTCAAAGGAAAGAGGAAATAAACAAGAAAGACTTTTGAGTAGGTAGATTTGCTCCTAGTTGCTCGCTTGCTCACAACAAAAATATTTTATACACCAACACTTTCATTTTGAAACCTTTTCAAAAGATAAATACTTTGTACACGTTCTTATAGAAACGAGAGCCATTACAAAGAAAACCCTTTCAAAAACACATTCCACAAACACCTCTTTGAACTATTTTTGAAACAACACTTTGTACGCGTTCTTATAAAAATGAGAGCCATTACAAAGTAACATTTTTAAAATACTTTCAAAAACCCACACAATAAGCACACATTCAAATAAAAGCAAGTGATCTAGCAAGCAACTAAGAGCCCGTAGATAACTACAGATGAAAAGGGTGCTAATACCTTCCCTTTTCATAATCTACCCCCCGAACTCAAAAACACATCTCAAAGGTTTTTCCTGTTCTTTTCAACCTTTCCTTTTGGATAAAAGAAAAGTCGGTGGCGATTCTTGCTAACCGCAACATTTGCAATCAAATGCAAAACAACCAAGTCAATTCTCCCACCGCATTATAGTGTACAAGAGTCATCCAACAATCGTTGTCCCCTATGGAGAACACTTATAAAGTAGAGGGTGGTTTCTGGGTGCTCGGTCGAGGAAGGATTTCCCGTATTACCGACTTATTCCCTCCTTTCCTCTTCGTGCTTGCCATCTTAGATAAGATATTTGTGCGGGCGTTATGCTCGCGGAGAACATTTTGCACATCCACATATTTAAATTTCTTTTTCCTCTCCAAGACCAGGGCCCAATACTCAATGTTTTGGTCATTTTTGACCTGATATTCCCCTCGTACTTGAGATGCGACCAACTGAGAATCAGTGAAGATCTTAACTTCCTCGGCTCCCAGATCTTCAGTCAGTCGTAAGCCTGCCAGGAATGCCTCGTATTTGACCTGATTATTAGAGGTCGGGAAAGATAATTCGAGGGAGACCTTGATTATGGTCCCTTCTTTATTTTCCAATATGATGCTAGCGTCGCTTCCTGTTGAACTGGAGGTGCCGTCGACAAAGATCGTCCAGCAGCGTGATCCGTCGGAGTCTGCGGGCAAAGTCATTTCAGCCATGAAGTCGGCCAAGGCCTGAGCCTTGAGGGTTTTCCTGCTCTCGTATTGGATATCAAATTCGGAGAGCTCTAAGGATCATTTCAACATTCTGCCGGCCATGTCTAGTCTTCCGAGCAACTGCTTTATTGGCTGGTCCGTTCGGACGACTATGGTGTGGACCAGGAAGTAGTGTTTGAGCCTCCTCGCCGTCTTAACAAGGGCTATAGCTACCTTTTCGATTTGTTGATATCTCGCCTCCGGGCCTTGCTCGTGAAATAAATTGGTCTTTGTCCCTCTATAGTTTCTCTAATCAGCGCCACGCTTATTGCCTCGGAGGCTACGACCAGATAGAGGTAGAGGACCTCGTCTTTCTCGAGTCGAGAAAGGACTGGCGATTGTGATAGCGCTCGTTTTAAGTGAATGAGGGCTCGCTCGCATTTGGGCGTCCATTCGAAGGTAGCTTCCTTGCGGAGGAGCTTGAACATGGGAAGCACGTGTTAGGAGAATTTTGTCACAAATAAAGAGAGAGAAGTAAGCATGTTGTTTAGGATTTGGATGGACTTTTTTGAGTTGGGCATTGGAAATTCATAAAATGCCCGACATTTATCGGGGTTTGCTTCAATGTCTCGTTCCATTGGGTAGAATGCCTCGTTCCGACATCATGCACTGGTATGTAGCGCCCACGTTTTTTAGGCCGAAGGGCATCATGTTGTAGTAATAGTTGCCCGATTCGGTTATGAAAGTGGTATTTTTTTGTCTGCTTTCTCCATTGGGATATGGTTATAACCAGAATATGCATCCATAAATGATAGCAATTTGAAACTGGCCGAGTTGTCGACCAATTTGTCAATATTGGGGAGGGGATAAACATCTTTCGAGCAAGCCCGACTGAGATCAATATAATCAATACACATACGCCACTTTCCATTAGATTTTTTTCACAAGAACTACATTTGAGAGCCAGGCTGTGTAATGGGCTTCAGAAATAAAATGTGCCTCTAGGAGGTCTTTTACAACTAGTTCTGCAGCCTCTGATTTTTCAGAGGACTATTTTCTCCTACGTTGGGCGACCGCCTTGAGGGAAGGATCTATAGACAAGTGATAACATGCGATTTCTAGATCTAATCCGGACATCTCGGCCACACTCCAGGAAAATAGGTCAGCATTCTCCCTTAGGCAAGCCTCAAGTTTCCTTTTTGCCAAGTCGAGGAGGCCTGCTTCAATATTCACTCCTCTGGTGTCATCCTTTCCGAGGGGAACGAGCTCAAAGTCTCCGTTCGGGATTGGTCGTGCGTGACTCAAGAGTTCATCGCGATCTGAAGAGGGGGTCAAACTTTCGCCTTCGACCATGAGCTCCTTTCCCTTATTTCTGAGCTCGACGCGATCTTCCTTAGAGAAGCAACTGTCAAGGTCGATGGTGTCGACCCTCGGCAGTGGCTTAACTTCTTTGGAGTTAGAGGGCAGTGCGACCCCGATGGTCATTCTAGGTTGGACGTTGATGGAAATCTGGCCCCTGGCTAAAGCTTCAAAACACCTTCTTGTTACTTGTATATCCCCATGGAGGGTGGAAACCAAACCTTCAGTGGTGTAGTACTTCATCTTGAGGTGCACGGTGGAGGGAACTGCGATCAGTTCAGTGAGAGTAGGCCTTCTGAAGATACACTAGTAAAGAGATGGGCAGTCTATTACCAGAAATTGGGTCTTGATGGCTCTGGTCATCACCTCTCTCCCAAAGGTGACGATCAACTCGACATATCCCCAGGGTTTCGTACTGGCCCCATTGAAGCCCTAGAGGTCTGATCCTACGTACGGGGTGAAATGGCTCTCATTCAACTTCAAAGTGATGAACATCTGGGAGTATATAATGTCTACTGATCTTCCCTGATCGACCAAAATGCGTTGCACGTTGAAATTCGTCATGCGGGCCCTAATGAGCAGCGGGATGGTCGAGTTGGGGGCCCCGCCCATAAGTTCTTCTTTGTAGAAGGCGAGAGGGTGAGAACCTCATCGAAATTTGTCTAGTGTGGCATCCATGTCAAAGTTGGCCTCAATTAATTGGTCGAATCTCTTCTTAACAGATCCCACCCGTGTGTCTGTTAAATCCCCCGTCGGAGATGACCATAGCGGCGGGGAATGATTCCCAGGGACTATGGGAGGAGAAGCATAAAGGAACATTCTCCATGTCCGGGTTATAGAAATATTTCGGCCGAGAGATGCTCATGGCGACCAGTATGGTGTTGATGTTGGGGGACTCCTTCCCCTCTTTGATGTTTTTAGTTTCTGGTGCTTCTTCATGGGCGCCCTCCTTCTTCTTGTATTATTTGAGGTGCCCGTCTCGAATCAGTATCTCGACTGCATCCTTGAGATGAATGTAGTCCTTAATGTTGTGCTCGTGGCTTTTATGGAACCTACAATATTTTCTTTTGTCGGTTCCCAGTTTCGAGGGTGTTTGTCGGGGAAAGCGCATCCCAACCTGTTTGAATTCAGAATTTGCGCATCCAGATAGAATACACTCCCTCAAAGTGGTCAGAGGGGTGCAGTCATGGAACCGCCCGACGGGTCCCTTATAGTCTTTGGGATCCCGGGATTTATCTTCTTGTTTCTTCTCTCCTCGACGAGAAGTCGAGGGTTCATCATTTCTCGAGGGTTTGACACTCTCTCTGTGCCTTAATTTTCGGGCGCCGTTGGGGGATTTCTTTCTCCTCGTACTGCATGTACGCTTGAGCTTTGAGGAGGAGGGAGTCGAGCATTGCTGGTGTCTCGATACCCACTTCCTTGGCGAAGTCATTGCAGGGATGGAGCCCGCGCTCAAGGAGGTATTTCTCCATGTTATCGGTCATAGAGACCTGTACCGTTTCCTTGTTGAAGCGCTCGATATACGCCCACAGTGATTCATCCCTTCCTTGGATGATCGCTTCGAGCGAAGCTTTCGACTTTGGGTGTCGATGTGAGGCTGTTAAGTGCCTCGAGAACATCCTCCCAAGCTGCTCCCAGGAGGTGATGGATTCATCTGGGAGACTCTTGTACCAAGACATAACTCCCTTTCTGAGTGTGGTTGGGAACAACCTGTAATTGATGGCTCCCCTGACCCCTCGATAATTGAGGAGAGCATCGATATTCTCGATATGTTTATCGGGATCCATCATCCCGTCGTACGTCCCTAAAGGGGGGTGGTTTCTCTAGTATGACTAGAAGAGGTGCTTTTTTTATTTTCCTCGACAACGGTCCGCGGGGATCATCGTCGTCATTATCTACAAAAGACGGAGAAGGGGATCGATAATTCCGTCCCCGTTGGGTGTCGTGGTCTCGACAGGGGGGGGGACTCCTCTGATGCTTCCTCAGCTTGGGTGACAGTGATCGATAGCGGTCAGCTTGGCGGTCGTCTTTCTTTCTCTTGGACGATAGAAGATCTTGATCCTTTGGTGGCAGTGAGGGGTCGCGTTTCTTGAAGAAAGAAACGCTGCGCTTCTCCTTTGTTGGTGGATGGCCACGCCTTGGTGGAGATGTGTTGGGGGAATATCCTCACCGGGATCTCCGAGGAGGAGATCTTAACTGCTTCTGTTCCCAGGCCCCGTCTTTTTATTCAGTTGCAAGATAAAGGCGTTGGTTTGGTTGATGGCAGCAAGCAATGCTGCGATGGCCAAATCGATACTCTGAGGGATAAGAACTGGTTGTAGGATCTCTGAAAGTTCCTCAACGGGGATCTTGGGACGCTGTCCATCCAAGAAATGTTGTTCGTCGTGCTGGGCGCCAATGGAGTCTAGAGATGCAGTTCAAACCTCGCGGAGGTCGAAGTTATCCTCGAGGTGAGGATGTCCCTGACCTCCGTCAGTCTTGTGCATCGGGGAAAGTGGATTCTTTCTAAGCAGGAGGAGATCATCATGGCCAGCCATGATTGGTGAATGGAATCTTGAATATCTGCTTTGATATTTGAGTTTCGGGGAAAGAAATATGGGGATAACAGGTTTCCCACAGACGGCGCCACTGATCTTATCGGTTGATTAGAACCTGCAAGGTAGTCGTATGATGATCTTCAGTCAGGTTGTGATATCGAGGAGGAAAAAGGGGATTGTACCTGCAAGGCACTCTGATGATCAAGTAAGTGTGAGAGCGAAGAGATACGAGCAAAATATTAGGGTGTTAGTGGTGAATAGTGAATATTTGATACCTGACCCTCACATGTGTGAGAGTTTATATAATGCCCACGACGTATGGCCATTGATTCCTGTTTTTGGGCCTAGATATGCAGGTCCGCAAAAATAGGTAACTGCTAGGACTTGGTCATACCGGACAGGTGTGCTCGCAACTAGCTGTTAGATCCGAGGAGGGGGTAGGTTACGAGCAGCAATCTGGTCGGTTCCTAGTTGTCTGCACGACTTGAGGTTGGGAAGACTGAGATGTGCTCGTCAATCATCTTAGGTCAGCGCCGACTTAGAAGGGCAAAAGGGGTCGATGTTGCCCGATGAAGAGCGGGGGAGATTCAGGCCATAGGTGTATGGACCATTCCGAAAGAAGGGGTAAGACTGGGCCTGTAACACTTCAATTCTACCCGACAATTATATATGCAAATCAGAGTTATAATTATTCATGCAAACGAATCAGGATGCCACAAATTCAACTTTAAGAACTCATTACATTCAACATGGATACATAACACTTTGAAACTTCGGATGAACTATCAACATGATAATTTAATCTCTTAATTCAACAATTTAGACATTTACGCAACAAAATTCTTAATAACATCTTTATCCATTGTTACAACAACTTCAAAACAACACATACTTAACAACGATCAAATTAAAGTTCAACAACTGAAATAATCAACAACTTAAAAGCAACAAGTGTTCATACCCCCTGAGTGTTACATATCAGAGCAATGACACCGACTCGAACTACTGAAGGTATACAACATTCACTCTCGATTACCTGCACGTTACCAACGTAAGGGTAACATTCAAACAGAAGGTGTGAGATATCTAACAATATAATAAAATGTATAATAATTAATATATTAAATTAGATCACATAACATCACCATTTCTCATCTTATAATCAACAATAATCGCAACAGAATTACCAACTATAATACACATTCATCACATCAATTCACAACTTCTTTATGCAATTATATAATGTGACTCAATACTATGCAAATGCACGTGGTACCATTGGAGCAGAACTCCCATCTTAAAAATCTACCAATAAATAGAGGCATCAACAAGGCATAAGCCTTCATCTTAATATTCGCCAATACAGACCATCTTAACGAGCATAAGCTCCATCTTGAAATGCAATGTATGCGACACAATCATGAATGTAATGACAATGCCATAATTAACAACATCTCAACGCAACATCATCGTTTGCCAGAAGCCTACATCTTAATAGCTGTCAATTATTAGAGGCATCTAAACATCTTTCATCAACATCATTTATCAACATCGTTTATTATCATCATGCATCAAACATCATTTATCATCATAATTCATCAAACATCATTTCATCAACAACTCAGCCATACAACAATACGACAGTAACTCGTCAATTTCGCAACGTTGACCATAGGCCTATAACATGATATTGCCTATAATTAATTAATCATCTAAGGCTTACCTCTAAATTATCAAACTTCTACATATTACTATTCTGTAATACTACATCATTATCATCATTAATCCTACTGTTACCAACCAAACAGTAACCTATAATCATCTCATCCTCATCATTCTTCACAAAAATCCACATAGCGATTAACGCGGGAAATTATCTCTAATCCTAATTTGTATACTAGGATTATCCTTCCTATTCTTCATTTTAATCCTTAAGAATGAAGTTCATCGCGTTATCTATTCAACGCTCCGAACGACACCTCAAACGGAGTCCGAAAACTCAAGTTACAGCCTCTTCCAGATTCTGCCAAAAACCAGACAACATGGATCGACGCGTACTGTCTCGGGTCGACGCGTACTGGACTTAAAACGCTACATGAGTCGACGCATACTCTCTTGTATCGACTCATACTGAGTCTGCAACACTGCATGTATCGATACATGCTCCTACGTATCGACTCATCCCGAGTCTAAAAGTCTTCATGTATCGACGCATGACTCCTTCGTATCGACTCATCCTGAGTCTAAAGGCCTTCATGTATCGACGCATAACATTTGGGGTCGACACATACTGCTCTGTCATGGATATTTTCTGAGATTTCACTGCGTTTTCACTACGGTTTCCATACTTTAGGCCCTAAAAACATCCTCTAATCATAGATAATCAGCAGTTATAATTATCCTATAATTCTACATCAAATATACAGCATTGGGACATCATTATTCATCTTTCAATCATTGATTTTCATCATACAACATCATATACATTTAAATCATGAACAAGACAACATTTCCACATCTAATCCCACATACCAATCATCATAAACCTTATTATAGAGTCAGAACCTCACCCTTATCTTGGATTGAATGTTGCTCTATAACTTTTTGGTTGATTTTTCGTTCTGCCTCTTTTCTTCCTTTCCAACAACTTTCATGTTCTCTTCTTTCAACCCTTATTCTTTCTCTCTTACTGTTTCTTCTTTCCTTCTTATTTCTAACAGTAATAAAATAACCTTATTATTCTCAAAATACCTTAATAGACTTAAGACTACTACACCCCCTTTTTACTACTTCTATCCTTTAAAACAAGTCCACATCAAATAATATTATCATTCTAATATTAATCCACAACTTAATAAAATAAATAAATCCAACTAATCACAACACATCAAATGTCATCAAAACTCAACTTCACAAATATTCCAAAAATAATTTAATTAAATAATTAATTAAATTATGGACGTTACAGGGCCCACTCTGGGTGTCGGGCCAGTCCAGAATACAAAGAAAGTGGGATTGAGCCCGGGCGCATGCTCAAGCTCGCTGGGTTATAAAATCGCCCCTGCACAGGAGCATTGGCTAAAGCAACTTCTTCTGTTGTTGTAACATAAGCATCGATATAAACCAAATTTACACCAAACTTTGTGGAGAAGAAAATTCCTTGAAACGAAACAGACATCAAACCGACATATTCTAATATCAAACAACAATAGGTAACACACAACTCGAACACAAATTTTAGTATTGCACACTTTAAATGGTTAATATTAAAGCACATGATATGAGTATACATACCTTCTCCAGTCGAAATTGTGCAACAAATATTATTACATGAATTTCAGTCGATCTTTCAAAAGAAAGCACTTGCCCATATTGCTAATATGTTAGAATCAACTATATTCTAACCATAACAGAAGGAAAAAAATGAAACTCCAGCAGAATAAACTCACAGTTATTATAGATTCAAGACTTTCAATTATCCTTCTAAGCAATAACAAGGGATCCATGGTAGATTTTCTTTCCAAAAAATATAATTAATGTCACATAAATTAAATAGCATCGCGAGAAATAAAAAACTCAAAATTTCATCTTTTCTCCTCTCACTATTTTTCTTCTTCCTTTCATAGTTTCTTCTTTCAATCATCAAACAAAGCATACACATATCCAACACAAACAACACAAAAGAAAAGGAAACGAAAACCTGATCAAAGCGTGGTTGGGAATTCGCGCAGGTTACAAACGACAATGATGGTTGTTGCATTAGTGAAATGTGAATGTAGTGCAGTCGTTGGGCTTTTCCAGTGGTGTCAAAGGCGGCGGTAAAGTGAGCTACACTTGGTGGCTGCCAGTGCTTCAGATCCGAGTGGCAACGGGGCTGCGGCGTTGACGTCGGAGTGTAGTGAGACCGTAGTTTTGATGGAGACGAACTCGGAGGATTTGAGCAGCTTCTGATTTGAATTCTTCTTTCGATTTTCCGCTTTTGTTTTCTCTGATTTGTACTACTGTTTTCTTCTGTTTGAATGGACTTACATGTTATGTTAGCTTTATGGTTGTTGAGAAGGTTTTGTTGGCTTTGGCAAGTGAACCAATTTGGTTGTTCGGTCTTCCTCAAATGATTCTTTATGCATCAAGAAACAAAAATACATGTAAATAATTTTTGTTTGTTTTCAAGACTTATGTGAATCAATTAATTATTATTAATATTAATAAAAAATTAATAAAATAATAAAAAATAATTAAAGATAATTATAGAAATTATTCTATTAATAAAAATAAAAGAGACCCAATTTTTTTAAAGTGAATATTCAAAGTAGACACAGCTCTAGTGACACTAAAATTGGAGAATTTGAATGTATCACTAAAATTTGAAGTGTTGGATTGTGGCCCTAATTCGGTACGCAGGGCGGGAGTATTTTTTAGCAGAGCAGAGAAGCTGAATACATTCTTCAATCTTCCACCAACAAACAAGAATCATTTTTCTCATTCTCTCACATTTTCTTTCATCTTCCCACTCATGGATAGAATTCATGTAACTGTCCGTGCAAGGCCTCTCTCGCCAGAGGACGCCAAAACCAGCCTATGGAGACTCTCCGGCAACTCCATTTTCATTCCCAACCACTCCTCCACGTTCGAATTTGGTACTCACAGTTTTCATTTCCATTTTCATCTCAATTTCCCTTTTATTTTTCATTAATTTTCTCTTAATTTCATATTATCCTTTGTAGATCAAGTATTCGATGAAAATAGTAAAACATCCGAAGTCTATGAAACTCGTACCAAAGACATTGTAGCTGCTGCAGTCAGTGGATTCAACGGTGAGTGCGGTTAACTTTGTGTTTTTGAACTTAGGGTTTTTGAATTGTTAATTTAGGGTTTTTGAATTGAAATGATGAAATGAAGGTACTGTTTTCGCTTATGGACAAACAAATAGTGGGAAGACTCATACAATGCGGGGATCTAAAGCCGAGCCTGGAGTTATTCCTCGCGCGGTGCAGGATTTATTTCACATTCTTCAACAAGTAAATCACTATTGCTCATTTGTTCTGTTTTCTTTAAAAATGTTGAACTTGTTATGATATGATTTGATTCTGATTATGCATTTTAGTTTAAGGTGTAAGCTTAATTAAAAATGATTTTATATTGAACATTTCTCTTCACTCACGAGTTTTTTGGATTGGAATTGAAGTGTTGAGTGTTGACAACTAGTCAAACACTTATTTCTCTGGTTCATCATTTCTAATGTTATGACGCAAATGACTAGAGATATCCAAATGCTAACACAGTGCTGACATTACATTGACCTGAAAAGATACTCTTGGTAAAGACATTTCTATACATGAGATTCCACATTTATCTACATTGGCCGGAGATGAATAGATTATTATTTATTGGTTTGTAACATGTATAGAATCTAGATTTGTTATCAAATTAATTGTTTGTCTTAACTCTTCAATAACAGATTACCTGATTGATAACCGATTGATACAAATTAACTAATAAATCACCCATAATTAACTAGTGTACAAAACATGAAGAAGGTATTGTGACTATTCTGGTGTAGAATAAATATTTTCCTTTCCAAATCTTGTATAGCTAGATAGTTTAGATAAAAGATGATATTAATGATATTTTAGTTCAGCGTTGATGAATTATTTTCCATAGAAAAGCATTTCTCAACACCAGTTTAAATTTCATAATTAAATTCATTGTGTTTCATATTTTTCATGACTACACTTTGGATGGATAATTTACTCCTGCATAAAAACAATATTAGCTACTTCATCCTTACTTAGATCCCTTAAGAAATGGTTCTTTAGATCTTTATGCTTAATTATTTTCAATGCTGAACAAATTTTTTTGAGAGCTTTATTGCTGGAATAGATTACAGTTGCTTGAATCAGAGTTGATCAAGAATCTTTCTCAACTAAATAGCTTGACTTGCATAAGAAGCTACTACACAACTACTAGCCCTGCTTCTGTTGTTGATAAAGTAACAATTGTTTTTCTTCTTAGAAAACTATCATATATTTAGAAGTGAGTTTCAATTAGGAAGGTTCTAGAAATAATTCCAGATTTCACCAAATGCACCTACAAATACTCTCTTATACTTGTCATTTTGAATCTAGGAAATAACAGGTTCTCTCATAGAAATACTGGTTGTGAGAGTTGAGAGATGGAAAGCCGTGGCTACACCATTTTCCATTTTCCTATTCTTACAAAGCAAATAGAGTTGATGTGAATCCACCTTGACTTGCAACTACTAGTTGTTACTCTTAAGAACTAATGACTGTGATATCTGTTTTACTCAATGAGGTTTTATCCTTTGGGCATCTAGAGTGATCTTAAAGTCATACAACCTAGGCTATTCTATCATGATATCATCATGGCATTGTTAACATTTTCCAAATTCCCTGATTCTCTATTCAATATTGTCATATAGACTCTCATGGATGATGTTTTTTTATTTTATTTTAGGATGTTGATCGAGAGTTTCTTCTTAGAATGTCATACATGGAGATTTACAATGAAGAGATAAATGATTTATTGGCCCCTGAACATCGAAAACTGCAGATTCATGAAAATATAGAGGTTATTATTATTTTTCTTCTTTTTCTGGGTGATATTTGCTCATTTTTGGAGTTATATTTGTACTCTTTATTATTTCATATCCTTTTAATTTGATTTCACAGCGAGGAATATATGTTGCGGGGCTACGAGAGGAAATTGTTACCTCTTCTGAGCAAGTTCTTAATCTCATGGAGTTTGGAGAGTGTAATTTTAATTTATGCATTTTTCTCGAGTGTTACATTTATCTCCTTTTATCCATTTCTGTGTCACTTAAATTTCTATTCATGTATGTTTGGTATATCTTATGCTACTGATTCCTGACAACTAATTTTTCTTTCCATTCTTTGAATTTGTATCAGCCCATAGACATATCGGAGAGACAAATATGAATTTGTACAGTAGTAGATCCCATACTATTTTTCGCATGGTAATCAATATTCTTTCAGATTTTACACTTTTCTTTAAAAAGAGTTTGTTGATGCTTTCCCCTTCAATAATTAAAATGTTGTGTTTAATAGATAATTGAAAGCAGAGATAGAAATCAAGATGAAAGCACTAGTAGCTCTTGTGATGCTGTTCGTGTATCAGCGTTGGTATGTCAATGTTTCAATTAGAAATTTATCTCTTATTGAAAAGTCTTTACTTATTGCGTGTAGCTATTTAACCATTCACCTACATGACACACACACACACATGTTGGTGTTGGTAGAATGAATATTTGTATATATATTTTCATATTTTTAGTCATTATCTTTATTTTTTTATAGAATTTAGTGGATCTTGCTGGTTCAGAGCGTGCTGCAAAAACTGGAGCAGAAGGTGTACGTCTCAAAGAGGGATCACACATAAACAAAAGCTTAATGACTTTGGGAACTGTGATTAAAAAATTGAGTGAAGGCGTTGAGAGTCAAGGGTAAGTTTGACTCATTATATTTAGCTTCTTGTGTTTCGATGAGAAAAATTGAATGTATAAAAATTGATGCAGGGGTCATGTTCCATATCGAGATAGCAAGCTTACAAGAATTTTGCAATCTGCGTTAGGGGGAAATGCTAACACAGCTATAATCTGTAATATCACACTTGCTCAGGTGAGATATCCCTCTTTAGTTTCTTACGCTTCATTGACACAATTTTATCATATATCTACAAGTTTAACTCTTTTTCTGTCCATTGTAAACCATTTCTTTTCCAAATTTCTTAATATAAAGCACCGTCATGTTTCTCTACTAGGAGCTTTTATATCACTGCAATCATGTACATTTATGTTCGTCCTCCATAGATGACATGTATTAAATTTTGTTACAAATTTCCTCTTTTCCTCCTCCCAAACAACTAGCCGTTTCCTACACATCAAACTTTTCTAATTACAGCTCATCTTTATTATATCTGGCAGATACATACAGATGAAACTAAAAGCAGTCTACAATTTGCAAGCCGAGCTTTGCGTGTTACAAATTGTGCTAAAATCAATGAGGTTTCTCCAATCCATTCCCTTCATTTGAAGTGCTCTTTTATTTTGATCTTCTTCTCTTATTATCAGTGGTTAGGATTTGCCATTGAAGTGCTCTTTTATTTTGATCTTCTTCTCTTATTATCAGTGGTTAGGATTTGCCATTTAAGTGGTATAATGTTTTTCCTTTTCTTTTTGTTTACGCTCCAGATTATGACAGATGCTGCTTTATTAAAGCGCCAAAAGAAGGAAATTGAAGAGCTTCGTGCTAAATTGACGGTTGATCTAATTTTATATTATCATTTTTTATTTATTTTATCTTTTATAACCATTTCTGTTTGATTGTAAATAAACACAATTTAGTTATCTTAAATATTGCTAAAATTATAATTGGTATTTTCTTTAGGGTTTTCGTTCAGAGCATTTGGAAGAGGAGATTCTGAGCCTTCGAAATACATTGTTACAAGTACATGAATTGTCCTTCTTAGTTAATCACTACAAAATTCTTGTTTATTCATTATGTTACGAACTTACAATGCTTTTTTTTTTGTCAGTCTGAACTAGAAAGGGAACGCATAGCTTTGGAATTAGAAGAGAAAAAGAAAACACAAGGTGAATGGGAAAAGAGAGTGCATGAGCAAGCCAAGAGAATTGAAAACTTGAGTTCAATGGTTTTGTTTTCAAATAGGGATGAGAACGTTAAATATACTAAAAAGGTATTACTAATGCGTGTGCAAATATATTTGGTATTGAAATACATTTACAAATATATTAAAAAGGTATTACTAATGCATGTACACACATATATTCAATGCTGTTGGAGTAGCTTGGTTTGTATTAGGCTCTTTGTACAGCATGTACCTCATTTTGGGTATTAGGCTCTTAATGGAGTAGTTGAATAACTGTTTCTTAAGCAGTCGTCTCGTCACTGACTAGCTTGCACCAACAACTGGTTTTTCTAATTTCCTTTTGCATGCTTATTTTTCCAACCTCCTTGGTGCAATGATTGCCTACATAAGCATGTTTGTTAATTTTTCTTTTGGCTAGTACTAACTCCTTACAACTAATATGCTTTTGCCTGATCTTTTTGTATTTCTTGCATCCTCCTCTCTTTACTACCATTGGTTAATTGAGTTTTTTCGCGCATACTCTGCAGGAGAAGAGGCGTCGGGATACATGGTGTCCTGGAAATATTTCACAGGCGCATCTAAAAGATGTAACGTGTTACTTTCTTTCTAAAAATTCATTATCAGTTCTGATGGGTTTTATATGAATTATGATTTGGTGTTTGTTTGTGATACTAGTTAAGTTATTTTTATTATTGTAATCATATCATTTATTTGTCTTCTGCACTTCAGGTGCATTCTAGCATCCACACTGATGTTTCTACCACAGAGCCTATTCGACCTAAGCTAGAAATGGGACCACTTGTTCCTTTCAACAAACTCTTAGATGAAGATTTCAATGTGGACGACTCCTGTAAGAAAGAAGAGGACGATAAAGGTGATGCAAATAACGATATACCAAACCCTCGTGCTTTATTGCTTGTGACAAACAGGAAAAGAGATTCATCATGGAAGAAAAGATTATCTATGGTTTGTCGTATCATATGGCTTATTAGTTACTAGTATTTCCTATTTCGATTCTCAATAGTTTGTATTCTAACATGTTGCAATTATAGCAGGAGGACAACAAATATATACAACAACAATCAGAATATGATAGTCTTAGAGAGTCAGAGGCTATTCTTGTTATCAAGAGACTTCAAGAGCAGGTTTTTCTTTTCATGCTTATTCTTTCTTAGTTCCAAAAGTTTATTTGATTTTTTACATTTGTAATAACTGTTTTCTGCTTTGTGCTGCATGAAATGTGTTTAAGGAAAGTGGGAATGAACAAAAGAATTAGAATTGTTATGGTTTACTGCAAAAAGATTAAGTGTTCTTACCTCATGAAATGTGCTTTTGTGATTTCTAGACGCGTCTTGCTTATATTTTTCGTTCTTGTATCTTGAAGATTAACGTTTTGGAAATGGAAAAGCTATCAAGCCAACAGAACCTGGATACTGTTTATGATTTGGCAACCGAGCAGAACGTGAGTGCCAGGGAGAAAATTGAAGAGGTAATCATTGTTTTTGTTGATAAAGTTTCTTCTACGATGCTTTCTAATCTGATTGAAAGATATTGATATTAGATTATTGATTACACCTTGACTATCATTAAGTGTGCTTTAGTTGAATTGTTTGAGAAAGCAATACTATATTACACATTTCTAATTCCTGAATTCTGTTTCATCTACTTAGCTCAATGATGAGCTTATAAAAGCAAAGGAGGCAGCTCGAGTGGCCAATGAACAACTTATTTCCAGTAAAACTGTGAGCTGCATTGATGTATGCATTTTATGCTTTGTATGAACTTTTAGATTCTTGCTTAATTATGATTTCATGGTTATATAATCTTTCCTATAAAACAGATTTTTGGTGTTTCATGTAGGATGAGAATGTTGACTTTATAGCCAGTGTTTCCACGGGAATCGAAGATGTAATGTCCGAAGTACAAAACTCGAAAGAAACTGTTCAAAGTGTTCTTTTGATGATTGATGATGCGACTAAAAGTTTCTCTGCTCTCTGTCATACGTTCCTTGTAAGTGTTATTTCGGCGGTATATTGGATAAATGTAATAAAAATAAAATTGCTTAGTGTTTTCTAACTAATTATTGTATCTACATGAATATGTTTAGACTCGTCAATTTTGATTTCATTTTATGATTTAATGCAGGGTTTCAAAACCTTAATATCTCAGGATTCTGCCGGACAAAAATTAATCTTTAATGATTGTCAGAAGTTGAATTCTTGCTTAACTCAAACAATATCCGAGCTTGAGAATCAGAAGGTAAAGTTGCCTTTCTATTATGATATGTTTCTTGTCATATCTGGGTTCTCTGGTAGGTCTAATATTTGGGTTGCAGATTCTTCTGGACAGCCAGTTATCGAATATTCAAAAGTTTCTTGAGGAATCAAAACTAGATGCTCAGAACTCTCATAATTCTTTGCAGGTGGGACTTTATTTGATGACATGTTATCTGTACTATCTCTTGTTTTGCATGATTGTGTAATGCACCATCTCGGGCATGCTAACTTTTTGTTATTATAGGAACGGTTTGAACAACAAGAATTGGAAAATCAAGATCTGATTTCTTATATCCAAACTCTTGAAAAAGAGATAGCATGTTTAACATCATCTTCAGTGGCCAAGGAAAAGGAAACTCTAAGAAAAGATCTTGAGAAGGCAAAAACCAAGATGAAAGAAACTGAATCGAAGCTTAAGATCGCTATGCAAGAGAAAACAAAACTTGAGGTTTTTTTTGCTATACTCAAGTGTTTTATTTTTGGTTTCATTGTAACATATTGACTTGTCGAACGCATATAATTTTATCGCCCAAAATATTTGTAGGGTGAGAAAGCCTATGCTGAGCGAGAGATCAAACGGTTGCATGGTCAGAACTCGCGTCTTGAACGCGATATCAGTAAATGTGATTCACTTGCTGGAAAGAGTTCAAAGATGTTTGATACTCAAAGACCAAAGGATCTTCCATTTTCTCTGGTATAAGACCATGTGGTTATTACTTATTATTTAATCAAGCCTTTAGTTCCTTTTGTAGACAACTGATTGTAGCAAGAAATAAGTACAATGTTTTAATTGAGTTTTGTATTGGTGATCAGGAAGAGTACAAAAAGCTGGAAGTTTATGCATTTGAATCAGAAACACGAATCACTTCGTTGGAAGAAGAAATATCAGTCGCGTTGAATGAGAAAGAAGAGGTGATATCTATTAACGAAGCTTTGAATTCAACATTGGAAGATTTGTCTGAAAAACTCAGGACATCAACCTCTGAAATATCTGATTTGAATGAGGAGATTTCAGCTGTTGTAAGTTCTGCAAAATTCTACTTCGGTTTCTCCGTTCAACTTCAACTTTTATGTTAAACTATCGATAAAATGATGCCAAAGAGCTGAGAGAAAATTATAGTCATTGAAAGAAAATTTAGAGGGGGATAGATTCTGAATTTGAATGCTGAAATTGACTATTGATATCTGTTGAGATCTTACATGCTCAAATCTGACATCTTATTCATGTGCATCCAGAAACAAAGATTGGAAGAATTTGACATCAACCAAGAAAAATTGAAAAGCTCGATCAAAGAATTGGTGGAAGAAAAGAAGGAGTTGTCCATGGTAGTGCAATTGCAACTTTTTTTTCTTCTTTTGATTGTTATTCTTCCCTTTAAGGCAATTTCTTGTTATAAATGTAAAATTGTTTTAACGCGTCTCCTTGATCTCGCAGCAACTCACAAATGCCTTATTGGAAATAGAGGAGGAAAGAGCAATTTGGTCAGCCAATGAGAAAGCTGCACTTCTAGCCATAGAAGCACAAGCAAGGTCAAATAATGAGAAAATCACGTCATTATCAACAGAATTATCAGAGGTAAGAATCATGGGTTTACTAATTAGAGTTAGTTTGGATAAAAGTTTCAGCAAACACTTATAAAAGAAAAGTTGAAATGATTTTGCAATGATTATCAATCTTCTAAATAACTGCTTTTCTTATAAGTTGCAATTAACTTCTGTTCATCAACTTTTTCAGAATCTCAAGATCAAACTTTCCACTGTCACTGAAGAACGGGACAAATTGATAACCGAGATGGAAGATCAACAGAAACATGTTATAGAAGTGGAACTCCAGCTAAAACATTGCCAAGATGAGGTAAACTAAGGATTTTCTTATGATTGTTACCTTACAATGTTTTTAATCACTATTTTTTACAGTTGTCAAGGGAAAATGACCATATGAAGGAGCTCAGCGATAAAATTTCCAGCATGGAAGTCCAAATGCATGCTGTAAGTGAATCATATTTGTTATCCTTAGAAATGTTCCTCCATGTTAAGCCATATACCAGTTGCATTAGTGAACATTTAAGGGGTCTTCTTATTCTCAGAAATATGCTGTTTTATTATGAACAGGATAAAGTTACAAACATCAATAAAACAGCTGAGTTTAGAATGATGCTCCGTGGAACACAAGCAAAGCTAGATGCTCATCGCTTGCGATATAAAGAAGCAATGGAAGAATTAGACGCATCAAAAATAAAGTACAAAGAAGCTTCAGAGAAGCTGAAAGACATGCTACGTTCGCAGGGACTAGAGTTGATGGACCTAAAGAAACAGCTAGCTGCTGCCAAATGACAATAAGAACTCTGTATTATGTAACCTGACCTTTCATGTAGTAATATATGAAGCACTTCAAGGCAGACACAACATACAATTAGGAGCCGACAAGAGGTGGACGTGGGGATCAAAATATCAATCCGGCTCAAACCACTGTTGACTCAAACCGTAGTTGGTATACATATATTCAATTCTGTCCATTTTTCTCGTATAGATTAGGCAGGTTATAGATCACACGGGTCACGGGTTTGTAGATGGGTTTATGCTGTTTTTATAGGAAATTTTTATAGGTTCTTTGTAAAAAAGTCGGTGCTTATTAGTGATCACATAATTTTGTGACCTATGCATGATGTCAAAATTGCATGTTAACTCTTAAAATTGCCTTTTTACGTGTTTAGGTGTGAAATTTGTGTTGTACTTACTGTAAAACCGATAGAATGAAATTAGAATTCGACACGATTTATAATTCATTGTAAAATCAGTGAAATCTGTTAAAATAAGGTGAACTAGTTATTAAGATTTTACCTAAAATTAAAAAATTCTCTAGTCCCATTTTTTCGGAACCAGATCCTCTCCTGCATTGTCCCTGCCGATCACCTCTCCTGTGCAGTTTATGACCATTGGATGGTTGAATCTCTTTAGTTATTGAATAAAACTTTTTTCCTTTTCATTGATAGATTAATTTAAAGGCTGGGATCAAAGCAGAATGGGCAGGAGGTGTTAAAAAATTGGAGAGGATCTAAATCCCATTTTTTCTTGGCTCATTCGGTAAATATGTGTACACCACTATATACAGAAACATCTCTAAGACATGGATGAAGCGATTTTTTTCCTTCTAGTTATATAACCAACTATCTGATTAAAGAAATAAGAACCTCATGGTTAAGTAGCTTATATATTTCAATTTGACATGTTAATTAAATTCATGGTTAAGTAGCTTATACATCAACTTGATTATCTAATTTATGGTCAAGTAGCTTATGTTTTAACTTCATATAGTATCTAATTTAATTTGGGAATTTGTTTTCTCACTCTTAGGCATTAAATCCAAAATTATCCTCAAATATTTTCAAAGATGTATTTTTAGACGCACCTCATCCTTCGTAAATTAAACAGACACTCAATTTTTGTTAAAATTGGTCCGGAGATGCATCTGCAAAAATTTAATGTAGTATATTTGGAGATGTATTTTCGAAAACACCACTCAACTTATTTACTACGCGTTTTTTATTGAGCTGGTTTATTTAAACATTCAATGATGATTTCAGAGATGCATCTCTGAAATTGTCAAGCGGAAAATTGAATTTATCACCATCTTGCATGATCATTTCTCTCACACTCCATGACACCTCCATAACTCAAATCCTTTTAAAAAAAATTCTCAATCAACTTTTCGACTCCAAATCACCGTTCTTGTGTTTTATCATATCATCCCTCATTGTTTGCATTAATCTTGTTCTTGAGCTGAAAAAATATACGTTATGTTCGATGTGCATCTCCGAATTTAGATTTTCATGTTTCGAATGTGCATTTTCGGATTTCTCTCTTGCTGTGAGTTTTTTAATCCGCTTTTCTATTTTGGTTTGTATTAGATATGGTGCACCTGAATATATTTTCTAAAACTTCTATAAGTAATGATGTAAAATCGAATGAAGTGAAATATAATGTTAAACCAGATGAGGTGAATGATGATGTTTGACCGGTTGCTGTTGAGATAGATATTGGTCAATATTTTAGAAATGAACAACTGTTTACCGTCTGTGAACATATTCTTCAATGGATCCGCATGAAGGTCGGGAAATTGGGGTTTAACATTGTAATTGAAAGGTCTGACAATGGTTTCAATAGAAGGAAAGAATTTGCTACTATGATATGCGAGAGAAGTGGCACATACGTTCCACCGATTCGGAAGTTGAAACGCGATGATACCAGATCGAGAAAATTTGAGTGTCCGCTTAAATTGTGTGGATACTGTAAGGTGAATGATACATGATAATTCAATGTGGTTTATGTTATGCATAACCATGCCTTACAAATCGAGCTAGTCGGTCATTCCATCATATGTCGCCTTAAATCGGAGGAGAGGAAATTATTTCAGACATGTCTTTAATCAGGATGGCGCCAAAAAACATACTTGCAAATTTGAAACGGAAAAGACCTAAAAGTGTTTCAAATATCAAGCAGGTATACAATGCGCGTTATCGAAACAACACGACGATAAGAGGTCCATGATCCGAAATGTAACTTTTGAAGCTTTTGGAAGATAACCACTATGTTTCCAGGTAAAAAGTTTGTGAGGATAAAGTCATTGTTTGTGACATATTTTGGACTCATCCCGAAAGTATAAAGTTTTTGAACATATTTCCTAATATACTCATAATTGATTCAACATATAAGATCTACAAGTACATGCTTCCGCTTATGAAAATTGTTGGTGTTACTTCTACGAAGAAGAATTTTCAGTAGGATTTTCTTTTTTAGATTTCGAAAAAGAGGTCAACGTTACATGAGCCTTGGAAATGTTCACGACTTTGTTGAAGGACCAAGTAAATATGTCGAATGTAATTGTTACCGATCAAGACACCACACTAATGAATTCGGTTACAAAGGTGTTTGCTACATCCTATGCAATACTTTGTCGATATCACATAACAAAAAATGTGAGAAGTCGCCTCAAACCCGTGGTAGACACCAAACAAATCTAGGGTGAAGACGAAAAATTGGTCAAACCTGGTGTGGTGTTGGAAAAGATAATGGATGCATGAAATGGTATATTAAATCCATCCATGAAAGACTTGTATGTTGCCTCTGTAAAGAAGTTTAGTAGTGTGTGTGTGTGTTAGATATCTAGATTTCCTGAAATATGTTGAGTACTATTCTGGACCAAATGAAAGAGAAAATTGTTTGTGCTTGAAGCAGTAAGGTTAGACACCTCGACTTTACAATAATTAACAGAGTTGGATCTGCATATTCGACACTGAAGAAGTGGTTGGGTGATAGTAAGGGTTATTTTTTATAGAGAGTGGGACGCCGTTAACCAAATGCTCTAAAACCAACATAATGAAATTGTTGGCTCCTAAATTCGACACCTTTGTTTTTTATTAATATAGACCTTTTAATCATGAGGAATGGTTTCGACCAGTTGATCATGTCGAATGCTCGTCAGAAGGTGGCAAGGTACTTAGAGGATTTCTTTAAGTAGGAATCTTGTTGCCTTCGACGTCGACGGAGCTTCTCGACAAAGGTATTCGATGCTCAGAGTGGAACGGTTTGAGATTCGAATGTTTGGAGGGAAAACGGTTCCCAGCAGTTACCAAGTGCAACGTGCCAAGATCAGGAGCGTCGAATGCTGTGAGCATGCCAAGTGGTGTCATCTCGAAGCAGCGTAACTGCCCAACGGTTACTTGAGATGTGTTTAGTATAAATACTAGTTGTTCACGTAGTTTTCGCGTGTGTTCGCAATTATATACAAGTCACTCATCTAGATTCAAGTACCCAGTGTGAGCGAAAGAATTGTTGAGAATGTATGTGTGAAACACCATTTAAATTAATCAAAGTCTTTTATATTCCAGAACTTTATTGCCTTTCACTTACTCTTCCCAGTCGAAGCCTTTATTTAACGCTTTCATTTATTCTATCACGCTTTTCTTCATGCAATTTACATAAAGTGTCTTTACTTTCCTGGCATTAACCATCATTAGATTTAATCAAACCCCAAAAAATCAACCATGTCTTAGGATCAATCTGATCGATCCTGCGAGTCACCAAATAAGTAACCTTTTGGAAGATCAGCGGTTGTTTACCAATTTCCACGGTAAACAAATTGGCACGCCCAGTGGGACCTTGTGTTGATTCTTAAGGTTAACCGTATTTATATAGAATATCATCTTTTTCGAGAAGTATTGCATGTTATTGAGAAGTGGCAGAGTATACACTAACGATACCAATACTACCAGAAGAAGTGAAGCAATGGCGAATCCGCCAAACAATAGCGAAATCCCACAAACAAATGTGGGAACAACGGTTATCCCAACCGTAAGTGAAACGCTAACCGTTGGTTCAACACCAGCAGTAACGGTCACACAAACGGGGCCATTACCTCCGTTCACTGGCCCCAGAATGCCTCTGGGAACTCCCCCACCAAGGGGAAACCCAGGAACTAGGCCTTACGTTCCCCCAGGATTTTCGACAGGCAGTCTAAATCGAGAACCACTCTATGGCATGCCAACTTCTGAATTGGCTAGCCTGACGAACGCTACGTCCACTTTTTCAGACCCTTTAGTGAGTGCCTCTTCGCCACTCCAAGGTTATGGAGTTGGTATGACGAACAGGGGTAGGACCCAACTCTTAGGAGGAACGTCCCAAGTAGCGCATGGCCTTACGAATGCCTCGACAGCAGTCTTGAGGCAGCAAATGGACGAAAGCAACCACAATATGGTTCAAATGTTGGCACAAACTTTAAGTACGGTGCTGAACCCTCTAATACAAAATACCACCCAGTCGAATCAGCAGATGACAGTACAAATGGCGCGTCTGGCTGATTTCTTTGGGGTACCCCAACCTATTCGACAGCCCCAAAGGGCGCAAATAAGAGGAAACCAAGGTATACTTCTAGAGGAAGAAACTACTATTAACCAAGTCCAGCAGTCTGTCGAAGAAAACCTTAGGACGCGATTGGAACAACCCGGAGTCGAAGAACCTAGGGTCATAGCCCCGGAAGTAAGGATAGTCAACAGAAACCAAAATGTTGATGAAATAGTTCAGCACATCCAATACCAGAATATGGGTTTGGAAAATAACCTAACAGCCATGATTGAAAGAATCATGACGCAAAATGGGATGAATACGGGCTTTCGTAGGCCTAACTTTACATCCCCACTGTCAGAATATGTGTTACAAACAGACTTACCTCCTAGATGTAAAGTCCCTAAGTTCACTAAATTTTCAGGGGACACGACAGAATCTACTGTCGAACATGTGGCGAGATACTTGATCGAAGCAGGAGATATTTCAAACAACGAAAACCTGAGGATTAAGTATTTCCCAAGTTCCCTAACGAAGAATGCGTTTACTTGGTTCACAACTCTTCCCCCCAATTCAATCCACCATTGGACCCAGTTGGAGAGATTGTTCCATGAGCAATTCTACATGGGACAAACCAAGATAAGCCTGAAAGAATTGGCCAGTGTAAAGAGACGATTCACTGAACCTATAGACGAATATCTAAATAGGTTTAGGTTGCTCAAAGCAAGATGCTTTACACAAGTGCCAGAACATGAGTTAGTCGAAATAGCCACAGGAGGCTTAGATTATTCCATTAGGAAGAAATTAGACACTCAATACCTGAGAGACATGGCCCAATTGGCCGATAGAGTTCGACAGGTAGAACGCCTTAAAGCTGAAAAAGCCAAGGCGACAAAAACTCATAAAAGAGAAAGGATAGCATATGTCGAAATGGACGATGAAGATCCAGAAACCTTCGACGAAACTATAACCGTCGAAGAAAGCAAGGTCGATTTAGCGGAACTAAAACAAGGGCCACCATACTCGTGCAAACTGCTAGTCCCCTCAAGTGGAAAAAATCCCACTGGTCCGGAAAGGGCCAACGATAGGTTCCCCAAAAAGACTTACAGTTTTGATATTACAAAATGTGATGAAATTTTTGACTTACTTGTAAAAGATGGCCAAATGATAGTGCCCCCAGGGGTAAAAGTGCCTCCTCTTGATCAAAGAAAGAAAAGAGGCTTTTGTAAATATCATAATTTTTTGGGCCATAAAACATCTCAATGTTTTCTTTTCAGGAATCTCGTGCAAGATGCTATCGAAGAAGGGAGGCTGAAATTTGCTGATAAGACCCCCATGACTGTGGACTCTAACCCTTTGCAGGCTGAAGCCCATTATGCTGAACCTTCAGAGGTGAATGTGATTGAGGCATCCAGAAGCCAGGCGAAGAGGCCAGGAATAACTATGGTCGAAGTCACCAAGGATCATGTCAACATGCCAATCTTTGGCAGTTTTTCTGGGAGTCTTTCTAGAAAGACAATTGAAGCAGTCCAAAAAGCCGTTGAAAGCCCAAAACTGGAGACAGTTGGAACCCCAAAATCTGGAGCAAAACCCAGTTCCTACTTGGCTGCAGTTCAAGGCCAGACAGAGGACCTGGAGGCTCAGATGGAGAAAATGACTCTTGCCACCAAAGACACCATGAATGTCAACATGGTCGAAATCTCTGAACCAAAAGTATCAGAGGAGGCCATTAGGCAAGAACAGGCCAACAAAACGGCTTTCCCTCAGGAAAATGAAAATCTGGCAGATTTCCTGCAAAGATGCCAGAAGAAGAAATCAGAAGTGATGCTGTGTCCTCGATGTAGCTCGATTTTCGACAAAAAAGCTGCTGAACACATCCAAGGTGTAAGAGCAGCAAACAGAAGAAGGGAAAGTTTTGATACTCGACATGACCCCAGAAGAACCTACCAAAAAGGGTTCAAATCAAGAGAAGAGGCCACTGACTTTCAGGCCTCCAACCAATGTGCCAGTTGATACGTGGTATAAAACATCAGGTCGAAAGAGGCCTAGCGAGGAAAGGTGGCACTCCTTCGAAGTGCCAAGAGGTTCATCTTTGACACATAAGAAAGAACCTCAGGTTGTCACCCCTAAAGTGACCCAGGTATCAAGTAACTACAAGGGAAAGAATCCCATGTCTCGATCCCAATGGAGAATATACCAGAGGCGGCGAAAGGCTGAGAGGGAAGCTACTAATGAACCAAATCCAGAATCAAGTTCAAATGTCCCTCAGAGAAAGTAGAGAAAGCCTCTGGAAAGACAACCAGTGACCAATAGACTAGTCTGGCCTAACCAGGGTGAAGTTGATGACGAAGATGGCTCTGAGTCTGATGACACCCTAGATATCATGGTGAACATAGTCTCAGTTTTGCCAAGAGAGTTCAACCGCCAGGTGGAAGTCGAATCAAATGATTGGGAAATCGAACAAGAAATGGCCAGGCATAGGCCAGTATGCTACTTCGTCATGGATAATGGCGCTACTGAAGAGCAAAATGGTTTCTTCAAATCTCCTACAGAGGCGATGAAAAATCACCTCAAGCCTTTATTCATAAGGGAAAAACTCGAAGAAACCACCGTAAATAAAATCTTGGTGGACTGTGGGGCAACCATCAACATCATCCCTCACTTTATGCTGAGAAAAATAGGCAAGAGCGATGAAAACATCAAGCCTCACAACATGGTCCTGTCAAATTATGAAGGCGGAATAGGGACCACTATGGGTGTGATCCAACTAGACATAAAAGTGGGATCTATCCTTCGACCAACTATGTTTATGGTCATATCGGCCAAACCAAATTATAATTTTTTGTTGGGCCGAGAATGGATACATGGTGTTGGAGCAGTACCATCATCAATGCACCAAAGGTTGATACTATGGCGTCCTGATGGAATTGTCGAAAATATAGAAGCGGATCAGAGCTATTACTTGGGCGAAGTAAATCACCTAGGGATGACAGACTTCGACAAAAATTTGGCTCACATTGGGCCATGCCCAGCACCTGACTTCGACTTGGCGCCAGCGCCAAATGCTTTTTGTTCCTTATACCTGCACCCTGAGCATGGTTTTCAATGGGACAGAGAAGACTTGTCCCACATTGATTTCAGTGGGCTAACTGACATCCAGCCAAATGGTTGGGGAAGCGAATTCAGTGACAATGACTGAGTCACAATCACTGCAGCGAATTTCGGCGTATGTAGCCGAAACAAGGATGATAACGGCTCTTGAAGCCGAAGTAAAATATATGGCCACACAGGCCAATGATCAAGAGTTACCTTCTGCAGGTCCTGGAAAGGATTTCGACCCAGAACCCCCTGATATCATGCCAGAAGAAATGCAGGAACAAAGACTCGACGCCATCTATGACGATGAGCCTTTGGGATTCGAAAAGGACCCCTTAGCGAACAACATCAAAATGTTAGCGCAGGATCCTTTAGAAGAAATCAACTTGGGTGAAGGGTTAGAGAAAAAGCCAACTTACATTAGCGCAAAAATAGACCCAGAACTCAGGTTGGAAGTGATCCATTTGTTAAAGGAGTTCAAGGACTGCTTTGCATGGGATTATGACGAGATGCCTGGTCTCGACAGAGGATTGGTAGAACTTCAGTTGCCAATCAAACCTGGGAAGAAGCCAGTCAAGCAAAGTCCAAGACGCTTCGCTCCAGAAATACTGTCGAAGATCAAAACAGAAGTCGAAAGACTGCTGAAGTGCAAATTCATACGAGCTACGAGGTATGTCGAATGGATTGCAAACATTGTGCCGGTGATTAAGAAAAACGGTACATTGAGGGTATGCATAGATTTCAGAGATTTGAATGCTGCTACACCCAAAGATGAATATCCTATGCATGTGGCGGAAATGCTAGTCGATTCTGCCGCTGGCCATGAGTACCTGAGCATGCTCGATGGTTATTCAGGATATAATCAAATATTCATTGCCGAAGAAGATGTGTCGAAAACAGCTTTTCGATGCCCCGGGGCTTTAGGCACTTACGAGTGGGTAGTGATGCCTTTTGGCCTAAAGAACGCTGGGGCAACATATCAGCGAGCGATGAACTCTATCTTCCATGATTTTATTAACACTTTTATGCAAGTATATATTGATGATATTGTTATAAAATCTGTTTCCAGGAAGAACCATATAGACCACCTTCGACAATCATTTGAAAGAATGAGAGAACATGGTCTGAAGATGAACCCTTTGAAGTGTGCGTTCTGTGTAAAAGCTGGAGATTTCTTGGGCTTCGTCGTCCACAAGAAAGGAATCAAAATCAACCAGAACAAGACGAAGGCCATCCTGGAAGCGAAAGCGCCAGCGAACAAAAAGGAACTGCAATCTCTGCTGGGAAAGATAAATTTCTTAAGGAGATTCATATCTAACCTAAGTGGAAAAGCTCAAGCCTTCTCACCCTTACTTCGATTGAATAAGGAAAGATTCGAATGGGGGCAAGAGAAACAAGAAGCCTTCGACAAAATCAAAGGGTATCTCACTAAGCCACCTGTTTTGGTGCCTCCTTGCAGCAACAGGAGTATGAGATTGTACATAGCTGCATCCGACAAAACTTTGGGAAGCATGTTAGCCCAAGAAGATGAAAATGGAGTCAAAAGACCCATTTACTATCTTAGTAAAGTTTTAACGATGAAGAAACTAGATATAGAGAAGTTGAAAAATTATGTCTATGTCTTTATTTCTCTTGTACAAAGCTCAAACAATATATAAAACCAGTTGATGTGTATGTTTCGTCTCATTTTGATGTTTTCAAGTACATGTTGTCGAAACCCATCCTGCACAGCCGAATTGGCAAGTGGGCGCTAGCGTTAACTGAGTACTCCTTGACCTTTATGCCTCTTAGGGCAGTGAAAGGGCAAGTGGTGGCAAACTTTATAGTCGACCACTCAATTCAGGTTGAGAATATAAATTATGTGGAGATAGAGCCTTAGAAATTCTACTTTGATGGTTCCAGCCATAAAGATGGAACATGAGTAGGGGTCTTGATTATTTCTCCAGAAAAAATTCCAACAACATTCAAGTACAAGATATCAGGTACTTGTTCGAACAATGAGGCTGAGTATGAAGCTCTAATTACTGGCCTTGAGATATTGTTGGAACTGGGGGCAACTCGAGTCGAAATAATGGGAGACTCAGAGTTAGTCATTAAGCAAGTCACAAAAGAATATAAGTGCATAAGAGAAAATCTTATTATGTACTTTGTGATAGCAAATCGTTTATTGAAAAAATTTGAAATGGTCAACATTCGACACATACCCAGATTGGAAAATAAAATAGCCAATGATTTGGCACAAATTGCATCTGGGTACAAAATTTCAAAAACGAGATTACAAAGAGCAATCGAAGTCCGAGAAAAAATAAAAGCAACTAGTCTGTCACCAACAGATTTGAAAGTGACAAGACTAGGGTATGATGATCAAAGGAACTTCGTAATATCGTTCATAGACAATTTGTCAGAGCAAGATTGGAGGAAACCCATTGTAGATTATCTACAAAACCCAGCAGCTTTAACAGAACGGAAAATAAAATATAGGGCGTTGAGTTACGTACTCATGGGTAATGAGTTATTTAAAAAGACGCCTGAAGGGGTACTGCTAAAGTGCTTAAGTGAAACTGAAGCATACATAGCCCTTTCGACTACGCACGCTGGAGCATGTGGGGCTCACCAAGTAGGCCATAAGATGAAATGGTTGTTGTTTCGATAAGGACTATACTGGCCCACCATCTTGAAAGATTGTGTTGAGTTCGCAAAGGGTTGCCAGGAATGTCAAGTCCATACGGGCATCCAACATGTACCAGCAAGCGAACTTCACTCAATAGTGAAACCTTGGCCCTTTAGAGGATGGGCGTTGGACCTTATTGGAGAGATTCGACCAACATCATCAAAGAGCCAGAAGTATATATTGGTAGGCATTGATTATTTCACTAAGTGGATCGAAGCTATTCCTTTAGTCAATGCAGACCAAGAAAATGTCATTGAATTTATTCAAAAGAACATTATCTTTAGATTTGGAATCCCTGAAACTATAACGACTGATCAAGGATCAGTGTTCACCGGTCGAAAGATGCAGGAATTCGCTCAAGAAACAGGCTTTAGACTCCTAACATCAACACCTTATTATGCACAGGCAAATGGTCAAGTTGAAGCAGCAAATAAAATAGTGATTGGCCTGATAAAAAAGCATGTAGGAAAGAAGCCAAAAAATTGGCATAAGACGTTAGACCAGATCTTATGGGCCTGTCGAACGTCCCCAAAAGAAGCCATAGGTACAACACCATATCGGCTAACTTTCGGTCATGACGCAGTGTTGCCAGCGGAAATTTGTCTTCAATCTGCAAGGGTTCAGAGACATCATGATATCCCCTCTGAGGTTTATTGGGATATGATGTTGGACGAACTAGTAGATTTAGACGAAGAAAGACTACGCGCTCTCGACCTACTAAGAATTCAGAAGAAAAGAGTGGAAGATTCTTACAATAAAAAAGTAAAACCTAAGGCATTCTCGCCTGAAGAATTAGTTTGGAAGGTGATTCTCCCCATGGATCGAAGGGATCGAAGCATGGGAAAATGGTTACCCAAATGGGAAGGACCGTTCAGAATTATCCAAATTTTTTCTGGTGGAGCTTATGAGGTCGAAGAGTTAGGTGAAGATAAAAGACTCTTGAGAGTAAACGGCAAATATTTGAAAAAATATAAACCTATGCTCCAAGAGATCAAAATAAATAGCAATTAATGACCAAATTAACCATAAGAGAGCCAAAATGGAAAATTATATAAGAATTAGCCAAAATGGTTACATTGTCAAACAAATATTACAGTACAGGGTTAATAAATGGCTGAGCAAATTAGAAAGGGATAGAATCTTTAAGTCGAAGATACTTGGCCTGCTGCAACTCCAGCCTTTTGCTACACAAGGCAGTCGCCTGAGAAAGTTTGGAAATCTGGTCATCGAAGGCTTGGGCCTTCTCAGCGAACTCTAGGCCTCGTGTAACTTCAGCTTGGCTCTCTGTGTCCGAAACAGTCGAGAGGAGCTCCTCTTTGCGCTTGGTGTTAGCATTTATCTTGGCCTCCAGCTCCTCGATCTGTGCCTTTATAGAGGCATTGTCTCGATCTATGGCGTCAATTTATTCTTGCTTGGATGCCTTCTGCTTCGACAACTCTGCAATTCGAGAAGTCGTTTCAGCTACCTCAGTCCAGGCAGAAGAACTTTTGCCATATAGCGCTTCGAGCTGGCTGTTGAAGCCCCTCTGTCGTCGATAGTCCGCAGAGACTTGGTCAATAATGGAGTATAACTCCAAGATAAAGCTGGAAACCTCTGGAGACACAGCAAGCAAATCGACTGCATTCAAAACAGCTCCCAGGCAAGACGGAGCAGTAGGATCCCCCTCCAAAGCCTTCATCAGATCCTTTTTGAAGAACTGAGCCTTGACCTTCATCAAAGCCTCATCAAGAGGAGAAGTCGAAGTGGACTTCCCCGATGCAGTAGAAGCATCATGACTAAGGTCAGATGAACTTCCCCTACTCTCAATGATGGAATTCAGGTAGCCAATAGGATCAGTTTGCTTCAAAAGAGCCAAGTCTTCTTTAGACTTGGGCTTTGTCGAGGTGGTAGCCCTTATAGCAGCGTTGGCTTGGGGTTGAAGTTGTTGAGTAGCGTTTGCATCGACATGACTCTCTTCGACCTGTAGTTCAGTAGTGCCAGCATCAACATGATCCCCTTCGTCATGTTGCTCCTCTGTCAGATCGACCACCTGAGTTTCCTTTGGTTGTTGTTCCTCTGCTTCGGCAATGGCTTCATCGTTCACCAATTCCTCCTCTTGTTGCCTACTGTGTTCAGCAGAGTCTTGTGTCTCTGAAGTTTTTGGCGCTGAACTTTCGGTGGTCTCCTGAAAATAGAAGAGGTTTAGAAAGATACATAATCGAACGTGAGCATCGACACCTAAGTTAAAAATGGTCAGAGAAACTACCTGTAGAGGAATTTCAGCCCCAGGGCTGGAATTATCACTTTCGACGGGTTTGTTGAGCAAAACGTTCATCTCCTCCTCCGTGGGCTCTTCGATGATCACGGGAGGTGGCCTGGGTCTTCTCCCTGCAACCTTTATTCTGATCATGGGTCGAGGCTCAGGAGCAGGGGCATCTTTCTTCAGTTTTCTCCGTTTAAGAGGAGCAGGGGGAGATTCGTCCTCGTCGTCACTCCCAGATTCGACCGTTAGTGCATGTCGCTTCTTAGGTACAGGTTCCTGAAAACCAAATGGAGTTCGATTTAGAGCGCCACATCGAAAATCAGGATGTTAAAACCAGAAGGAAATAATAAAAGTCTGGTTACCGGTGCTGAAGGTTTTGTAGAGGGACCTCCTCCCTGTTGACTTTCTGTGGTTTTCTTTGCTGCAGGCTTTCGAACAACTGAAAGAAGACACGTTCACAAGTTATAATTAACAAGTTATAAGTCGAAATGGAAAGACAAATATAATTTGGAGAGTGAACGTACATTTCTTTATTTTGTCAAGGACCAAGACGAAGGACTTCTGGAGTTCGTCCATAAAATCTTTTTCATCGAAGAACTCTTCAGCATAATAACTCTTCCACCAGTCTTCGAAAGATGGTGAACAAAGGAAGTTAAGTTGATAGTCGAACAGTGAAAGTACTGTTCGAACAGCGTACCTGCCAATGTGCTTGGTGGCAGCATCCTCAGTGTAGTCATTGCAAAAATACAACATTGATTTCTCCCTAGGAAAAATGGGAGAAGGAAGTGATTGGATGATGCCAAACTGTCGAGAGACCAAATTTGGCTGATAAGCGATCAGGCTCAGGTGATTCTTGGAACTCTTAAAGCGCAATGGCATTATTCTGGGAGTGAGAAATGCTTCCCACATTATTGTGTGTTCTTCGAGATGAGGGTCACCTGATGACTTGGGATGGGGCATGGTGAACCATTCTGGACCAAACTTTCGACGGGCGAAAGGAGCCATGGTCGAGGTAAATTCTTTTCTTCCTGCAAACATCAAGACGAAGTTTGCAAAGGTCTGTTGGAGTTCCAGCCCATCCTCAGTGGGAGTCAGTAAAGCCATTCTGGTGCCTTCGATACGCCTTTTGGCTATCTCAGGAGCTTGTTCGTTTATCTGAGTTTTCTGAGGTAAGAAAGACTCAAAAGTGGCATTTAGCCATAGTTGTAGTAGCCAGAAGGGTCCTGCAAGCAACAAACTGGCTCTATTTTCTATCACCTTTAACAGAGTCGCTCCACTGCTTATCGACTCATACAGGTTCGCCAGGATTAATTCGGCCAAACAGATGTTTTGACCGTGGTGAAGCTGGGTAGCAAGGGTGACCATTTTCTTCGTCACCTGTAGAGACTTCGTGCAGAACACGAAGCGTGACAGCCAAAGGGCTAGAAACGCAATGTGCTCCACGTCCGTCACATTAGCTGTCGACCTGTCATGATAGTGGTTGATGTAGATGGTGTAAGTGGGTTTGGTAGCTGAAAACCCAATCTGGTCTTCAGACATTTCCTCTGGGTCGAAGTAATCCCCAGTTGGTCGAAGACCGGTGATGGCAGCCACGTCGAAGAGAGTGGGTGTTATCATTCCACAAGGCAGGTGGAAGGTGAAGTGAGTATAGTCCCAAAAAAGCAAAGAGGCTACCAGCATTTTGGGGGAGTAGTTGAGACCAGTCTTCGACAACATGACTAGGTCATAAATCCCCAGGTTCTTCTAAATCGAAGCTTGGCTTTTTTCCATCTTGTCCAGCCAAGCGCTGTAGTCTGGTGTAAGGCTAGGGCTAGACCTAAAAGCCCTAACACCTCTGTTGAAGAAACGAAGATCTATCTTCTCTTTTGCAGGATCTTCGTTGTCATCTGCAGCCTTTTTGGAGCACCCAACAGGTTTGAGTACCTCAAGCACCGGGAAGAAGCTCTTGATCTTCGTGGAATCAGCAATGCATGTAGATAAAGGGCCAGACATGGCGAAAACCTGGTTGGAGTATCCAACCGGAATCAGCAGTTGAGAAGAATAAGCTTCACGCTCAGCAGTTCCCAGGGGTTCAGGAACCCTTCGCATGCCTTTAGAGTTAACTGTTGGAACAGTTGAGAAGATTTTTGGTTGGGCAGTTTTAGAAGGAATGTTAGAACTAGGAGCATTAGAAGAACCTGAAGCCATTTTTGGGTTAAGATGAAGGTGGATGAAGAACAAAGCGTTTGCAAAACTTTTTGTTCAATAATAAGGCTTGGATGCAGAATGTCGTGAAAAAGTCCCACAAGGGGCACCTAGCGCTATTTATAGTGATTGAAAAATCACGAAACTCGAGGTCATTTAATGTTTCAGACGGTAGTGGGGCACGTGGCGCTCCTTCGCTGACATAGTCGTTCTGCAGAAAGGAAACGGTGCAGCGTGCACCCTCGATTTTGGGAAATTGTCATGATGACAATCTGTGAAAAGACATCGGGCACGCCAAACGCCTTACTGAAGTGACGTCTTAGGTACAGTTGGAATGATGGTTTTTTGGGATTGTCAGTTGGTTGGTAGAAGACGAAAAGCGCACAAGTTAATCTGTGGCTAAGAATGAAAGACAGGTGTCGAGTGGAATCTCAAAGAATGCCTTTTTCTTTTCAGCGTCGAAATAAGGCATTCTTGGGGGGCAATTTGTTGGCTCCTAAATTCGACACCTTTGTTTTTTATTAATATAGACCTTTTAATCATGAGGAATGGTTTCGACCAGCTGATCATGTCGAATGCTCGTCAGAAGGTGGCAAGGTACTTAGAGGATTTCTTTAAGTAGGAATCTTGTTGCCTTCGACGTCGAAGGAGCTTCTCAACAAAGGTATTCGATGCTCAGAGTGGAATGGTTTGAGATTCGAATGTTTGGAGGGAAAACGGTTCCCAGCAGTTACCAAGTGCAACGTGCCAAGATCAGGAGCGTCGAATGCTGTGAGCATGCCAAGTGGTGTCATCTCGAAGCAGCGTAACTGCCCAACGGTTACTTGAGATGTGTTTAGTATAAATACTAGTTGTTCACGTAGTTTTCGCGTGTGTTCGCAATTATATACAAGTCACTCATCTAGATTCAAGTACCCAGTGTGAGCGAAAGAATTGTTGAGAATGTATGTGTGAAACACCATTTAAATTAATCAAAGTCTTTTATATTCCAGAACTTTATTGCCTTTCATTTACTCTTCCCAGTCGAAGCCTTTATTTAACGCTTTCATTTATTCTATCACGCTTTTCTTCATGCAATTTACATAAAGTGTCTTTACTTTCCTGGCATTAACCATCATTAGATTTAATCAAACCCCAAAAAATCAACCATGTCTTAGGATCAATCTGATCGATCCCGCGAGTCACCAAATAAGTAACCTTTTGGAAGATCAGCGGTTGTTTACCAATTTCCACGGTAAACAGAAATACAAACAACTTTTGGTCAGAGTATTATTGTGTTTAAACACAAATTCAAAGATAACACTCTATATTCGCAGTTGGATGGAAATGCATCTTAGGCAGTATTGAATTTTATTTCTCACAAAGTGAAGCAAGTAGATAAGACATGTTCAGATAGTTCAAAGTGTGGATGTACAGTTAGGAAGACTTACTGTCTTCCACGTACTTGTCCATTTCAAAAAAAGACGTGCTTGATGCCCCGATACGTATGGATGAAGTCCACAGTCACTGGAAAAGGCTCCGGTTTGATGGCATTGGTGTGATGAAGGATGGTAAATCATGTATAACTATCATGAACGAGTGGGAAATAATCCAAGATAAATTTTCTAAAGTAGATTGTTAGAACAAAATATGTTCATACTCTTTGAATTTTGATGATAACTAAGTACTTAAAGAACAATAGGATATACTAACATTTATTTAAGTGTGCAAGATCATTAAGCTAGTAATTAACTTGGATCTGAACCAATAAATAGCTTGTAAAGAAGAAGCATGTAACTCAATATCTAATGGATTAAAATCTGAATTTTAAATAGAACCTCAGCGCCATATTGACTCAACCTATGATGTGCTGGAAACATAGTACAACATCTTTTGGTTCGTACTCTGTGTAAAGTAGCTCCATCTTGTTAACTTCCAGACTCATGGAGAAATTCAACTATAGGTTCTAGCACAAGGCTCAAGGCTGTGTGACACGATTTCTTCAGTCTACTCCAACATGCATATGGTCGCCTTACTTGAGAAAGACACAATGGATAAAGAGATTATTAAGAAGTTAAAGATCCTTATCGTACCTACTCCAATGTTTCTCTCTTAGAAACTGCTTCTTCAACAAATATACTTGTGCAAGCAAGCTTCCAACGTATCTTTTGTTCCCTCTATATTAGGAGCTGAAGATTTAAAAGGAACAACAACTAACACCAATATACAACAAAATAGAACAAGAATTGTTTCGCTCTCTAAGATTTTGTACATAATTGTTATATTGCACATAGACTTGAGATTTCTTACACTTGTATATTTTAAAATTCTCAAGTAACAAGGTCTTTTCTTGTGGTGTATTATTTGTACCTCTGATTGTATATCAAGTACATCTTCTTGTAATCCTAAACAATTTGTTTAGAATTTGTAAAAGTCTCAAACAATGGGTTTGAGAAAGGAAGTCTCAGACTGAGTGTTTGAGCAAGGAAGTCTCTTTCTAGTTTGATTGAGAAAGAAAGTCATGAACGAGTGTGTTTAAGCAAGGAAATATATTTCTAGTTTGATTGAGAAAGGAAGTCCTGAACGAGTGTGTTTAGGCAAGGAAGTCCCTTTCAGTTTGATTTAGAAAGGAAGCCCCTTTCAGTTTTATTTAGAAAGGAAGTCTTGAAATGTGAGTTTAGACAAGAAAGTATCTTTCAGGTGTGATTGATAAGAAAGTCTTGGACCGTTGTGTCTAAGCAGGTTGTAATCAAGTTCTGATTAAAGTGAAAAGCTCTTATGGAACAAGGGTACTGAACTAATCTTGTTATAGAGGAACCATGATAATTATGTGTACGCTTTTACTTATTGCTTATTTACTTTAAATCGTTCAACTGTGTCATTTGCTCTAGCTCAGAACTTGAACTTGGTCAGATTCAATAGTCGTTGTTTTTAAAAAGCAAAAGTTTATCAAATACACAATTCAATCCCCCTTATTGTGTATTTTTCTCACCTTCAGATGACAACATGAAATTGCACATCAAAGAGCAACTGTAGAAGACTTCATATCCAGAAATCACAAATTTGAAACCTCGTTCAGAATCGGTTAAAACTAAAGGTGCCCCTAAAAGGTCAATTTGACATAAGATGTCTATTCAACAAAGAGGCCTCCTTCATACTTTGAACATGTTGATTCACATCCCCCAGACTCTCCAACTCCAAAATCTCAAAAAAGTGTTTACAATGATGATCGCATTAGAAAACTACCTTCTTCACTGCCGATGCCAAAAATAATCTTCATTAAAAATATTATGATTTTTATGCACAAACACATTGAACAAATTGTAAATGTTAAGAATCATGGTAATTGTAGTTATTAGGCAGTGCTATTAATTTCCACTACTGCTAGTGCTACTAATTAATTCTCTACTGTTGTTTTATTGCTAATAGCTTTCTATTACTATTTCACAATTAACTCCTACTGTCAACTTATTCCTGCTACATGTACTATGCTATTATACCGTTAATAGTTTTCCGATAAGGTTCCTGCAATTACATCCTACTACTATGAATCATCTCATACTACCATGAATTATCTCTGCTATTGTTTTACTGTTAATAGCCTACAACTTGGTTTTAGCCAATCAATACAGGCAACACAACAAAATTCGTCACTACCTGCTATATATGCTAATCTACAATTTGTTTACTTCGGTAACTAACAAATAGTCTCTGCTATTATTTTTGCTAACTCTGCTACATAACAATTCTATAACTAATTTAATATCTGCTATATATTCTTCTGTGAATTAACATGCTAAGACCATAAGAAGTATTGATTACTTAATCTCTGCTACCCATAATTTATCAACTATGTGATAACAATTAGTAACTGATTAATAAAGTAACAGACACAGGAAAGAGACAACACAAACAAAGGAAAATAGAGGTTTATGGGTGTGCCCCTCATCACCCAACTGTGCCCCTCGGCACAAAACTAAAAGGTCGTGCCGCTCGTCATGGAATTGTGTTTCTCGACACACTCCCCTGCATATATGGTGCCAGTCGGCACGCTCGTGTGCCCCTCGGCATAGAGTGTTTCTCACGCAGTTTCTTCACAGGCTTATTGATTCAAACACATAATTCTCCAAATCTTCCTTCGATTAACAGTATTTTCACGAAAACATGATACAACGCAGTATTACATCTACATAACAAGATAACAACTATATTAACAATATTATAATTTCCAACAACATATAGTTAATTCTGCAAACAATTCAGGAACATCCACAACATGATAACAACATGATACCAGACAACTTTAGAAACATCAACAACAACATTACACCAATCTAATTCCTACATAATATTCATCAAAAGTCCCGTTATAGAGTCAGAACCCCACCCTTACCTCTGATTGAAGGTCGCTCTACAATTTTCCGATCGAACCTAGCTTTGTCTCTTTTCCTTGTTCCTCTTCTCTGCCACTTTCTACGTTACTGCTCCAAGACTTTCTTAATCTTTCTAATTAACCTGATTTCTTATTATTATAACTAAAGCTAATAATAATATTATTATTCCTAATGGGCTCAACTTACACACTCCACCTATTACTACTTCTAACCATCAAAATAGGTCCAACTAATATTCTATACTTTCTAATATTATTGCTAATATTAATCAACTAAAATAATCAACCAAATAACAACTTAGCAACATATAACAACATTTCACACATTTCAACAAATAATTCGAAAATAATTTAATTAAATTATCGGGTGTTACATATTCAACAATGATGATGTAAAACTTATGTTTATGTTTACACAGTTTCTGCTATGTATGTGGTTCAAGGATGATTCCGAATATACCTATCTGGATAAACCCCATACTAAATAAATAAAAACAAAACATGGCACTTTACGTATGTGCATATCCGCAAAAACCATTTTTTGTAAAAAAAATAGGGTTTATCCAGATATACATCTCTGAAAAGTGCCCTGATGACATGATAAGGTTTCTAAGGTCCAAAGTGATCCAAAACATGTATAAATATGGTGTCTCTCTTCCCATATTTTCTACAAAACTCTTCATAATTAGAGAATGATTACATATCCCCATCTTATATTTGTGTATTTCAAGAAGCTGTCACTTCAATTTAGAGTCACCGATGACACCTCTCACCGATCTGATATCTAAATTGAATACTCTCCTACGACATCCATAAAATCAAAGAGTTGTCAAGCTCGAGTATCGTTCACCCTCGTTTAACATCAAATGGAAGATATAACTCACCAACTTTGAACTGAAGAAGAATGAAGATTTAGAAGTTATGTGGAGTACTTTTCGCAGTTATGCAACAAAGGGTCTGATTGAAGTGGATGTGAAGATTGCAAGATCCGTCAAAGATATTATAAATATGTTGCAACATCCAGAACTACCCATTTATAAAGATATTTAATGTTAAATTTATGTTAGCGACTATCTATATATTATTGAGTGTTTTTATTTAATGTCAAGTTTTTGTGGTTTCTAAATCTTACTCACACTGTCTTTGTTTCTGGTTTGAAGTATCATCGTTATTTTCAGATATGCATCTCCGAAATATACTAAATACACATTTGGAGATACAAATCTAGACTAAAATTAAATATACTAGGGAGCTCACTCATTTGAATTCAATTTTGTGAAAAATGAATACATCCGGAGATGCATCTCCGAACTCTAGGAACATTGTGGGTTTTCACCAAAGATTTATGAGAAGATATAAAGGTGGAAAAGATCCATTTAATTTTTATCTTCTATATTTGTACTTAGATACTAGTACACTTTCTGAAGATAGGTTTAACTTCATTCTGAAACATCTCAGCATGAAATTATGTCCAGAATAAGAGTTTTATTTATGTATTCTTTAACCCTCAAAATTTTATGTTTTTTTTTGAACATCTGATCAATAATTCTTTAGAAGTTAGAAGGAAAGTTGTATCAGAATCTATCTAAGAAGATCTGAACAGTTTCCAAATTGTTCATTTCAAAGATAGAAGCGTGTAGGTCACAACATCAACATTTGTCATCTTCTCACAAGAGTTTCTTCTAAGGCTGAACACATGTTCAAATTCTAAAGAGACTAAAGCGTTGATTGGATGCATTGAGACTCGTGTCGTATCGGTAACTGTTTTATATCTCTACGTCATCTCCCTATTTTCAGGTATCATTAATGTTATGTAATTATTTCTTTTCACTCTTTTCTTGTTAATTAAGTTTTGTATTCTTTTAAATACACTTCTCACTTTCACTTTAACTTTTTCACGCTCACTTCTTCTCTCTATTACTTATGTTCAATTCCTTCTTCAAAAACCCTCAAAAGTTTGTGTGAATAATGGCTTCTTCTCAAACTGCACAAAGCTCTCAAAATTATCCCGGCTCTTCCTCTTCAACAACAGAAATGTATGAAGAACCCTTAAGAACACTCCTGACTCCCATTGACTCACTGGAAGTTCTGTATGAACTCATTGCGGACTTCATCAGTATGAAGGAAAATGGTTACGATCTAACTTTTGATGTTGAATTTCAAGGGTGGACAAAGTATTTGATCGTCTACTGGGTCCAGTTTTTCCAAGATTAGTTAAAGAATTATGGATTCACGCTATTGCTTCAAATCATCAAATGACTTCTTTTGTTATGGGAAAGAAAATAGTAATCTCTAAAGATCTCATTGGGCGTTTGATAGGTCATGACGGCAGAGGTACTCATTACAGTGAAATGGCAGACAAATGCTCTGACCTAACAAAGATTTCAAAAGAGATTTTTTCTTCTGTCCAACCTTCAAGCAAAATCAAAGATCTGAAAGACTACTTCAAAATTTGGTCAAAAATTATTTTGGGCTGCATCAACCATAGAAAACCCACAATTTCTCCAGACTATATCAACATTGATCAGCAATATCTTCTGTACTTTATAGCAACCAAGGCAAAGGTTAATCTTCAATATCTTCTGTTTAATCATCTGAAGACCAGCATCAAAGAGACAAGAGAATAAGAAAGAACAAAGAGAGACTGGATACCTTTGGGCAGGCTCATATCAGATATTCTGACAAAAAACAAACTGGTAGAATATCTGACTGAGGCTCAACAGGTCAACACTCTGGAAGCATATGCTAGTAAACCTCCTAACGCTAAGAATCTGAAGAAAATGAAGATTATTGACACCATCAAGAATGATCCAACAATAAAACCAAGGAAGTCATCACAACTAGAAGAGTACCTCTGAAGGATTTTCCTCTCTTCTCTCAAACAGATGCTTCTCCAGAAATTATTGTCAGATATCTAGAGGCTTGCAAAATGGACAGGACAAATCCAGAAGTGAACATTCATGATCTGAGACAACAGCCTCCGAAAATTGCCCTCAAAAAATCAAGGAAAAGGAAAGCTACTAGAGAAGGATCTTCTCAGAAGATTCCCAAGGCTGCTAAGTAGAAAGGCAATTCATCCTTTATTTCTGTTATTGAATCAGTTATGTTATCAACATCTGAAAACCCTTCTTCTCCAAAACCCATAGAAGATCCATCACCACAAACCTTTGATGACTTTGACATTGAATTTGACCCCTCACTTACTATAGAAAACATTCTGGACGAACCACCTTCTACCCATCTTGACCAAAATCAGCCAGAACTTTCTCAAGTTCTTTATGATATTAATCAATTTGATCCGCTGTTTCAAGCTCCACACTCAGAAAATCCAAACTTTCAAGCTCCCTCCTCAGAAAATCCAACTTTCGACTCTAATACCACAACATCCATTCCTGGAATTACTTTCCCTCTCATGGTTTCACAACCAATCATAATCTACAACATTCCAGATATTCCATCTCCCTATCATTCTACTCCACCAAACTCACCACATTCACCCATTATTATCTCTAATTCTCCCTCTCCAAACAACCTTCCATAAGATCACCTTCGCATAGTTATAGACTTAGAAGCTATGCTCTCAAAAAATTGTCGTACCAAAACCAAAACCAAAAATCACCAAAGTAGACGTTGGTAAAAACTTGCTTATTTTTGAAACGGAAATACTTGAATGGGTTAACTCTCTGAAACTATCTTGCTTAGAGAATCTAAATCCTGCTGCTTCTGATTCACACTGGAACCGGTTCAGAAAATGGTTCAATTCTGAGTCCCAGAAACTTAAGGAGTTGAGTTATGAAATTGCTCAACAAATCTTCTGTGATCATCTGAAAGTTTTCAAGGATCAAGTTCTGCATCACTGGGAAAAGAAACCTCTCCTTCTGTTGGACAATGCCCCTTGGGAAGATCAACAACCTTCAGAATATGATGAACCATCCTCTGATCCTCTGCCTCTGGTTAGGGTTCAAGACAAAGACAAGGAAGTTGAAGAAGCTACTGAGTCAGAATCAACTGTAGCTTGCTCTGAAAAGGTGGTACCTTCTGTTGATATACCCTCTTTATCTCTTGTTCTGCAAACTCTGGAGGAGCTGAAGAAAGAGAATGCGATGTTCAAAGAAAGACTAGACAAGCAGGATGACACATGCAAGGAAATCAAAGGAATGCTGGAAAAACAAGAAGAGTCAAACAATCAGATTAAGAATTTGTTGGAAGCCCTATTCACACGACTTCCTCCACCTCAATCTTAGTTTTTTAATTTTTTTTTCTTTACTGTGTTCACGTTATTTGTTTTTCTTCTGAATGTGTTTATTCAACCTTTTGAATACAAATCCTCTTTTATTTTTTAAAGTGTTTTTACTGCTTTTTGATTCTTGACAAAAAAAGAGGAGAACATAAGATATTTCTAATATAATAGTATCAAGAAGCAGTCTCAAACATTTTGAATATCATAACTTCTTTTTTTCTGAAAGCAAAACAGGAACAAACTCTGTTGAGGACAGAAGTGGACGCATCAAATACTCTGATCAGAAAAAACTTCAGGGAACTATTTCTTCTCTATCTGAGTATTCAACTCAGGGGGAGACCTTAACTGCTTCATGTTCTTTGTGTTTCTATTGAAATATCCAAGTTTTTGTAATCATCAAAAAGGGGGAGATTGTTAGAACATAGTTTGATTCTACAACCCTTGTGTGATCGGTGGAAATAGAATTGACTGTTTTGAAATGCTGGTTCGCGAAATGTCGCGGTAATCAAGAGTCGCCACCGTCTTTTATTTTCTCCAACAAGGAAAGGACAAAAGCACAGCAAAATTCCTTTTCGAGATGTTTCTCGGTTCGGGAGGTAGATTATAGAAAGGGAAGGTGTGATCGGTGGATCTGGAACTGACTGTTTAACGCTGGTTCGCGAAATGTCGCGGAAGCAAGAGTCGCCACCGTCTTTTATTTTCTCCAAATGGAAAGGACAAAAGCACAGAAAAATTCCTTATAGAGATTACTCTCGGTTCGGGAGGTAGATTATAGAAAGGGAAGGTGTTAGCACCCTTTCTATCCATGGTTATCCATGGGCTCTTAGATACTTGCTCATCTGTGTTTTCAAAATGGTTTGTTTGCTTTTCAACTGTGGGTTTTAAAAGTTTCTTTGAAAATTCCAGTTCGACTCTTGTATCGGTCCTCAAGAGTGTTTGAAAAATTGCTTTCGAAAGCTTTTGAAAAGGTGTCGGTGTGAAAAGTATTTTTTGATTTGTTTTTAAATTAGAGCAAGTATCTAGAGTCGTCTACCTACCCTAAGGAATTCGTCTGTGTAAATGTCCTTAAAGTAGTGTCATCCCACCATTGAGAGGTAGGTAGCACCACCGTTGGAGGTGTTCGGGTCAATTCGAAGGTTCGGGACATGGTGATCACCGGAGCAATAGGAAGATACCTTAGAAGCTACCCTCATGCCAGGTTCCCGGATCATGAGGACTTACTAAAACATCTTCTACTCGACGATCACCTTTCGAGGGGCAAGGCAATAGTGAGGCGTACCCTAGGGGTGGTGTGTGATTTGTGTGTCGTTTTCAGATATTTTTGTCTTTGTCATGTCATGGGTGATCTACGCTTTTGTTTTTATTTTAACATTCATTCTTGCATGCAAATTTATTAACAGTTAAAAAGATGCGGAAAATTAAAAGTTCTACGCTATTACAAAGGCGCGGGTCCACATCGCCAAATTAAATCCAGGACCTGATTTGAAAATAAGATAAAGAATGCGGAAAAGATAAATGTCTGATTTACACGGCTTTGGGAGAATTACATGAATATGATAAGAACAGAAATAAATGCGCGAAACGAACTAATAATCGAAAGCGAGGGCGTTGGACCCTTTTTAATGAAATTAAATTATGATTAACAAATTAATTAAATTAAAATAAAAAGAAAAGATTTTTTGGAGTTTTTTGTATTTATGGATTTTTATGAGAATTAAGTGGAATTTAAAACCTAATTCTAGCTATTTTTTATTTATTAAGAAAATATGTTAAAGTTAAACCTAGAATTAACCTAATTAATTAATGCAATTTTATTTACAAAAATAAATAATTAATAATTAATATGGTGAAAAAGAAAAAGGGATAAAAATAATCAAAACCCTAATTCTACATTTTTTAACTTTTATTAAGAAAATATTAAAATTAATCCTAGAATTTAAAAAAAAAACTAATTGATGACATTTATTTACAAAATAGCATTTAAATAAAATATATTTTATTTTTGTGACTTTCTGATTTTTTTATTATATTTTTTTTTGTTATGAAAATAAATTAATTTAAAGAATAAAATTAAAATTAAACAAAACAAATAAAAATAGAAAAAAAAAAGAATGGAAGAGAGCAAACCAAATGGGGTGTTGTCCCCAAACTGGAGGAATTGTCTAGCAATTAGGCCCATTTGTTTCAAGGCCTTGTCTGACTTTTCTGGGCGCGTGTAGCACGTTTGACCAGGGTGTATGGAATCCATCAGATCAGGACCCTTGGATGGGAGTTATTGGCCATGTGGCATGTTGAGATTGTGGGCGTATGATGAACTTCAGGAGGCAAGCTGCATAGAATTACATTGAAAGAAAAAATATTGAAACAAAGAGGGGGACCTGGGAATCGAACCCAGGTCCCAGAGATTACCAACCCAACGCCTTGCCACTTGAACCACCTAAACGCTTTGTATATAATATAACCAATAAATAATATCAGTCAAAACGAGAGTTAGTGATATTTTTCCGCGCAAAATTCAAACGCGCCAATCCCCTGCTTACACCTCACCTTCTTCTCCAAGTGTCCTGCGTTTTCCTGAAAAACATAAACAAGATTGCGGGGGTTTTAAACCCCCACTATATGCTGTGTGAAAAAATAGCGAATAGAAATCCTTGGATCATAAATTAGGCGCGACCTAAGCATTGAGTTCGTCAGAAGCTACTGGTTTTAATGGCCTAAGTCTCATGTCCCAATTTTTCTTTAAACATAAAGCCCCAATTTTGAACCTCTGCAACCCTAAAATGCTCCAATGGTGGATTCTCATACAATGCACGAAAATTCAATTAAAACACATGGTTAGCTTCAGAATGGTCAGATTAGTCCAAACCAATAGAAAGAATGCAATGAAAATGCTTATAAATCGAAACACGAATATGTACAAAATTTGAAACAGGACCACTTGATTCTACCGTTTCTTGATGTTAGAGTTGATGATTTTGATTCAGACACGTTCCTTGAAGCCTCAGGAATGCAATGGGATAGTTTTCTTGCCTTGAAATGCTTTGGAATCACGTTTTCAGTTTTGGAATTTTTCACAAAAAGTGCAATGTTCTTCTTCAGATTTGGGCGCAGCTTAGAGGTTTTTTGCACTAGGGTTTGCATCAGACTTATATGAGGATGGATTAGGGTTGAGTTTTGATCCAAAAAATCCTTGCATTGATGGAATGAATATTTGATTTTCATGCATAATTTTTTCAAATCTTTTTCACATGTTTTTGATGTCAATCATGGCCAATCTTCCCCATTTGAGTTGTGCACGAATCTTGAGCCTTTAATGAATGATTACACTGCATAAAAAGATTCAAATGCATTGGTTTAGTATTTTTCCATATTTTATTTAATTTAAATGAATTAATTGTAATTAAAAATTCAAATAAATAAATAAAAATGATGAATAAATCCCCTTTGGGCCAAATGGTCGTGCATATGCTTTGGATGATGAATCTTGGAAGAAAATGTGGCCCATTAGCATTTTTAAGGCATTTGAAGCAAAGTTGACTTTTCAAAATTCCCAAAAATTTCCCAACTTCCACAAGGCCTATCTTGCTCAATTTTTAAGCTTTGATCATGTTCTTGGACATTTTGGAAAGGTCATGAAGTCCTCTAACCAATGCCCTTGGTCCCATGTCATTTTTATTTACCAATCTCAAGTTATGGCCTTTGACTTAAAGTCCCTTTTTGTTGACTTTTGAAAATGACCTATAATGTTGAAATTGATAACTTTTTGTGAGAGCATTTCTTGGACTTGAAGTATGAAGAGGAGTTGTAGGAAATGTCTTTCTCTTCAAAATGAGATTTGGATGGAATTTTTCTGATAATCCATATGGAAGTTATGCCTTGGTCAAGTTACAGTTGACTTTTCAACTATCCAAATATGGAAACTTTTGCATCTTGAGACTTTTTGAGCCATGCCTTGAAAATCATGATCAAGAATTGATCCAATGATGTTTGTGGCTTCAAAATGAGATGTTGACCAAAAATTTGAACTTTTGACTGTCAAATGACCATTTTGCCCCTACAGTTGACTGTTGAGCAATTAGGGTTTTTGACTGTGCAATTTTGTGCTGTAAGTCTTGAAACTTGACATGAGGATACTTGACAATGTTTATAAGCATGTGGGAGTTGATTGGACCCTTGGAAACTTCATTTTCTTTGTCAGAACCAAAACCCTAGTTTTTGACTGTTAGGAGGCCCTTGAACTGTGCAACCCTTGGGGAATTTTGAAGCATGCTTTTGGCAAATCTTGAAGAATATGGGAGGGCAAATTTTGGGGTACAACAGTTGCCCCTGTTCAATCTTCTTAGACCTGAGGATGCAGATTGGCTGACGTGCCTTTCGTAATCCGAAGGTAGAAGATGATTGAACACTAGAGTGCCCAGAAATTTGCGCTCACATAGTAGTGTGATGGTGGAATGGGCTTATAGATGCCATTTGGAGATTGATGGATAGGATGATGGGCTTATAGATGCCATGCTAAGAGGTGATGGAAAGTGGATGGGCTTATAGATGCCATCTGGGTGTCAATCGCGTAAGAGATTCCTTAGCGAGAACTTGCGTACCTGCAAAAGAAAAGGATTACCTGACCCGTTACAGGAGCTGGTCTTCAGATTCTTTGTATAGATGTGTCCTGACTGGTTACAGGAGCTGGATCTGGATCTTCAAAAGGTGATGAATGAACCAGGGATGGTTACTACCTCAACAGGAACGCTGAGAGAACCTTGGACGATTACTACCTCAACAGGAACGCTGAGAGAATCTGGGGACGATTGCTACCTCAACAGGAACGCTGAGAGAACCTTGGACGATTACTACCTCAACAGGAACGCTGAGAGAACCTTGGACGATTACTACCTCAACAGTAACGCTGAGAGAATCTTGGGTGTCTTCAACTGAGTCTTTATCAGGAAAATCTTTTAGGGGCCGATTTAACTGGACTAGAGAAGGCCTTTGACTGGATAAGAAACAGGAAAATCTTAGGGTCGATTTAACTGAACCGGTCTAGGTCTTGAAATCTTCAACTGGATAAGAAATAGGGAGATCTTAGGGTCGATCTGACTGAACCAGAGAAGGCCTTTGACTGGGTAAGAAACAGAAAAATCTTAGGGGCGATTTAACTGAACCGGTCTAGGTCTTGAAATCTTCAACTGGATAAGAATCAGGGAGATCTTAGGGTCGATCTGACTGAACCAGAGAAGGCCTTTGACTGGGTAAGAAACAGAAAAATCTTAGGGTCGATTTAACTGAACCGGTCTAGGTCTTGAAATCTTCAACTGGATAAGAAACAGGGAGATCTTAGGGTCGATCTGACTGAACCAGAGAAGGCCTTTGACTGGGTAAGAAACAGAAAAATCTTAGGGGCGATTTAACTGAACCGGTCTAGGTCTTGAAATCTTCAACTGGATAAGAAACAGGGAGATCTTAGGGTCGATCTAACTGAACCAGAGAAGGCCTTGAATATAGCTGAGAACTTAACTGAATCTTTCCTGAAAGGTAAAGGTCAGTCATATGCAATACATGATATGGATCAAGCGATGATGTTCTCAACATAAATGAGATTTGTAGGATATGATGCATATATGCATGCTATAATGTATGGAAGTGCAATGTTTATGAATGTATCTTTTCGTCTTTAGGAAAATAAATCCTTGATGGGTGCCGGGAAGTCACTCCTGGGCTGATGCTGAAGAATAATGCTTTGCTTCCGCTGGGGATGATAATTGCAAGAATACCGGTAGGAGAAGATAACTCCGTTGGGGAATAAACTTGGCAAATGGATTACTCTGCGGGGAGAAAAGTACCCTAACGATCTTGCTGGGAAGCAATACTCTGTGGGGAGAGAGATACTTTGCTGGAATGTTGATGGTAACTTCGCTGGGGATACCATTGTTGTGTTGGAAATGCTAAATAGACTTCGCTGGGGATAAGAAAACTTCGCTGAGGACGATCTTCTCATGGCTTTTGGCTGAGGATAACCCAGTTATATCCTGGTAAGGAAATAACTCTTTGAATAAAGCCGGGGGACGCGTTCGTGCTCTGCGAGGATAAGCTTCCAGAATCTACTGGGGATAAGCTTGCTGCTTGGGGAGATGGATTCCAACTTTTCCTGGGGAAACTGGATTGGACTCTCCTGGGGAAGTTCTGAACTGTATCGGGGAAGTGACTCCACTGAACGTTTGATATACCGCCGGGGAACAGTCTTTAGACCAAGACTGCCGGGGATGCTTGTTAAGAATGCATATATACCGCTGGGGGGAATGTTGAGATCTGCGGGAGGATACCCAACTTCCTTAAGTTTGATAATAACTTTGCTTGGCGAGAGTGCACTGACTTGCTGACTCACTCTCTGGGGAATTGAGATGTATTGGTTATGTTCTTCAGCTGAACTTACCCTGGTACCTTGATAGACAGAACCATTAGACCGTTTGGACGACTCATTACTGCCCCTGTTTCTGAGGTGGGAGAGACCTGTGAGGTGCTGATAGTTGTTGATGGACAAACCTTCTTCTGATAGGCAGGTGACAAGATGACGGGACATAGTCGTACGCTTTGATCCCTAACTTTTTCCTGGACCGCCCTTTTGGGTTTTCAGTCCACCGGGATACCCATTTTTGCCCAAGCCGCCTTTTCAGGTTTTCGACTTGCCGGGTGTACAGATTTTTTATTTCATCCCTTCATTTTTCCCGAACCCTTTTGGTTCGCCGGGAAGCCCTTATTTTTGCCTAGGTATGTCAACCTAGCGGGTCTTTGATTATGCGTATTTTTCGACTATGTCCGTGCTTTCAGAATGTAGGGAATTTCCCCTGTTAGAATTGTTTTGCCATGCCACCAGAAGACGTTTGATCAGGCAAGATTCGTTGTTGGAATGCCCCAAGTGACTCGGGCGAAGATTTGCCCCAGGCTATTTGGCCTTTGAGAGATTCTCCGAATCTTGACTTAACTGCCCCAGATGATGGACAATAGTCATGCCATGCCCCTTGATTGGAAGTGCTTTTGTTCACTAGGCATTCGTCGTGCGAATTTCTATGATGTTCAAACAAAAAGTCATATGCAAACAATGTTATGTCAAAAATGCAAAGCTTATGTCTGTCTTGAAGATTTTGGAGAATGCTGTTTTTTTTTTTCATAAAACAAGTGAGTGTTTGTAAAACGTGATGTCAACTCCGTATTTACCGTAGGCCTTAAGGAGTCAGGATATCTTTGTAACAGTATGCTTTTGAACTAACCCTTGCTTCAGCTAGGACTTTTAAGGGTTATAACGTGGCCTGGTTCATGGTTTAAGAAACAAAGGATAAATGCTCAAATTTTGTTTGTACCCACCCGTTCTTCGTGATGTTCTTCAAACCTAAGCTCAGTTGATCATGCGTTAGACCTCATTTGAGTCTTTGCTTTGATGCTCCAGTGACGGTCCAGATATTGATGATTTATTTTGAATAGGCAGTCATTTTTGTTTTTGTTGAGGGTTTGTAAGACCTCTTTCTTTTTTTCCGCTATCCCTAGATTTTGCCTGAACTGTTTCTTTTGTGATTACAGTCAGCGGGATGCCCCAGTTTCGTAAGTCTCCTTCACAGGTTTTGACTTAATGGGCTTTTATCTTTGAGATATAATGACTGCCTATCTTTATGATTGTTCGGAACCATCATTGTCTTTCTTTTTTGTAAGGACCTCTTAGGTGCCATTTGTTATGCACTTGGATCAACTGGGAGAACTACCCTGCCCCAGGTTATGATAAAGGGTTTTAATTTTCAAAAATAAAAACTCCTACTTCTTTGGTTCAGAGGGGTTGACGAGGGATTATCTTCCTTATAACTCCAGTGTTTAGGGATTGAAACAATGCCTGTGCCTCATCAACGGGGTCTGTTCAAAAGCATACTGTAAAGATCGTGGTATCGTTTTTGTCATCCTCCCTCAAGAGGCTTAGAATTGTTAATTGAGAGTTGACATCAGAAAAAATATGAAAATAATTTGCATATAGTGAATACGAATATATTGCTTCAAAACAGACATATGCGATGCATTAATGAAATAACAACGTTTATCATGAGTAAATGTTTGAACAAAAGAAAATTATAAATTGGAAATCCTAATGAACAAAAGTCTTTTCATCTCAGGGCTTGTTACTTCAAATTGCGAGCCTTGGAGGGATGATAGAAAAACTCAGCCTGACCATCTTGTGTGAACTCTAGTACTCCTTCATCAATCAGGTCCTGGATCTTGTTCTTCAGAGCCCAACACTCATTTGTATCATGTCCTGGACTGGCAGAGTGGTAGGCACACCTTTTATTGGGATCATAGATAGGAGATGCTGTATTGGGATTCCGGGGATGAGCCCTTAATGTGATCAGATTCAACCTCAACAGGCGTTGTAAAGCTTGAAACAGCGACATGTTGAGCTGGGTGAATTGCCTCCTGGGCTTGTCTGGCTGAAGCTGGTGAGGTTGATGCTGAATTTGTGACACAGGAGCCATTTGAGGAGCTCTCTTATCCTCTTGTCTCAAAGGTGGTTGAATGATGACTGGCCCTTCAACCTTAGATGTTTGCCCCAGTTGGCTACCCCGAAGCAGTTGGTTGACGAGAACCCCGAGCTCCTCTTGTCTTTGAGCTAAGTCTTGAATGATAGTCACCTGCCCCAGCATCTGGGCTTTCATTGCATCCATCTCAGCTTGCAGGTGTTTCAGCCGTTCATCCTCAGCATTGTTCCTGACCAAAGTCCCCATGAGAAGTGTTCTCAGCTCCTCTTGCCCCTTGGATAGATTCAGGAGGATTTCCCCGAACCGAGTCTCTTGAGTAAGAAGGTCCTGGTTGTATTGTTGGGAAGCCATTGCTGAAATAAACAGCGAAGATGGTGAGTGTCAAGAGGGTACCTGTAATGCAATGATATGCATGATATGTATGCAATGTTTTCAAGGATCTCGCAGGGTAAACAAGAAAATTGTTAGCATTGGAATTTGGGTAGCTTGATTGAAGGAACTTCATGTTGTTGGGAGTCCTTCTTCAAGGGTCAAAGGCTCACCATATCCAGTGGGTCATAGCCCCTGACAACTTTGGCTAGAGGAAAATAAATCCCCTTTGCCCCTTGCTAGATAGTTGGTTCATCATGACCTGCATCACAGACCTTTGAGATCCTTGAAATGGGTTAGTCCTTATGTAAGATGTATGCAATGGTATGATGGTATGCTATGCATGGGGTAACATAGGTAAACCCTATTACGAGTCCCAATTAAGGACTGTGAACAAAACCTGCAAGAAACTCAGTAAACTCTGTTATGAGTCCCAATTAAGGACTATAAACAAAACCTGCAACAAACTTAGTAAAACCCTGTTATGAGCCCCAGTTAAGGACTATAAACAAAACCTGTAAGAAACTTAGTAAAACCCTGTTATGAGCCCCAGTTAAGGACTATAAACAAAACCTGTAAGAAACTCAGGTGTCAGATAACAAGCATGCAAGTAGTCAAGTTGGAAGGCACACCAGTCACACAAGAGAAGCCCTTAGAGTTTAGGCCTGCATGGGGTCTGGGTATTACCCTCTTGAAGTTGGTGGGCTCAACCTGTCCTATCAGAAGTAACTGGGTTCTAAGGGTCCCAATATCACTGGATTGCTTTCATTGTTCATCGTTTCGATTTAGCCACTGAACCGGCGACCGAAATATTCCAGGAAAGCAACCCTCAATTGAGTGTAGTATCGAGTATCAACCGACCTCGGACTGCACCAAAGTCAGTTATCTCACTACCCTAAAGAGGCCAAGATTGTTCGATTAAGGTTCCTAAGGTCAGTTGATGCTTCACGACACCACGCGGAGGCCCCGTACTCTCCTTGACTGAACTCAAGGGTTACCGGTACACACCAAAGTGCCACATCAACGTAGCAGACTGTTTCAACCATGTCGGTATACCCCGCACAGTTCCCTCACAGCCTTGTTGCTACTTTCTAAGAAGGTATCCCCCAGATCCGGGTTAGGATCTATAGAACTCCCAAGACAGTCCCACAAAATTAAAGCATACAAGGCATACAATTGAAAACATAGTGGTCTAATCCTAAGGTACACCTCACTTATAGAATTCCCCAGCAGAGTCGCCAGTTCTGTGATCGGTGGATCTGGAACTGACTGTTTAACGCTGGTTCGCGAAATGTCGCGGAAGCAAGAGTCGCCACCGTCTTTTATTTTCTCCAAATAGAAAGGACAAAAGCACAGAAAAATTCCTTATAGAGATTGCTCTCGGTTCGGGAGGTAGATTATAGAAAGGGAAGGTGTTAGCACCCTTTCTATCCATGGTTATCCATGGGCTCTTAGATACTTGCTCATGTGTGTTTTCAAAATGGTTTGTTTGCTTTTCAACTGTGGGTTTTAAAAGTTTCTTTGAAAATTCCAGTTCGACTCTTGTATCGGTCCTCAAGAGTGTTTGAAAAATTGCTTTCGAAAGCTTTTGAAAAGGTGTCGGTGTGAAAAGTATTTTTTGATTTGTTTTGAAATTAGAGCAAGTATTTAGAGTCGTCTACCTACCCTAAGGAATTCGTCCGTGTAAATGTCCTTAAAGTAGTGCCATCCCACCATTGAGAGGTAGGTAGCACCATCGTTGGAGGTGTTCGGGTCAATTCGAAGGTTCGGGACATGGTGATCACCGGAGCAATAGGAAGATACCTTAGAAGCTACCCTCATGCCAGGTTCCCGGATTATGAGGACTTACTAAAACATCTTCTACTCGACGATCACCTTTCGAGGGGCAAGGCAACAGTGAGGCGTACCCTAGGGGTGGTGTGTGATTTGTGTGTCGTTTTCAGATATTTTTGTCTTTGTCATGTCATGGGTGATCTACGCTTTTGTTTTTATTTTAACATTCATTCTTGCATGCAAATTTATTAACAGTTAAAAAGATGCGGAAAATTAAAAGTTCTACGCTATTACAAAGGCGCGGGTCCACATCGCCAAATTAAATCCAGGACCTGATTTGAAAATAAGATAAAGAATGCGGAAAAGATAAATGTCTGATTTACATGGCTTTGGGAGAATTACATGAATATGATAAGAACATAAATAAATGCGCGAAACGAACTAATAATCGAAAGCGAGGGCGTTGGACCCTTTTTAATGAAATTAAATTATGATTAACAAATTAATTAAATTAAAATAAAAAGAAAAGATTTTTTGGAGTTTTTTGTATTTATGGATTTTTATGAGAATTAAGTGGAATTTAAAACCTAATTCTAGCTATTTTTTATTTATTAAGAAAATATGTTAAAGTTAAACCTAGAATTAACCTAATTAATTAATGCAATTTTATTTACAAAAATAAATAATTAATAATTAATATGGTGAAAAAGAAAAAGGGATAAAAATAATCAAAACCCTAATTCTACATTTTTTAACTTTTATTAAGAAAATATTAAAATTAATCCTAGAATTTAAAAAAAAAACTAATTGATGACATTTATTTACAAAATAGCATTTAAATAAAATATATTTTATTTTTGTGACTTTCTGATTTTTTTATTATATTTTTTTTTGTTATGAAAATAAATTAATTTAAAGAATAAAATTAAAATTAAACAAAACAAATAAAAATAGAAAAAAAAAAAGAATGGAAGAGAGCAAACCAAATGGGGTGTTGTCCCCAAACTGGAGGAATTGTCTAGCAATTAGGCCCATTTGTTTCAAGGCCTTGTCTGACTTTTCTGGGCGCGTGTAGCACGTTTGACCAGGGTGTATGGAATCCATCAGATCAGGACCCTTGGATGGGAGTTATTGGCCATGTGGCATGCTGAGATTGTGGGCGTATGATGAACTTCAAGAGGCAAGCTGCATAGAATTACATTGAAAGAAAAAATATTGAAACAAAGAGGGGGACTTGGGAATCGAACCCAGGTCCCAGAGATTACCAACCCAACGCCTTGCCACTTGAACCACCTAAACGCTTTGTATATAATATAACCAATAAATAATATCAGTCAAAACGAGAGTTAGTGATATTTTTCCGCGCAAAATTCAAACGCGCCAATCCCCTGCTTACACCTCACCTTCTTCTCCAAGTGTCCTGCGTTTTCCTGAAAAACATAAACAAGATTGCGGGGGTTTTAAACCCCCACTATATGCTGTGTGAAAAAATAGCGAATAGAAATCCTTGGATCATAAATTAGGCGCGACCTAAGCATTGAGTTCGTCAGAAGCTACTGGTTTTAATGGCCTAAGTCTCATGTCCCAATTTTTCTTTAAACATAAAGCCCCAATTTTGAACCTCTGCAACCCTAAAATGCTCCAATGGTGGATTCTCATACAATGCACGAAAATTCAATTAAAACACATGGTTAGCTTCAGAATGGTCAGATTAGTCCAAACCAATAGAAAGAATGCAATGAAAATGCTTATAAATCGAAACACGAATATGTACAAAATTTGAAACAGGACCACTTGATTCTACCGTTTCTTGATGTTAGAGTTGATGATTTTGATTCAGACACGTTCCTTGAAGCCTCAGGAATGCAATGGGATAGTTTTCTTGCCTTGAAATGCTTTGGAATCACGTTTTCAGTTTTGGAATTTTTCACAAAAAGTGCAATGTTCTTCTTCAGCTTTGGGCGCAGCTTAGAGGTTTTTTGCACTAGGGTTTGCATCAGACTTATATGAGGATGGATTAGGGTTGAGTTTTGATCCAAAAAATCCTTGCATTGATGGAATGAATATTTGATTTTCATGCATAATTTTTTCAAATCTTTTTCACATGTTTTTGATGTCAATCATGGCCAATCTTCCCCATTTGAGTTGTGCACGAATCTTGAGCCTTTAATGAATGATTACACTGCATAAAAAGATTCAAATGCATTGGTTTAGTATTTTTCCATATTTTATTTAATTTAAATGAATTAATTGTAATTAAAAATTCAAATAAATAAATAAAAATGATGAATAAATCCCCTTTGGGCCAAATGGTCGTGCATATGCTTTGGATGATGAATCTTGGAAGAAAATGTGGCCCATTAGCATTTTTAAGGCATTTGAAGCAAAGTTGACTTTTCAAAATTCCCAAAAATTTCCCAACTTCCACAAGGCCTATCTTGCTCAATTTTTAAGCTTTGATCATGTTCTTGGACATTTTGGAAAGGTCTTGAAGTCCTCTAACCAATGCCCTTGGTCCCATGTCATTTTTATTTACCAATCTCAAGTTATGGCCTTTGACTTAAAGTCCCTTTTTGTTGACTTTTGAAAATGACCTATAATGTTGAAATTGATAACTTTTTGTGAGAGCATTTCTTGGACTTGAAGTATGAAGAGGAGTTGTAGGAAATGTCTTTCTCTTCAAAATGAGCTTTGGATGGAATTTTTATGATAATCCATGTGGAAGTTATGCCTTGGTCAAGTTACAGTTGACTTTTCAACTGTCCAAATATGGAAACTTTTGCATCTTGAGACTTTTTGAGCCATGCCTTGAAAATCATGATCAAGAATTGATCCAATGATGTTTGTGGCTTCAAAATGAGATGTTGACCAAAAATTTGAACTTTTGACTGTCAAATGACCATTTTGCCCCTACAGTTGACTGTTGAGCAATTAGGGTTTTTGACTGTGCAATTTTGTGCTGTAAGTCTTGAAACTTGACATGAGGATACTTGAAAATGTTTATAAGCATGTGGGACTTGATTGGACCCTTGGAAACTTCATTTTCTTTGTCAGAACCAAAACCCTAGTTTTTGACTGTTAGGAGGCCCTTGAACTGTGCAACCCTTGGGGAATTTTGAAGCATGCTTTTGGCAAATCTTGAAGAATATGGGAGGGAAAATTTTGGGGTACAACAGTTGCCCCTGTTCAATCTTCTTAGACCTGAGGATGCAGATTGGCTGACGTGCCTTTCGTAATCCGAAGGTAGAAGATGATTGAACACTAGAGTGCCCAGAAATTTGCGCTCACATAGTAGTGTGATGGTGGAATGGGATTATAGATGCCATTTGGAGATTGATGGATAGGATGATGGGCTTATAGATGCCATGCTAAGAGGTGATGGAAAGTGGATGGGCTTATAGATGCCATCTGGGTGTCAATCGCGTAAGAGATTCCTTAGCGAGAACTTGCGTACCTGCAAAAGAAAAGGATTACCTGACCCGTTACAGGAGCTGGTCTTCAGATTCTTTGTATAGATGTGTCCTGACTAGTTACAGGAGCTGGATCTGGATCTTCAAAAGGTGATGAATGAACCAGGGATGGTTACTACCTCAACAGGAACGCTGAGAGAACCTTGGACGATTACTACCTCAACAGGAACGCTGAGAGAATCTGGGGACGATTGCTACCTCAATAGGAACGCTGAGAGAACCTTGGACGATTACTACCTCAACAGGAACGCTGAGAGAACCTTGGACGATTACTACCTCAACAGTAACGCTGAGAGAATCTTGGGTGTCTTCAACTGAGTCTTTATCAGGAAAATCTTTTAGGGGCCGATTTAACTGGACTAGAGAAGGCCTTTGACTGGATAAGAAACAGGAAAATCTTAGGGTCGATTTAACTGAACCGGTCTAGGTCTTGAAATCTTCAACTGGATAAGAAATAGGGAGATCTTAGGGTCGATCTGACTGAACCAGAGAAGGCCTTTGACTGGGTAAGAAACAGAAAAATCTTAGGGGCGATTTAACTGAACCGGTCTAGGTCTTGAAATCTTCAACTGGATAAGAATCAGGGAGATCTTAGGGTCGATCTGACTGAACTAGAGAAGGCCTTTGATTGGGTAAGAAACAGAAAAATCTTAGGGTCGATTTAACTGAACCGGTCTAGGTCTTGAAATCTTCAACTGGATAAGAAACAGGGAGATCTTAGGGTCGATCTGACTGAACCAGAGAAGGCCTTTGACTGGGTAAGAAATAGAAAAATCTTAGGGGCGATTTAACTGAACCGGTCTAGGTCTTGAAATCTTCAACTGGATAAGAAACAGGGAGATCTTAGGGTCGATCTAACTGAACCAGAGAAGGCCTTGAATATAGCTGAGAACTTAACTGAATCTTTCCTGAAAGGTAAAGGTCAGTCATATGCAATACATGATATGGATCAAGCGATGATGTTCTCAACATAAATGAGATTTATAGGATATGATGCATATATGCATGCTATAATGTATGGAAGTGCGATGTTTATGAATGTATCTTTTCGTCTTTAGGAAAATAAATCCTTGACGGGTGCCGGGAAGTCACTCCTGGGCTGATGCTGAAGAACAATGCTTTGCTTCCGCTGGGGATGATAATTGCAAGAATACCGGTAGGAGAAGATAACTCCGTTGGGGAATAAACTTGGCAAATGGATTACTCTGCGGGGAGAAAAGTACCCTAACGATCTTGCTGGGAAGCAATACTCTGTGGGGAGAGAGATACTTTGCTGGAATGTTGATGGTAACTTCGCTGGGGATACCATTGTTGTGTTGGAAATGCTAAATAGACTTCGCTGGGGATAAGAAATCTTCGCTGAGGACGATCTTCTCATGGCTTTTGGCTGAGGATAACCCAGTTATATCCTGGTAAGGAAATAACTCTTTGAATAAAGCCGGGGGACGCGTTCGTGCTCTGCGAGGATAAGCTTCCAGAATCTACTAGGGATAAGCTTGCTGCTTGGGGAGATGGATTCCAACTTTTCCTGGGGAAACTGGATTGGACTCTCCTGGGGAAGTTCTGAACTGTATCGGGGAAGTGACTCCACTGAACGTTTGATATACCGCCGGGGAACAGTCTTTAGACCAAGACTGCCGGGGATGCTTGTTAAGAATGCATATATACCGCTGGGGGGAATGTTGAGATCTGCGGGAGGATACCCAACTTCCTTAAGTTTGATAATAACTTTGCTTGGCGAGAGTGCACTGACTTGCTGACTCACTCTCTGGGGAATTGAGATGTATTGGTTATGTTCTTCAGCTGAACTTACCCTGGTACCTTGATAGACAGAACCATTAGACCGTTTGGACGACTCATTACTGCCCCTGTTTCTGAGGTGGGAGAGACCTGTGAGGTGCTGATAGTTGTTGATGGACAAACCTTCTTCTGATAGGCAGGTGACAAGATGACGGGACATAGTCGTACGCTTTGATCCCTAACTTTTTCCTGGACCGCCCTTTTGGGTTTTCAGTCCACCGGGATACCCATTTTTGCCCAAGCCGCCTTTTCAGGTTTTCGACTTGCCGGGTGTACAGATTTTTTATTTCATCCCTTCATTTTTCCCGAACCCTTTTGGTTCGCTGGGAAGCCCTTATTTTTGCCTAGGTATGTCAACCTAGCGGGTCTTTGATTATGCGTATTTTTCGACTATGTCCGTGCTTTCAGAATGTAGGGAATTGCCCCTGTTAGAATTGTTTTGCCATGCCACCAGAAGACGTTTGATCAGGCAAGATTCGTTGTTGGAATGCCCCAAGTGACTCGGGCGGAGATTTGCCCCAGGCTATTTGGCCTTTGAGAGATTCTCCGAATCTTGACTTAACTGCCCCAGATGATGGACAATAGTCATGCCATGCCCCTTGATTGGAAGTGCTTTTGTTCACTAGGCATTCGTCGTGCGAATTTCTATGATGTTCAAACAAAAAGTCATATGCAAACAATGTTATGTCAAAAATGCAAAGCTTATGTCTGTCTTGAAGATTTTGGAGAATGCTGTTTTTTTTTTTCATAAAACAAGTGAGTGTTTGTAAAATGTGATGTCAACTCCGTATTTACCGTAGGCCTTAAGGAGTCAGGATATCTTTGTAACAGCATGCTTTCGAACTAACCCTTGCTTCAGCTAGGACTTTTAAGGGTTATAACGTGGCCTGGTTCATGGTTTAAGAAACAAAGGATAAATGCTCAAATTTTGTTTGTACCCACCCGTTCTTCGTGATGTTCTTCAAACCTAAGCTCAGTTGATCGTGCGTTAGACCTCATTTGAGTCTTTGCTTTGATGCTCCAGTGATGGTCCAGATATTGATGATTTATTTTGAATAGGCAGTCATTTTTGTTTTTGTTGAGGGTTTGTAAGACCTCTTTCTTTTTTTTCCGCTATCCCTAGATTTTGCCTGAACTGTTTCTTTTGTGATTACAGTCAGCGGGATGCCCCAGTTTCGTAAGTCTCCTTCACAGGTTTTGACTTAATGGGCTTTTATCTTTGAGATATAATGACTGCCTATCTTTATGATTGTTCGGAACCATCATTGTCTTTCTTTTTTGTAAGGACCTCTTAGGTGCCATTTGTTATGCACTTGGATCAACTGGGAGAACTACCCTGCCCCAGGTTATGATAAAGGGTTTTAATTTTCGAAAATAAAAACTCCTACTTCTTTGGCTCAGAGGGGTTGACGAGGGATTATCTTCCTTATAACTCCAGTGTTTAGGGATTGAAACAATGCCTGTGCCTCATCAGCGGGGTCTGTTCAAAAGCATACTGTAAAGATCGTGGCAACCGTTTCGAGGCAACTGGATCTTAGACAAGAGGGCGACCTCTAAAAAACCCTATACTTGATGACCACGTTCGAGGCAACCAGTGAGGCGTACCCTAGGAGTGGCATGTGCATGTGTGTTGAATTCAATTTATGTTTATCTTTGATCATGCATTTGTGAGCTACGGATTGATTTTATTTGGCATTCATTCTTGCATGCATATTAACAGTTAAGAGTGCGGAAAATAAATTGCGGAAATTTGAATCTACGCTATTACAAGGCGCGGGTCTATACATCGCCAAAAGACAAAAACCCGTTTTGATAAATAAGTGCGAAAAGTAAAGAAAGCGGTAAATCCTAATTACTATTACATCCTTTGAGCAGATACATAATAATCAAAAATAGAATTAACAATAAATGTGCGCAAAGAAATTAAATCAGGACGTCCTTAGGGTTTTTGACCCTTTTGAGAAATAAAGAAATTGTGGTTTGTCCTTTTTTGCAATTAATTAAAATTAAACCTAATACTAATTAATTACTTAATTATTTACAAGAAAAATGTTTTTTGTGTTTTTAATGAAAATAAAAAGAAAAAGGAATTAAAATTAAAAGTTAATGAAATCTAATTCTAAGTTTATTTTATTTATTGTAAAAAAAATTAAAGTTAATCTAATTTAACTAATTAAATTAATTTACATTCTATTTACAAAAATAATAATTAATAAATTATAATAATTTATTAATGAAAGTATTTACATTTTTTGTTAAAAATATTAATTTATTAGTTAATAATATTAATAATTAAGCTGTACCATTAGCTTCAGAATGATGTTAGCAATGCAAAGCAATAATCATAACATGTTAATGATGCATAAAACTCGAGTTTCGATTCTGAAAAAGAAGAAGCAAACCGTGATTCTGTTTAGCCGTGTTCTTGAGCTTTGAGGCTTGTTTTGGATTGCAATAGGTTCCTGGGAATATCAGCAATGTGTTTGAATCACTCTGAGGCTTTGAATTGTGCTTGAATGTTGATTTCAGTTTTCTAATTTTTCTCCCTTTTTTGAATTTTGGTTATGGCTTTGTAGCCTCTTTTGCACCTTTTTAGCATTAGGGTTAGACTCAACACATGTAAAGGAATAGAATTAGGTCATCAGCTGGGCCTTGATCCATGCACATGAGAGAATTAGGTTTAGGTTTTCCATCCTTAACAAACTTTCCTTTTTTAAGCAAAAACCAAGACTTTGTGTACAACATAGCCCTAGCATGAGTTTGTGAGCTGGCCCATGATGCATGAAAGCTATTCAAATCCAAAAGATACCATTTCATTAATTTTTAGATTTTATTTGAATTATTATGGATTTAAAATGAATTAAATTAATAAAAATTAAATAAAATAGAAAAATAAATGTTTGATCTTGAAATTAATCATGGGACATGTGTGTGGTATGACAAGGCTGAATCAAGTGGAAGAAAGTGGGTTTTGAATGTGCAATTGGGCCTCTAATGTTCACTTGAGTTCGTCACTTTCCAGGCTAAATTGCAGGGACTTAAGTGCAATTTTTGAAGTTGAAATGTGAAAACAAAATATAGCCGATATCGAGAACTAACTCCTGTCCGAAAATTGGCTCAATCGGATAAACGGTGAATTAGTTATGAATTTTTAAAGTTTCAGCTTAGACAAACTTATTTTGAGCTCTAGTGTCGACTCTGACACGTTCTTCAATAAAAAACTGGTATTGATCGGTGCATAATTTGGTCTCGACTTTTGAAGAAAAGTTGTAGATCTCCGAGTCAGTGACCTTGTGTAAAAATATGAGCCCAATCCGATAAAAATTGACCGAGTTATGAATTTTCGAAGTTTCGGCCCAGATGAAATAATATTCAGCATTCAGGATTTTCAGCGTGTCATGCGCTCTGAGCAAAAACGAAGGCCTTTTGAATACCTTTTGAACTCAATACCTTCTGTGAAAATGTAGCCAACTCAATTTGTGAAATTTTGGCGCCGGAACCCGCTCGATACGATGAAAATCGACCAAGTTATGATTTTCTGAACATGACGCAAATAAACGTCTGTCACAAATTTTCTGTACGAAAATACTTGATAAATCCCATTTTTGAAGACTTTCTGATTGAAATTGGCTTCCATCCGTGAGAGATGAAAACATAGATGACGTCAAGATGGAATTTTGGCCACCGGAACGGGTTCAAAACGAGCCACGATCTTCAAGTTATGAATTTTTTAGCGCGTAAAAACTGCACTTTCAGCATATTTTTTTCACCATATTTGTTCGAGAAAACTCACACAGTCGGATACCTTCTTTAAAGAATTAACTCTTGAGCCGAACCTGAATTTGAGCATAAGTTAGGACATTAAGGAGCACTTGAGGTTATTTGGATGTAAGGACCTTGATGCAACACAAAACCCTAATTTCGACTTGACTGCCTTAGGAGGTGATTTGACTGTGCAACCTTTGAGAAATCTTGAGGAATATGGGAGGGCAAATTTTGGGGTATAACAGTTGCCCCTGTTCAATTTTCTTAGACCTGAGGATATAGATTGGCTTTCGAGCCTTTCGTGATCCGAAGGTGGAAGATAATTGAACACTAGAGTGCCCAGAAATTTGCACTCGCATGGTGTAGTATCAGCAATGTAATGTCGGGAATGGGCTTACAGATGCCATTTGGAGAGATGATGGATAGGAGGATGGGCTTATAGATGCCATCTGGGGATGTGACATAACCTTGTCGAGAATGGGCTTATAGATGCCATTTGGAACTGTAATGTAGGTGGATGGGCTTACAGATGCCATCTGGAGACTGTCGATCGCGTAAGAGATTCCTTAGCGAGAACTTGCGTACCTGAGAAAGAAAGATAATTTCCTGGCCTGTTACAAGTGTTGATCTTCAATCTCTTCATGCAGATATGCCCTGGCTAGATATAGGTATCGAATCTACAAACAATCGCTCACGGACGTGCCCTGGCTAGATACAGGAATCGAATCCGGAACTTCAAACTCTGGATGGGTTGTCTCTACTGACAGGTTATCTCAGAAAAAGCCTTCAGGAATTGATTTAACTGAACCCGGGGAGGTTTCGTCTTCTTTGACGAGTTGTCTCTTTTAATGGGTTGTCTTCAAGGACGGGTTGTCTTTAACGACGAATGTCTATAACGACGAGTGTCTATAACGACGGGAGTCTATAACGACGAATGTCTATAACGACGGGTGTCTATAACGACAGGTGTCCATAACGATGGATGTCTATAACAACAGGTGTCTATGACGACGGGTGTCTATAACGACGGGTGTCTATAACGACGGGTATCTATGACGACGGGTGTCTATGATGACGGATGTCTATAACAACGGGTGTCTATGACGACGAATGTCTATAACAACGGGTGTCTATAACGACGGGTGTCTATAACGACGGGTGTCTATAACAACGGGTGTCTATGACGACGAGTGTCTATAACGACGAGTGTCTATAACGACGGGTGTCTATGATAACGGGTGTCTATAACGACGAGTGTCTATAACGACGGGTGTCTATGACGACGAGTGTCTATAACGACGGGTGTCTATAACGACGAGTGTCTATAACGATGGGTGTCTATAACGACGGGTGTCTATGACGACGAGTGTCTATAACGACGAGTGTCTATAACGACGGATGTCTATAACGACGGGTGTCTATGACGACGGGTGTCTATAATGACGGGTGTCTATAACGACGGGTGTCTATGACGATGGGTGTCTATAACAACGGGTGTCTATAATGACGGGTGTCTATGACGACGGGTGTCTATAACGACGGGTGTCTATAACGACGGGTGTCTATGACGACGGGTGTCTATAACGCCGAGTGTCTATAACGACGGGTGTCTATGACGACGAGTGTCTATAATGACGGGTGTCTATAACGACGGGTGTCTATGACGACGAGTGTCTATAACGACGAGTTTGATCATAGATGTGCCCTGGCTAGATACAGGCATCGAATCTGGAATAAGTCGTCTACAGATATGCCCTGGCTGGATACAGGTATCGAATCTGGAATTGCGACAGTTGATAGTAATCATCTTTGGATTGACCTTTTTCTTGAAAAGGCAAAACATCAGTTGTATGCAATGTCATGATGTATGAAAATGCATGATGTTCTCACAAATAGACGATGTTGTATGATATGATGCGTATATGTATGTATCATGATGTATGACAATGTGATATTTTATGAATGTATTTTCGTCTGGGAAAATAAATCCTTGACGAATGCCGGGAGCTTGTTAAATTCTGGGCTGATGTGTGAAGAGTAGAGTTCTTCGCTTCCGCTGGGGATGATGAACAAAGATGTTTGCCAGACTAAACCGGTAGGAGAAGATGACTCCGTTGGGGAATAAACCTGGTGGAGAGATTACTCTGTGGGGAATTACTCTGTGGGAAGAGATACTTCGCTGAGATTTTGATGATAACTCTGCTGGGGATTCGTGTTGATAAGTTTTGTTGAGGAATTTAATGAACTCCGCTGGGGATAGGAAGAACTTCGCCGAGGACGATCTTTCCGTTGTAATTAGCTGAGGATAACCCAGTTAGGCTTTGGTGGGGAGCAACCTCTGAATATGGTCGGGGAGAGATGCACGTACTCTGCAGGTGATAAGCTTCCAGAATCTCCTGGGGATAAGCTTCCAGAGTCTACTGGGGAATCTTTGGACTGTACTGGGGAAGTGGCTCCACTGGGGTGTCTGGTATTCCGCCGGGGAACCATCTTATACTAAGACTGCCGGGGATGCTTGCTGAGGAACATCTACATACTCTGTTGGAGAATATTGAGATCTTCATGGGGATACCCAACTTCCTTAGGGCTGACAGTAGCCTAACTCTGCTTGGGGAGAGTGTTGTTGATTTGCTAGGGATACTGTGCCTTTTTGGGGCTGATGGGAGACCAACTATGTTTGGGGGAGAGTATTGCTGATTCGTCCATGATTGCAGGTCTCAGAGGGGAGTGAAGGTATCTCGGTCATGCTCTTCAACTAAATCTACCTTGTACCTGGAGGACAGAGCAGCTTGTACAGTTCGGACAATTCTTATTGCCCCAGTTTCTACGGGAGAAAGATACCTGTAGAGGTGCTTGATGACTGCCGATTGACAAATCTTCTTCTGGTAGGCAAGTAATGAGATGACAGGACATAGTCGTACACTATGATCCCTAACTTTGCCTGGACCGCCCTTTCGGGTTTTCAGTCCACCGGGATACCCATTTTTTGCCCAAGCCGCCTTTTCAGGTTTTCGACTTACCGGGTGTACAAATTTTTTTTTCATCCCTTATTTTTGCCCAAACCCTTTTGGTTCGCCGGGAAGCCCTTATTTTTGCCTAGGTGTGTCAACCTTGCGGGTCTTTGATTATGCGCAGTATTTTTTCGACTATGTCGACGCTCTCCGAGTGTAGGGAGTTGTCACTGTCAGCGGCGTTGTGTTGCCGTACCACTAGAAGATGTCTGATCAGGCAAGATTTTGTTGCTGGAATTCACGTCCAATGCCCCAAGTGACTCAGGTGGAGATTTGCCCCTGGAATTTTGAGAGATTCCTTGAATCTTGACTTAACTGCCCCAGATGACAGACAACGATCATGCCGTGCCCCTTGTTTGGAAGTGCTTTTGTTCATTAGACATTCGTCGTGCGAACTTCTATGCTGTTCAAACAAATAGTCATATGCAAGCAATGTTATATTAAAAATGCAAAGCTTATGTCTGTCTTGAAGTTTTTTTTTGAAAATGCATTTTTTTCCAGTAAAGCAAGCAAATTTTGTAAAATGTGATGTCAACTCAAGATTTTACAGCGAGCCTTAAGGAGTCAAGATACCTTTGGTAACAGTATGCTTTCGAACTAACCCACGCTTCAGCTAGGACTTTTTAGGGTTAGAATGTGGCCTGGTTCACGATTTAAGAAACAAAGGATAAAGGCTCAAATTGATTTGTACCCACCCGTTCTTCGTGATGTTCTTCAAACCTAAACTCAGCTAATCATGCGTTAGACCTTGTTTGAGTCTTTGCTTGATATTCCGATGATGGTTCGGGTACTGACAGTTTAAGCAGTCATTTCTTTTTTGTTGAGGGTTTGTGGGACCTCTTTCTTTGTGATTTTATTATCCCTGTTTTTTGTCTGAACTATTTCTTTTACAGTCAGCGGGATGCCCCAGTTTTGTAAGTCTCCTTCGTAGGTTTTGACTTATTGGGCTTTTATTTCTGAGAGATAATGACTGTCTGTCTTGACGATTATAGGGAACCATCACTGTCTTTTGTCTCGGAAGGACTTCTTTTGAGGCCATTCGTTGTGCACCTGGATCAACTGAGAAAACTACCCTGCCCCAGGTTATGATTAAGGGTTTTAATTTTCGAAGAAAAAAAAAACTCCTACTTCTTTGGCTCAGAGGGGTTGACGAGGGATTATCTTTCTTATAACTCCGGTGTTTAGGAATTGAAACAATGCCTGTACCTCATCAGCAGGGTCGGTTCAAAAGCATACCGTAAGTGTCGTGGTATCGTTTTCGTCATCCTCCCTCAAGAGGCTTAGAATTTTCAATCAAGAGTTGATCATCACAAAAATATGAAAACAGTTTGCATATAGTGAATATGAAATAATTACTTCAAAACAGACATGTGTAATGCATTAATGAAATAACAATGTTTGACATGAATAGAATGTTTGAACAATCAAAGAAAAACACAACTTGAACATTCGAATGAACAAAAAATTTCCAATCCTAGCCATGTTTTGGCAAGGGAGCAGCGATCACATTGGGAGTCTCTGGAGAGTTGAATTGGACTTCCTTTGCGTCGATCAGATCCTGAACCTTGTTTCTCAAAGTCCAACACTCATCTGTAGCATGCCCTGGGCTGTCAGAATGATAAGCGCAGCGAACGTTGGGGTTATACCTTGAAGGTGTCCTGTTGGGATTCTTTGGAGGGTCCCTTAGAGTTACCAACTTGGTCTCTAGCAACTGTGGCAATATCTGGGACAAGGTCATGCCGAGGGGAGTGAATTGCCTTTTAGGTCTCTCTTCCTTTTGTTAATTGTGACGCTGAGGAGCGCCGACCTGTTTTGCAATAACTACCACGTTGACATCTTGGCGGTGTTCGGACCTATTCTACCCTCTTGAACCATAGACAGAACTCGATTCTCTCTTGGATGGTTTCTTCTCAGTGTTCGAGGAGTCACCATACTGTATTTTCCCAGACTTCATACCAGCTTCTATCCTCTCACCAGTTAAGATCAGATTTGTAAACCCAGCAGAAGAATTCCCAATCAGATGGTTGAAGAATGGACCAGACAGGGTCCCCAAGAACATGTCAACGAGCTCACGGTCAGTCAGAGGTGGTCGCACCCTTCCAGCAAGGTCTCTCCACTTTTGCGCATACTCTTTGAATCCTTCTCCCGTCCCTAGTTACATACCCTGGAGTTGGGTACGCGTAGGAGCGAGGTCGGCATTATACTGATACTGCTTATAAAAAGCAGTTGCCAAGTCCTCCCAGTTACGAATACTGGTTCCATCCAGCTGATAGAACCATTCGAGCTGAGTCCCTGAAAGACTTTCCTGGAAGAAATGGATCCATATATTCTTGTCTGCCGTGTAGGGCTGGATCTTCCTTGCGTATGAACGGAGGTGCAACTTAGGACAGGAAGCCCCGTCGTACTTCGCAAAGGCAGGTGCCTTGAACTTGTGAGGGATCACTACCCCAGAAGATAAGCCTAGGTCTCCAAAGTCCAACCCGGGCACCTGTTGAATCTCCATAGCATTTAACCGGTCCTCTAGCTGTTTGTACCGGTCCTCAGCAGGAGGGTACTATTCATCATTGAAATCTGTCTCGCTGTCGGAGACCACAGGACTAGGAACCTCTCTCCCTTGTGGGATGTCTTTCCCAGCAGATGGGGTGGTCAGCTCAGCTTCATTTTGTGATCCATTCCCAGATCTGCGTCTAGGGTTGAACAAAACATTCCTTTTCTTCTTCTTCTTCAAAAGCAAAGTCTTCAATTCCTGTTGTCCTTGGGCTAAGCTCATGACCAGTTCTTGAAACTGGGCGTTCTGGGCCTGGAGGGCCTTGATAGCTTGTTCATTGGATGATTCAGGATTCATGATGATTGCTGAAATAAATAGCGAAGAAGATAAGTGACCTGTCAAAAGGGTACCTGTAATGCGATGACATGTATGTATGCATGCAATGTTTTCAAGGACCTCGCGGGGTAAGCAAGAAAATTGTTAGAATCCGGTAGCTTGATTGAAGGGACTTCATGTTGTTGAGAGTCCTTCTTCAAGAGTCAAGGCTCACCATATCGAGTGGGTCATAGCCCCTGACAACCTTGGCTAGAGGAAAATAAATCCCCTTTGCCCCTTGCTAGACAGTTGGTTCATCATGACCTGCATCACAAGCCCTTGAGATCCTTGAAATGGGTTAGTCCTTATACAGGATGTATGCAATGGTATGATGTTATACTATGCATGGAGTGATGTAAGTAGACCCTGTAATGAATCCCAATTAAGGACTGTAAACAAAACCTGCAAGGAACTCGTGTTGTTAGATAACAAGTATGCAAGTAGTCAAGTTTGAAGGCACACAAGTCACACAAGACAACCCTTAGAGTTTAGGCCAGCATGAAGTTTGGGTACTACCCTCTTGAAGTTGGTGGACTCAAACCTGTCCTATCAAAAGTAACCGGGTTCTAAGGAGCTCAATATCATTGGGTTATTTTCTATGTTCATTGTTTTGATTTAGCCACTGAATTGGCGATCAAAATATTCCAAGAAAACAACCCTCAATGAGTGTAGTATCGAGTATCTACCAACTTCGGACTGCACCAAAGTCGGTCATCTCACTACCCCTAAAGAGGCCAGGATGGTTCAAGTAAGGTTCCTAAGGTCAGTTGATGCTTCACGACACCACACGGCGGCCCTGTACTCTCCTTGACTTAACTCAAGGGTTACCGGTACTCACTAAAGTGCCACATCAACGTAGCAACTGCTTCAACCGTGTCGGTATACCCCGCACAGTTCCCTCACAGTTTGTTGCTACCTAAAAAGGGTGCCCCAGATCTGGGTTAGGATCTATGAAACTCCAAAACAGGCCCACAATATTAAAGCAAACAAATCAAGCAATTGAAAACATAAGAGTGGTCTAATCCTAAGGTACACATCACTTATTAAACTTCCCCAGCAGAGTCGCCAGTTCTGTGATTGGTGGAAATAGAACTGATTGTTTTGAAATGCTGGTTCGCGAAATGTCGCGGTAAGCAAGAGTCGCCACCGTCTTTTATTTTCTCCAACAAGGAAAGGACAAAAGCACAGCAAAATTCCTTTTCGAGATGTTTCTCGGTTCAGGAGGTAGATTATAGAAAGGGAAGGTGTTAGCACCCTTTCTATCCGTGGTTATCCACGGGCTCTTAGGTACTTTCTCACTATGTTTTCAAAAGATTTTTGCTTTTCTTGTGTTTGTGGGTTTTGAAAAGAGTTTTGTTTGAAAACTTCTAGGTAACTCTTGTATCAGTCCTCAAGAGTGTATGAAGTATTTGTTTGAAAACTTTTTGAAAGTGTAGGTGCGAAAAGATGTTTTTTGTTTTTGAAAGAGCAAGTACCCATGAGAAATCTACCTACCCTAAGGAATTAGGCTGTGTAAGAGTCCTTTAGACAGTACTATCCCACTATTGAGAAGTAGGTAGCACCGTCGTTGGAGGTTCGAGTCAATTCGATTAAGGGACATGTATGGTCACCAAAGCAATGGTAGGACGCCTTAGCGGTAACCCTAATGTCCTAGATCCTTTTTATCCGAGGCAACCGTTTCGAGGCAACTGGATCTTAGACAAGAGGGCGACCTCTAAAAAACCCTATACTTGATGACCACGTTCGAGGCAACCAGTGAGGCGTACCCTAGGAGTGGCATGTGCATGTGTGTTGAATTCAGTTTATGTTTATCTTTGATCATGCATTTGTGAGCTACGGATTGATTTTATTTGGCATTCATTCTTGCATGCATATTAACAGTTAAGAGTATGGAAAATAAATTGCGGAAATTTGAATATACGCTATTACAAGGCGCGGGTCTATACATCGCCAAAAGACAAAAACCCGTTTTGATAAATAAGTGCGAAAAGTAAAGAAAGCGGTAAATCCTAATTACTATTACATCCTTTGAGCAGATACATAATAATCAAAAATAGAATTAACAATAAATGTGCGCAAAGAAATTAAATCAGGACGTCCTTAGGGTTTTTGACCCTTTTGAGAAATAAAGAAATTGTGGTTTGTCCTTTTTTGCAATTAATTAAAATTAAACATAATACTAATTAATTACTTAATTATTTACAAGAAAAATGTTTTTTGTGTTTTTAATGAAAATAAAAAGAAAAAGGAATTAAAATTAAAAGTTAATGAAATCTAATTCTAAGTTTATTTTATTTATTGTAAAAAAAATTAAAGTTAATCTAATTTAACTAATTAAATTAATTTACATTCTATTTACAAAAATAATAATTAATAAATTATAATAATTTATTAATGAAAGTATTTACATTTTTTGTTAAAAATATTAATTTATTAGTTAATAATATTAATAATTAAGCTGTACCATTAGCTTCAGAATGATGTTAGCAATGCAAAGCAATAATCATAACATGTTAATGATGCATAAAACTCGAGTTTCGATTCTGAAAAAGAAGAAGCAAACCGTGATTCTGTTTAGCCGTGTTCTTGAGCTTTGAGGCTTGTTTTGGATTGCAATAGGTTCCTGGGAATATCAGCAATGTGTTTGAATCACTCTGAGGCTTTGAATTGTGCTTGAATGTTGATTTCAGTTTTCCAATTTTTCTCCCTTTTTTGAATTTTGGTTATGGCTTTGTAGCCTCTTTTGCACCTTTTTAGCATTAGAGTTAGACTCAACACATGTAAAGGAATAGAATTAGGTCATCAGCTGGGCCTTGATCCATGCACATGAGAGAATTAGGTTTAGGTTTTCCATCCTTAACAAACTTTCCTTTTTTTAAGCAAAAACCAAGACTTTGTGTACAACATAGCCCTAGCATGAGTTTGTGAGCTGGCCCATGATGCATGAAAGCTATTCAAATCCAAAAGATACCATTTCATTTATTTTTAGATTTTATTTGAATTATTATGGATTTAAAATGAATTAAATCAATAAAAATTAAATAAAATAGAAAAATAAATGTTTGATCTTGAAATTAATCATGGGACATGTGTGTGGTATGACAAGGCTGAATCAAGTGGAAGAAAATGGGCTTTGAATGTGCAATTGGGCCTCCAATGTTCACTTGAGTTCATCACTTTCCAAGCTAAATCACAGGGACTTAAGTGCAATTTTTGAAGTTGAAATGTGAAAACAAAATATAGCTGATATCGAGAACTAACTCCTGTCCGAAAATCGGCTCAATCGGATAAACGGTGAATTAGTTATGAATTTTTGAAGTTTCAGCTCAGACAAACTTATTTTGGGCTCCAGTGTCGACTCTGACACGTTCTTCAATAAAAAACTGGTATTGATCGGTGCATAATTTGGTCTCGACTTTTGAAGAAAAGTTGTAGATCTCTGAGTCAGTGACCTTGTGTAAAAATATGAGCCCAATCCGATAAAAATTGACCGAGTTATGAATTTTCGAAGTTTCGGCCCAGATGAAATAATATTCAGCATTCAGGATTTTCAGTGTGTCATGCGCTCTGAGCAAAAACGAAGGCCTTTTGAATACCGTTTGAACTCAATACCTTCTGTGAAAATGTAGCCAACTCAATTTGTGAAATTTTGGCGCCGGAACCCGCTCGATACGATGAAAATCGACCAAGTTATGATTTTCTGAACATGACGCAAATAAACTTCTGTCACAAATTTTCTGTACGAAAATACTTGATAAATCCCATTTTTGAAGACTTTCTGATTGAAATTGGCTTCCAGCCATGAGAATGAAAACATAGATGACGTCAAGATGGAATTTTGGCCACCGGAACGGGTTCAAAACGAGCCACGATCTTCAAGTTATGAATTTTTTAGCGCGTAAAAACTGCACTTTCAGCACATTTTTTCACCATATTTCTTTGAGAAAACTCACACAGTCGGATACCTTCTTTAAAGAATGGACTCTTGAGCCGAACCTGAATTTGAGCATAAGTTAGGACATTAAGGAGCACTTGAGGTCATTTGGATGTAAGGACCTTGATGCAACACAAAACCCTAATTTCGACTTGACTGCCTTAGGAGGTGATTTGACTGTGCAACCTTTGAGAAATCTTGAGGAATATGGGAGGGCAAATTTTGGGGTTCAATACCTTGTAAGAGTTTTGATGATAACAAACATTCAAAGAACAATTATGCTCCCTAAATTTGTATTTTGTTTTGCAGAGAAGTTCTGATGGAAGAAGCTCAAAAGATGAGTTAAATAGATGTTTCAACTCTAACTCTAAACATATCTTAAAGAAGTTCTAACGCTGCAAATAGGACTCCGTGTTTCTGATCCAAAAAAGTTCTGGAAAGAAGCAACGGTAACTTTCATCTTCTGAAGCAAGTATGTTCTAAAGCGTTACAAATCAATTATTGTCATTTCAAAAGTAACGACTGGAAGGGAACAAGGATCTCTATTTTTGGAAAGCTCTTTAATTATCATTGATCAACATTCCAAAAGCTCCTACATGCTTCGCCTATTTAAACAAAGTTTGAAGGAGAAATCTTTCCTGATTTTCACGCACAACGTAGTAGCAATCTTCATCATCTTCAAACATTCATAATCTAAATTGTGTAAAACATCCCTTGTGATACTGTTTTATTAGAAAACATTTTTGTACACTTTTATTCAATATTGTTTAGTGAATTCCTTGAGAAAACCGGATTATGGTTTAAACTCAAGAAGACTTTGACGGTTGTCATAGTAGCTTTGTAATCAAGTTTAGATTAGTGGATTAAGACCTTGTTGAGAGAGGAGAAATCACCTTGGCGGGTGAACTGGAGTAGTTTGAGTTCAAACGAACTAGGATAACCAACGTATTCTTTTATTTAAGTTTTAAAAACCCTAATTCAACCCCCCCCCCTTTCTTGTGTTTTTCCATTCTTCAATAGTAAATATGAATGGATCGATTCCAAAAACATGCATGATTATTTTATTAGAATTAAAAATAAATGAGTACAAAGTTTACAACCAATAACACTTAGTGTGATGCGGTGGGAGAACTGACTTGAGGTTTTGTGTTTGTGTTCGCAAATGTTTCGGTTTAGCAAGAGTCGCCACCGAATTTTTATTTATCCAAAGGAAAGGTCAAAAAGCACAGGAAAGACCTTTGAGATGTTTTCTTAGGTTCGGGGGGTAGATTATGAAAAGGGAAGGTGCTAGCACCCTTTTCATCCATGGTTTTCCATAGGCTCTTAGTTACTTGTTTTAGATCACTTGCTTTTGCTTTTCAATTGTTTGAAATGGTGCTTTGTGTGTGGTTTTGAAAGTATTTTGAAAAGAGGCCATCGTTGTGGAAACCTTTGTAATGATTCTTGTTTGAATGTATACAAAGGTGTTTGTCTTTTGAAAAATGTTTCAATGTTTGAAAGTTTGTTTGGAAAATGTTTTGAAATTGTGTTGTGATGTGTTTTTGAAAATAGCAAGGATGTTTGCAAGTTTGATCAAGTAACTAGGAGCATCTACCTACCTACTCAAAGATCTTTCCTACACATTTTTAACCCTTTGACATTGTTGTTTTACCATTGCATTTGGTAAACAACCTTGTGTTTGGATGTTAAACGGGACAGGCGCGGGTCATCGTATGACCATGATAGCAATGGTGCTAAGTATCTTTAGCAAGTTTTTGAGGGACTAGATCATTTTTGTATAGGAAACCAAGATAGCGTCATCGAGGGACTATGATCTTTTGTTTTTGTTTTGTTTTGCCAAGATACCTAGCATGCATACTGTGACCATTTTTTAAGGCAACAAGTGGATGAAACCCTAGGGGTGCTTGTGTGCATTGTGTTGTCAATTTCATGCATTTTGTCTTGTGTTAGGTCAAGCTATTTGTTTGATTTTGGTTATCATACAAACCCTAATCTTTCTATCATGGCATATTTGAAAGCAATAAAGTGCGTAAAAGTAAATCTACAACTATTACAACATTGATATGGGGAGGGGGATACAAGTTTGAATAGGGGGATATTTGCACAAAAATAAAACCCTAAATCAACTATTACAACCATATTGAATTCAATGTTCAAATAATAAATTGACAATATTTAAATATGCAATTAAATATAAATATGAAAAAGAATATTTTTTTGTATTTTATTTTTATGTATGTAAAAATAAATTATTTAATGTCCTAAAAATATGAATTATTTTTGGAAAGGGTGGAAACCCTAGTTTTGGTTTTAAGAGAGAGAGAGAGAGAGAGAGAGAGAGAGAGAGAGAGAGAGAGAGAGAGAGAGAGAGAGAGAGAGAGAGAGAGAGAGAGAGAGAGAGAGAGAGAGAGAGAGAGAGAGAGAGAGAGAGAGAGAGAGAGAGAGAGAGAGAGAGAGAGAGAGAGGAGTGTTAGTTGAACACCAAATATTTGACATGTATATCAACTATATACCAATGTCTCTATCTTTCTCCTACTTTTTCATGTCATACACTTACATGAATTCTAATAATATATATTACACCTAAAAATTACACTTATACCTTTTTGACACCCAAATTTAAGTGTTAAAATATGATTTCTCATATAAATAATGTAATTCAAATTAGTTGGGTGATTTGATATATTTTGATTTTATAATTGAATTAATATTTTATAATACTTATGTATTTATACTGTTATATTAACATATGTATGGTCTAACACCCTTCTAAATTCAGATAATTAAAAAATAAACTAATTATAAATATACAACACAAGGATGTTACACTTTATAAATATAATATACATATCCTGCTTCGTAACACGGATTACACCAAATCATGTTATTAATCTCAAAACTTCACTTCTTGATGTTTACACAATATCAAAACACATTTGAATATTTTGCAGCGAAATCATATTTAAAACAATCTTATATCAACTCAAAACATTTAGTCTCATAATAACTCTTTATAATGTAACCAAAAGATTTTATCCTTCAATCAAACATCTCAGATCGTCTCAACAAATTAAATAGGATGTAACATCAAACATAACAATATAATAGTTTTGGAAATCAAACATTCGCCCCAACCTGATGTTACATGATCATAGCAGAGTTCCACTACATAAAACGATAAACTAAAGGAGAGCTCAAATGGATAACTTCCTCTTACATCTACGGGACCTACTCCTGAGTATCTGCATGCTACCCACATAGAGGCAACAATCAAATAGAAGAGGTGAATTTCATAATCAATTATAAAAGGTATAAAAAAGATAGATTACAATAATAATACACAACCGATCGACAACATCTGCATATCATAAACTCACACCCCAAGCGTCATCATTAACATCAGTCATACAAAAGTCATCACAAGTATCAACATATAGTCATATAACTCCTCAAGGATTAATACACCGTATAGAACCAACAAAGTTATGTAATGCCACATAAAATGTTATGCAAACAACACTGACTCAATGCATGTGGTACCAAATCATGAATGCATATGTTCATTTCACTCTCTGTTCCACGTCTATAGGATACATGATCCACCATAATAGGAGCTGGTTCACTCTTGAACTGGAGCACAACAACTATCATTACCATCACCATAGACAACACTTTACTAATTTTTAGATATAGGAATTAGCTACTCGCACTCGAATCATCACTAATGGAAACGAGGCCAAAACATGATTTAGAACATGAAGTTCCACAACATGGATGCATGGACTCTCAATATGCGACAACAACATCATCAACATATGAATCCCAACATATACCACATCTTTATCATTTCATCACACCACAACATCATTTGCCACATATAATCTCAATTCAACATCCAAAGATCCATCAACTAAAGCATATAGAACAAGTACAACTTATCAATGATACAAACACATGTCTCTTACTCTATTGTTTTATCATTTGTCACGAAAATACTTTAAGGAATGGTTTAAACACATGTAGGAACGAATACATATTGAAAAATAGCGTTTCTAGACAAATTTTAGATGCATGTGTCGACACATACGTGTTTCGTGTTGACACACGTGTCGACATATATATCATTCATGTGTCTACACATACAACCTTCATGTGTCGACACATACTGTGATATTTTCTAAAAATCACCTTTTCTAAATGCTATGTGTCGAAACATAGCTCGTGTAGGGCGACACATACTGTTGTGTTGGCATAAAAACTCAGTTTTAATCCAAATAAATACCAATTCGCATGATAGCAACTTGTTCTACAAAATCACTCAACAATAGATCAACTTTTCTGCTATTTTAACATCCTAAAATCATCTATCATGCCATAGAATCTTAGATTAACATTACATTATAACTCATACACCAACAATCATCTCTAATCACAAATTCATCCAATTCATATCAAGTCAAAACATGATTCATGAAACACATAAGAAACAAGCAATCTACATCAGTAGTATTATCAATGATCTCACAATACAATATATATACACAACATTAAGATCATAGATTTCATATTATTCATCAATATTCATAACAAATCAATACCAACCAAAGAGAACAAAAACTCTACATCTACCATTTCCTCATATCAATCACAATTGAGAACCATTACCCACCCTTACCTTAGAATTGCTCAAGAATTGTCTTCTAACACTTTATGGATGAATGCTCTCCTTGCTTTCTCCTTATCCTATCCTTTTTTCTTCAAAATTTCATGTAAAACACATAATGATCTCTCTTTTCCATATTTCTATTAGTATAAAGTCAAACTTCTCTATGATCGATATGTTTTGATGAAGACAAATCTCTTAGTGACAAGAAGGCAAAGATGAACTTCAAAGATAAAGCATCACGATTCAAGCTTTTATAGAACCTTACCATCCTTCTTCGGTACCGGAACCACGTTGGCAACACACTGAGGGTAAGAAGCCACTGCTAGAAAATCGGCGTCAAACTGTTTCATAACTTCGGCCTTGATTTTCTCAGACATCTCTGGGTGCATACGGCAAACCTTCTGTTTTACCGGAGGGCAGTCTTCCTTGGTAGGCAGGCGATGAACCACAATGTCAGTATCCAACCCAGGCATATCTTCGTAAGACCAGGCAAAGATCTCAACATAGTCATGCAGCATCTGAATCAACCGCTGCTTCACACTAAGCTCAAGATTTGCACCGATCTTGACTTCCTTCTTGTCTATTTCAGTACCCAGATTCACTGTTTCCACCGGCTCTTCATGTGGCTGAATGACCCTCTCTTCCTGGAGAAGCAGTCTTGCAAGTTCACCAGGCACTTCGCAATCATCTTCACCTTCGTCTTCAGCTAAGTTGATCAGATTTTCGAAGTCATAACTGGCAGTAGCAGAGCCGTTACCAGTGAGATCCAGAGTGGATGTGGACCTGTATATGTGAGTGTGTGTAAAATAGCTATTTTGCAATATATAATAAAGAAAGACAAAGAGCGCAAAAGTTGAAATGCAAAAAACGTCCAATTCTTTTATTAATGATATATGAAATGACACACAAGAGCCCTCACAAATGTAGCCACGATGCCCCGGGTAAGACACCGGGCCCTACAGTTTCAAAACATAGTCTGTTACAAATTTAAAACAAAAAGTTTCATTACTGGGTAACAAAAGTAATAGGAATGAAGTCCTTTGCTGTCCAGTTTCTTGGTCCACTGTTGGTCGTAGGATAGATCCAGCTGTCGAATTCAGTCTCTTCCACACCATCTTCAATGGCATTTACTCCCGAGTTGCTGATGAACATGGGAGGTCTTCCGATCCTTGCACTTCGAACAACCCTTTGAGCTTCTGCCGTGAAACCCAAACCAAACTTGTTAGTCTTCTGTGTAAAATCAGGGAGTCGGCCCCAATTTGCACACTCACCCTTCTCAATAACAGCCCAAACATCTTTTAAGGAAGCCATCTTCATAGGAGAATCTTCAACCACAGTCTCAGCTGATGCCAGTGTCTGAGGAACCTCTTCAAAGTGTTGAAATGGGGTCTCAATGAACTCCCCATCCATCTCTACATATCTGAATGAGTTGAGGTGGCTGACCATATACTCTTCCTCCCCTTGTACTGTCACAATCTTCCCTCTGACCGGGTACTTCAGCTTCTGGTGGAGCGTTGAGGTTACGGCCCCAGCTTTATGGATCCATGGACGACCCAGCAAACAAGAGTAGGATAGCCGAATGTTCATCACATAGAACGTAGAATTGAAGACCTGAGAACCAACTTTAATTGGAATATCAACTTCACCGTGCACCATCCTTTTAGACCCATCAAAGGCCCTAACAACGATGTTACTTGGTTTTAACTCTAACCCTTCGCAATCTGACCGGTCTAGAGCTTTCTTGGGCAAGACGTTCAATGAGAAACCAGTATCAACCAATACATGAGCGAGAGTAATGCCCCCTGCATTCAATGGAGCCATGCAGGGCATCATTATGATTTTTCCCCTTGGCAGTCAAATCAGCATCGGAGAAACCCAAACAATTATCAGCAGTTAAATTGGCCACAAAATCGGTAAACTGATCAGCTAATGTCTCTTGTGGCACGTGGGCAGTCTTCAGGAAGGTAATCAGAACCTTAGCATGGGCCTCTGAGAACAGCAATAGTGATAACATAGAAATCTTGGATGGGGTTTTCCCCAGCTTCTCAACTACGTTATAATCACTCTTCTTAATAATCTTCAGAATCTCTTCCATCTCCTGCTTGGAAGCTTCAACAGTGATTGTCTTCGGTGCCTCCGTCTGGGCAGGCACATCAGTGGTGATCCCTTTGCCCCGAGCGTCAGATGACTCGGCGACAGGGGTAGGACTAGGAACTTGATCAGGAATGGCAACAGGTACACTTGCAGGTGTAATGACAATAGGTCTTCGGACAATTGGTGGAACAATATCAGGTGAGAAAAGTCTACCGCTGCGGGTGACTTTAGCAGGCCCCGTAATGTTGCTGACACCAGTATCAGCATCCAAATCTTGCTTAACTCCAAGAACATAAACATCATCCCCATAGTGCCAAGGGACAGCTTTATCAGAGGTGTAGGGGATGGGCTCCAGAATAGTGATGACCACAGGTGCGATCTTCGGAATAGATGTAATTCTAACAGGCTTTCTCGAGGGAGCCTTGGAAGAATTGTCGAAAATGGTAACGATGGAAACTTCTTCAGAATGAACGGATGGAACAATAATCTTCTCAAACAGGATCTCCTTATTATCCATCAGGCTTTAGATACCTGACTTCAAGAATGGGCAACCAGTAGGTAAATCAGAACACATATGGCAACCTTCGCCATAACCTGGAAATAAACCGGCTAGTAACAAGTTCTTCTTGACAATCATCAGAGGGGTAACAATGTCATCTACAGAAACTACAAACAAGTCTTCTTCTACAGCATTTACTCCTTGTTTGGGCATGGGAGCGGTCACAACATTAGGCCTCTCGGGCGCCTCAAACTCAATCTCCTTTCGCATCAATTAGGTCTTGCACTTTGTTCTTCAAAACCCAACAATCGTCCGTATTATGCCCCGGGCTATCAGAGTGAAAAGCACAACGGGAATTAGGGTTATACCTCGGTGATGTGGTATTTGGACTTTTCGGAGCTTCCTTTAGAATTACCAGATTGGTCTTCAGCAACTGGGGCAGAATCTGAGACAAAGTCATGCTGAGACGAGTAAATTGCCTTTGAGATCTCTCGTCCTTCCGCTGATTGTTTTACTGAGGAGCACCAACAGGTTTTGAAATAACAACCGCATTGACAGCTTAGCGGTGTTCAAATCTACTTTGTCTTCTTGCACTGTAGACAACACTAGACTCTTTCTTAAACGACTTCTTCTCGGTGCTTGATGAAGCACCCTTCTGTATCTTCCCAGCCTTAATACCAGCCTCAATTCTCTCACCAGTCAAAATAAGATCTGTAAACCCAGTAGAAGAGCTTCCAATCAAGTGGTTGAAAAATGGACCAGACAGGGTCCCCAAAAACATGTCGACAAGCTCACGATCAGCCAAGGGTGGCTGCACCCTTCCGGCAAGGTCTCTCCACTTCTGAGCATACTCTTTAAATGCTTCACCCGTTCCTATTGACATACCCTGGAGTTGGATCCGCGTAGGAGCGAGGTCGGAGTTGTACTGATACTGCCTATAGAATGCAGTAGCCAAATCTTACCAGCTGCGGATACTGGCTCCATCCAACTGATAGAACCACTCAAGTTGAGTCCCTGAGAGACTGTCCTGAAAGAAATGGATCCACAAGTTCTTATCAGCAGTGTAAGGCTGGATCTTCCTCACATATGACCGGAGGTGCAGTTTCAGACAGGAAACTCCGTCATACTTGGCAAAGGCAGGTGCCTTGAACTTATGGGGAATCACCATCCCAGATGATAGACCTAGATCTCCGAAGTCCAGACCGAGCACCTTCTGAATTTCCATAGTGCTCAAACGGTCTTCCAGTTGTTTGTACTTATCCTCAGCAGGAGGATACTGTTCTTCATCGTAGTCCGTCTCGTTGTCGGAGACCATAGGGCTAGGAGCCCTCCTTTCTTGTGGACTATCTTTCCCTCCAGATGAGGTGGTCAGATCAACTTCATTCTGCAGCCCGTTTCCAAACCTGCGTCCAGTATTGAATAGGATGGTCCTCTTCTTCTTCTTCTTCTTCTCTTTCAGAATCAAAGTCTTTAGGTCCTGCTGACTCTTAGCTAGATTCATGAACAACTCTTGAAACTGGGTATTCTGGGCCTGGAGGGCCTTGATAGCTTGCTCAGTTGAAGGTTCAGTAAACATGACGATTGCTGAAATAAACATCGAAGAGGATAAGAGACCTGTAAAAAGGGTACATGTTTATGAAGTGCATGGGATGAAATGCGTATGATTTATGATTTCAAAGGCAATCGGGATTCAAATTTGTAAACAAGAAAGGAAACACGCTTTATTAGATTTAAACTTCAAAATTTAAATTGTTCAACAAACTGCCCTTAGGCGTTACAAGAATAGAAATACTGAAAAGTAAATAAAAACTGTAAAAGAAATCATCAAAGGTCCATCAATGCTCCCATGGTCTCTTCTTCTCAGTGCGGACATAATCATTCATGATCCACTCATTCTCCAGTTGCCTAGTCAGCTTCTGGATCTTCTGCTCTTGTTCATTGAATTTCTCTCGGTAGGAATCCCGTTCATCTCTCAATTGCATCCAAGACCTCTTAAATATCCCAATATCAGTGGGCATATAAGGGTGGAGAATGGTTGGAAGAACCCCGTCTTCATTAGCAACTTCAAGAGTGACAGGCTGAACAGCTTCATATGGCATACCTAGCTTCTGGGCACGGATGCGGACCCATCTGAGATATGGCTCCATTGGCAGAGAAGTCTTTGGACCCAACTCATATGGATCAAATTGGTGAACTCTGTCCCAAGCCCTTATGAATCTACGACGTAGCTCGTCGCTATCTCCCTGAAAATAAAATATGATATGAGGCATCAACATCTCATGAGGCCCTTCTCTTATGGCTCTTCCAAACTGACGGAGAGCTAAGCATGGGTTGTAAGAAATCCCTTCATGGGTTCCGATCAATGGAATATTAGGATACTCTCCACAGCGATCAATGACAGTCACCTCATCCATACCTTTGAGAGTCCAGATAATGTCATCGTGAGAAAGAGACATCACCCTGTAAGCCCAGCCCATTCCTTCTTTGTTCTTCAATACTGACTTAGGGAGGTGCAAAATAAACCACCTCGACAATAAAGGAGCACAACACATTAAGGTTCCCCGCTTCCGGGCAGTACGAGCATAGAGCTGATGAAGTATATCACCCAAGAGAGTGGGTACCAGATTCTGAGAGATGAAGATCTTTATGGCATTAATATCAACAAAAGTATCAGGATTTGGAAACAATACCAGTCCATAAATCAAGAGAGCCAGAATATCTTGGAATTCCTTAAAGTCTAGGCTATCCCAGAAGTAATTAGCTTTGTCAACCAAGAACTTAGTCAGAAAACCCTTAGCTCCACTTCTAGTCTCCCAGTTAGCCATTACCTCCTCTTTGGTCAAGTGAAGGGCTGCAACAATCTCTTCGGGCCTGAGGGTCTTTTCCTAACCAGTAAATGGAGTCTGCTCCAAAGCAGAGATACCAAGCAGCTCAGAAAACTCTTCTAGGGTAGGAACCAGCTGATAGTCTTGAAAAGTGAAGCAATGGTACATCGGATCATAAAACTGGACCAGAACACTCATCATCTGTTTGTCCAATTTGGAGGTGACCAAACTGAGAAGAGAAACATGCCTCCTGATGAAGGAAGTAGTGTCTGGTATCCTGACAACCAACTCTTTAACCAGGGTAGGTACTTGGATAAAGTTGATCCGGATAGTATTCTTACGCATGGGCATCATGATGACCTATAAAATAGAGCAAATATGAAACCCTCTTGTCTTTGAAATAGGTTAGTCCTTATGCAAAATGTATGCAATGTTATGACGTCATGATGTCATGATAAAGGCACATCACAAGTATCCACAAAAAGCAATCATGGTAAAGGCACACAAGTCACACTGAGAGCCCTTAGATTTCAGGCTGGCATGGAGCTTAGGTACTACCCTCTTTCAGTTGAGTTGGTTTAAACCTGTCCTAAAAATAGTAACCGGGTTCTAGAGGATCTCAATATCACTGACTACCCTCGATCAGTCATAATTCCAGTTTAGCAACCTTTTCTTGCAGCCGGAATCATCGCGAGAGTTTAGTCTCAATGAGTGTAGCATACTGCTACTATTCTATGGCCAAGTTGGTCAATTTAAGGTTCTAAGGTCAATTGGTGCTTAATGACCCCTTATAAGACCCATATTCTCCTTGTTCCAACACAAGGGATATCGGTACAGACTAAAGTGCCACACTAACGTAGCTACTACTTCAACCGTGTCGGTCTACGCCGGACAGTTCCCTCACAGTTTATTGCTACTTACCTAAAGGGTATCCCCAGATCTGGGTTAGGATCTATAGAACTCCGATACAAGCCAACAAAGTTAAAGCATACAAAGCATACAATTGAAAACATAATGATCTAATCCTAAGGTACACCTCACTTATAAAATTCCCCAGCAGAGTCGCCAGTTCTGAGATCGGTGGGAATGAGAACTGACTGTTTTTGGAATGCTGGTTCGCGTTTTGCGTTTGTTTTTGCAAAATGTCGCGGTAAGCAAGAGTCGCCACCGTCTTTTATTTTATCCAACAAGGAAAGGACAAAAGCACAGAAAAATTCCTTTTTCGAGATGTTTCTCGGGCTCAGGAGGTAGATTATAGAAAGGGAAGGTGTTAGCACTCTTTCTATCCGTGGTTATCCACGGGTCTTAGGTACTTGCTCATTGTGTTTTCAAAATTTGCTTTTCTTTGTGTTTGTGGGTTTGAAAAGAGTTTTTGTTAAAAAGAAGTGTAAGTGCAAAAAGTTTTGTTTTGTTTTAGAATGAGCAAGTACTTAAGAACCATCTACCTACTCGAAAAAGGAATTAATCTGTACAAATGTCCTTTAGAAAATTCTATCCCACTATCGAGGAGTAGGTAGCACCATTGTTGGAGTTTTAAGGGTCAATTCGATTAAGAGACGTATGGTCACTAAAGCAATGTTAGGACGCCTTAGCGGTAACCCTAATGTCTTAGATCATTTTTCCGAGGAAACCGTTTCGAGGCAACTTATGATCTTTGGACAAGAGGGCGATCTCTAAAACTTCCTATACTCAATGACCACGTTCGAAGGCAACCAAGCGAGGTGTACCCTAAGAGTGCGCATGTGCGAGTGTGTTATTTCGGTTAATTTTTATCTGTACATGTTAATAGTGAGCTATGTTGATTTTCGGTTAAAGATTGATCTTGTCATGCATTGCCTATTATCAAACATCTAACGGTTAATATTGTGCGGAAATTAAATTGCGGGAAATTAAATCTAAGCTATTACAAGGCGTCGGGTATTTACATCGCCAAAGACAAACCTTTAATTTAAATTTCAAAAAATAAATAAAAGCGATAAATAAATAAATAGAATCCTAAGTTAAACTATTACATTCCCGAAGCAGTTACAATATTGAAATATGGATAAAAAATAATACGCGCGCGAGAAAATTAAATCAGAGTGTCTTTTAGGGTTTTGACCCCTTTTATTAAATAAAGCATATTTTTTTTTTGAATTAAAAGTTAAGTCTAAGTTAATAATTGGATTAACTAATTAAATGAAAATATTTTTTGGGTTTTATTTTAATTAAGGAAATAAAATAAGAATGGTTAAAAATATTAAAAACCTAATATTCTAATTTGATTTTAATTTATTGCAAAAGATATTAATGTTAAACCTATTTAAACTAAATAAATAAATTAATTTTTATTTACAAAATTAAATAATGAAATCAATGAAATTAATGAAAATATTATTTTTGTTGTTTCTGATTTTTTTATGAAAAAAGGTTAATTGGTTAACTAATTAATTAAGATAATAATAATAATAACAAAAAATAGGAAAATAATGAAAATAGAATAAAAAAGGAACAAACTCGGGGGTATTGGGCCCAAGGAGGGGGTTTGAATTGCAATTTCCAGGCCCATTTTCGTCCCAGCCTGTTTGACCTTTTGAATCGCCCACATGCCTGTTGACTGGAGACCATGGTAGTCCTCCATCCATGGCCATTGGATCTAGATCTGAAGATACCTGGCACGTTGATATTTGAGGTGTATGGTGGTCTGTATGCTTGAAGATCCACTGGAATAGCTACAAGAAAATAATAATAAGCGTTTTGGGGGACCTGAGATTCAAACCCAGGTCCCAAGGGGTTTTGCCATAGCGTGCTTGCCATCTCAACTGTGCTGCGTATTTGTTATTAGAATAAGCAATAAGTAATATATGTAAAACAACGCACTAAGTCTGAAATAAAAAAAAGCGCCAATGATTTGAACTGGCCAATCACGCCTAGCCACATTATCATCTTCTTCAAATAACCCTGGTTATTTACCTGTGGATTTTTATCCGCATGAAGATTCGTAGGGTATCTCAAAAACCTTCTCCAGGCCATGTAAACGAAACCTAAGAGTACCAATGCGTTCGTCTCTTCCTCCTGGTTATCCCTATACCCAACATTAGCATTGATTTTGCCTGTACAAAAAAGACCTAAAAAACAAGAACAAGAACCCTAGGTTCGGGCATCATGATACAGGTTCTAAAAATAAAATTGAATAATGCCAAAACGTTCTAAATCAAACAACAAACACAAATATGCCAAGATTTTAAAGAAAAGATGCAAGAATTGGAGATTTGGATTCCATGTTCAGAGCTTGGTTCGTGGACACTTACATCGAGTTTTAGGCAATGAGAAGGCTTGGTTTTGATTGGTATCGCTTCAGGGGATGTCAGGGAAGAGAGCTACGCCAAGCTTTTTGTTTGAATCGAGCTCCAATGTTGTTTTTGATCTCCAAGTTTTCAAGCTTTTTCACAAACTTCTTCTGGCCATTTCAGCAGTGCTTTTTGGGTGTTCCTGCTTTGTGTGGCTTGTACAAGTATTATAGGATGAATTAGGTTTAATCTTTTGGCCTGAATCCAAGTGCATTGAAGATTCATGATTTGATTTTGATCATCATTATCAAACTTCCAAAAATAGCTCAAATCTGATTTTTTTATGCATGAATAAGCCTTGATACGAATTGATTTGATGAATCATGATAATTGAAAGTTGTACCAATCACAAAGATATTATTTCATCAATTTTTAGATTTTATTTGATTTAATATTGATTAAAAATGAATTAAATTAATAAAAATTAAATAAAATAGAAAAATAAATGAATGGCCATGAAATCAAATATGGGACACGTGTGTGGCATGACAAGACCATATCAAGTGGAAAAAAGTGGGCCCTTTTGTCAAAAAATGGAGTTTTGAGGATAGTTGACTTTTGGCAAATTTGGAAAAATGCCGAACTTCAACAATGCATAACTTCCTCAATTTTGAACTTTTGGAGGTGTTCTTGGACTTTTTAGAAACCTTGATATGTCCTCTAATCAAAAATTTTGGTCTCATATCATTTTGATGTTCCATGCTCAAGTTATAAGCTTTGGCAAAAAATGTGTTTTTGTTGATTTTCAAAAATGACCTATAATGTCCAAATTTGTAACTTTTTGTGAGAGCATTTATTGATCTTGGGGTGTGAATATGGATTGTAGGAAATTGAATCCTATTCAAAATGAGCTTTGGATGGGTCATTTATCATAAAGTATGAGAAAGTTATGCTTGGTTAAAGTTGAGTTGACTTTTCCTACAACACCCTAATTTAGCAACTTTTGAATCTTGATGAATCTTGAGCAATCCTTGATGGATCATGATCAACCATTGATTAAATGATGAATTATCCTTCAAAATGAGAATTTTGACAAAAAATATTGAGGTTTGACTGTATCTGGGACACAGTTGACTTTTGCCCTAGCACAATCGATTTTTGGGCCTCTTGAGCATTTGACTGACCAAACTTCCTCTGCAAGGCTTTAAATTTGACATGGATGAACTTAAGAACATATTAAGACATTGGGAAGAACTTGAGGCCATTTGGATATGAGGACCTTAATGCAACACAAAACCCTAATTTTTACTAGACTGCCTTAGGAGGTGATTTGACTGTCCAACCCTTGAGCCAACTTGAGCAACTTGAAGATTATTCTTGACATGTCTTGAGGAAAATGGGTGGGAAAATTTTGGGGTACAACAAGTATCAATATAATGCTGACCTTGCACTGACTCGTGTATAATTATAAAACATGACTATGGGTTCAAATGAAGGGTTCAAAGAATATGCCAAGAAGTGGAGAGACTTAGCTGGAAGGGTGCAACCTCCCTTGTCGGACTGTGAGCTAGTTGATATGTTCATGGGCATACTGACTGGTCCATTATTTAATCATATAATTAGAAGTTCTTCATCTGGTTTTACTGAGCTGATTCTAACTGGAGAATGAGTTGAAAATGGTATAAAGAGTGGAAAAATTCAAGTGGATGCGTCTTCGAGTGCTGTGAAGAATACATTCAATGGTAAGAAGGAGACCAATGTTGTTTATGGCCAAAAGGGTTGTGGTAAAAATGACCGCAATTAGTCTGTGGGGATGTTATTAATTTCTAATCCTGCACATGTTCAACAACAACAACAACAGGCAATAGGCGTAGGTCAGATGCTCTAGGAAGGCAGTTTACCAAGATTAATATGCCATTGTCCCAGGAATTACAACATTTACTAAAAGCGGAGTTGATTATGCTAAGGGATCCTCCTCAGAACCCCAACACCTCCTCTCCTAAGTACAATCCGAATGCGAAGTGTGCCTATCATTCTAACAGTCATGGGAACGACACCTACAACTGCTGGACCCTAAAAAATAAAATTCAAGACATGATTGAGAACAAGGAGATTTAGTTTGATCCTCTAGAGACCCCGAATATAATTACTGCGCCTATGCCGAAGAATGACAAAGGCATAAGTGCAATTGAAGGTGTTCTTTATGTGGCTACTGTAAGTGAATTGGTTACTCCTCTACCAATGATCAAGAAAAATCTATTACGGGTCAGTTTATTTCTGGGCTGTATTGAAAAATGTTACTGTTGCGCAACCTAACCCATTGGCTGTAAATTACTGGAGGAAGGCATTCAACGCCTAATGGAAAATCATATAATTCTGATCGAGAAGGTTCCGTCTGCTGATAATCTATGTCAAAAAATATCTATAATTTCTGGCCCTCCTGTCAGGATCACCTCCAAAGGTCATGTAAGGATTACTGCCAATCCGAAAGCTGCTCCCCTGATCATCACTACACCTGGACCTATCCCATATTCTTCGAATAAATCTATTCCTTGGAACTATGGATCCGACGTCTATTACCATGGCTCAAACAAGAACTACAGACTGTTGAAGATGAAGTTACTGAAGTTGCTGATTGCGGCATTGGCAATATTGCTGGGACCAGTAAGGTTACTAGAAGCAGAAGGTTTTTCTCCCCAGAAATCACTCCGAAGACTATTTCTACACCTGTTAAAGTTACAGCCACCGAGTCAACTGTTGAGGCTCGGGGTAAAGAGCAAATAACAGAGCCTGCCCAGACGGAGGCACCTAAGGAAGCTACAGATGAAGACACCTCTAGACAAGAGTTAGAAGAGGTATTAAAGATTATTCGTAAGAGTGACTACAAAATTGTTGAACAACTGAGGTAGACCCCATTCAAGATATCTATGTTATGCCTGTTACTGTATTCTGAAGCTCATGCATAGGCTTTAGTAAAATTCTTAAAGACTTCTCACATGTCACAAGAGAAAACTATCGATCAATTTAGAAGTTATGTTGCTAGATTAATGACTAACAATGGATTAGGTTTCTCTGATGCTGATCTGACTCCTGCCGGAAGAAACCACAATAAGGCCCTGTATGTCTCCATAGAATGCAGGGGCACTACTCTGGCTCATGTTTTGGTTGATACTGGTTCCTCGTTAAATGTTCTACTGAAAGGAACTCTTGGCAGACTTGATTGCGAAGGGGTCGTACTGAAACCCAATGATATTGTAGTTCGAGCCTTTGATGGGTCAAAAAGGATGCTACATGGGGAAGTGGATCTTCCGATCAAAGTGGGTTCGCATATATTTGAATCTACCTTCTATGTAATGGACATTTAGCCAACTTACTCTTGCTTACTGCGATGCCCCTGGATCCATGGGGAAGGCGGTGTCACCTCTACCCTACATCAGAAATTAAAATATCCTGTGAATGGAAAGATTGTTACTATCTGCGGTGAAGAAGAGTATATGGTTAACCACTTGAACTCTTTCTGATATGTAGAGATGGACAATTAATTCATCGAGACTCCCTATCATACTTTTGAAGTCATCCCTCCTGCCTCAACTGAAGATGTTTTTGCCATTCCCAAAGTTATTAGGGTTCTGCCCAGGATGGCTTTGTTGAAAGATGCTAAAGCCACTGTAGAAGAAGGTGGTTGTATTATTTGAGGTCAGCTTCTTGACATCCCCTATAAATTTAACAAGTTTGGTTTGGGTTTCACTACAGAGGGTCAGAGGGCTGTTCGTCAAGCTCGAGCTGGAAGGCCACCGTTCTGCATCAGCAACAACGGAGTCAACCTAATAGAGGATGATGATAGTGATTATGACCTCGATAGCTGGATCTTTCCTACCATTGGCAACATGCTCAATAACTGGAAGGCGGAAGACGTTATCTTTATCTCCTTTAGTCAGGAGTAATAGCCACATTTCTGTTTTTTATTACTTTCAAGTTTTGGCATTGTAATATTTGAACAATGACTTTAAGCCTTGTGTCTTATCCGGGGCACAATGGTTCATTTGTTAAGGGTTGTCATTTCATAAACATATTTTCATTTAATAAAGCATTTGATGTTTTGAATTCAAATTTTTTGTTCTCTGTCCTTCTATTTACTTTTATCACTTTCAAATAGCTATGTGTTCTTGCAGATCCACATCCACTCTGGATCCCATTGATAGCGACTCTGCTATTGCCACTTATGACATTGAAAATCTGATCTACCAAGCCGAGGATGAAGATGAGGAATATTATGAGATACCAGGAGAACTTGCAGGCTATTAATGCAAGAGGAAAAGGCCATACAACCATATGAAGAGCCGATTGAAGTTGTAAATCTGGGTACTGATACAAACAAGAAAAATGTGAAGATAGGCGCTGACTTAGAGGACAGTGTCAAGAACAGGTTAATACAATTGTTGCATGAATATGTTGAGATCTTTGCTTGGTCATACAAAGACATTCCAGGGCTTGATAATGATATTGTGGTTCACCGTCTGCCGATGAAAGAGGGTTGTGCTTCGATAAAGCAGAAGGTTCGTCGCATGCGTCTCGAGATATCAAGAAAGATCAAAGCTGAGAAAGTGAAACAATTTAACGCAGGTTTCTTATAAGTAAAATCATATCCTCAATGGGCTGCAAATGTGGTTCCAACACTGAAGAAGGATGGCAAGGTGCTTATGTATGTAGACTACATGGATCTGAATAGGGAAAGCCCCAAAGATGACTTTCTGCTTCCACATGTTGATGTTCTGGTTGACAACACCGCTCAACACAAAGTATTTTCCTTCATGGACGGTTTCTACGGTTATAATCAAATCAAGATGGAACCTGAAGACATGGAAAAGACTACTTTTGTTACATAGTAGGACACTTTCTGCTACAAGGTTATGCCTTTTGGGTTGAAGAACACCGGGGAAACGTATCAGTGTGATATGGTAGCTTTGTTCCATGACATGATTCATCACGAGATAGAGGTCTATGTCAATGATATGATAGCCAGATCATAGACTGAAGAAGAGCATCTGAACCATTTACATAAGTTGTTTGAGAGGCTGAAAAAGTATAAGCTGAGATTTAATTCGAAAAGTGCAACTTTGGGGTGAAATCCGGTAAACTTATAGATTTTGTTGTCAGCGGTAAAGGTATTGAGGTTGATCCTGCCAAAGTCAAAGCTATCAAAGAAATGCCTCCTCCCCGTACCGAGAAGGAAGTCAGAGGTTTCTTGGGATGACTGAATTATATTGCCAGATTTATTTCTCATTTGACCGCTACTTGTGAACTGATCTTTAAGTTGCTGAAGAAAGATCTAGTAGTAAAATGGAACGAAGATTGTCGAACAGGTTTTGAAAAAATCAAGGAGTACCTACAAGAACCTCCAATCTGATGCCACCAGTTGAAGGAATACCTTTAATCATGTATCTAACAGTTCTAGAGAATTCAATGGGGTGAGTATTGGGCCAGCATGACGAGTCTGGTCGAAAACAACATGCAATATACTACCTTAGCAAAATTTTTACCGATTGTAAAACAAGATACTCACTGCTCGAGAAAACTTGATGCACTTCGGTATGGGCTGCTTTCCGACTAAGACAGTATATGTTGACTCATACTACCTTGTTGATTTCTAAAATGGATACCATAAAATACATATTCGAGAAGCCAGCTCTATCCGGAAGAGTAGCCCGATGGAGAATGGTCTTAACAGAATACGACATTCAATAGACCACTCAGAAAGAAATCAAAGGAAGTGTACTGGCAGATTATTTGGCACATCAAGCTGTAGATGACTACAATCAATGAACTTCAAATTCCAAGACGAGAACATTATGTTAGTTACAGATTATGAAGAACTTGGATTGTATGAAGGACCTGAGCCAAGATCTCGATGAACTATGGTTTTTGACGGAGCTTCTAACGCATTTGGGGAAGGAATTGATGTTGTACTTATCTCCCTTCAGGGTTTCCATACACCCTTCATCGCCAGACTTAGCTTTGACTGTACCAACAACATGGCTGAGTATGAAGCATGCATCATGGGCATCAAAGCTGCTATTTATTTGAGGATTAAGTTTTTGAGCGTATATGGAGACTTGTCCCTAGTAATTAGTCAGATTAAGGGAGAATGGGATACGAAGCATCCCAATCTCATTCCGTACCAAGAGCATGTGTTGACCTTAATCTCGTACTTCAAGGAGATCACTTTTAAGCATATCCCAAGGGAAGAGAATCATTTTGAAGATGTATTAAAAACCATGTCTTCTATATTTAACGTCAGATGCGACAACGAGGCTCCCTGAATTACCATTGAGAAGCTAGACAAACCTGCACACTACTACGAAGTTGACACTGACGGAGTAGAAGAGAAGCCTTGGTTTCATGAAGTGAAAATATATCTTGAGGCTTAAGAGTACCCCGAAGGAGCATCTATCAACGACAAGAAATTCCTACAGAGGTTCTTAGCTAAGTTCTTCCTGAGCAACAAAATTGTATACAAGCACAACCATGATTCGACTCTACTTTGTTGTGTGGGCAAGAAAGAGGCGGAGAAGATTATAGAAGAAATGCACAAATGTATCTTTGGTACTCATTCCAGTGGACATACTATGGCTAAGAAAGTTCTGAGAGTAGGTTACTATTGGTCGACTATGGAAACTGACTGTCATCACCACTCAAGAACTTATCACAACTTCCAGATCTACGCTAACAAAGTACATGTGCCTCCAGTACCTCTGAATGTCTTGACTGCTCCTTGGCCGTTTGGAATGTGGGGCATTGATATGATTAGAAAGATCAAACCTACTGCTTCCAACAGACACCACTTCATCCTCTTTTCCATTGATTAATTCATAAAGTGGGTTGAATCAGCCTCGTTTGCCTCTGTTACTAAGAACGTGGTCGCCCGGTTCATTAAGCATAACCTTATTTGTCGGTATGGAATCCTCGAAAGGATTATCACAAACAATGGCACCAATCTGAACAATACTATGATCACAAAACTCTACACGCAGTTCAAGATCAAGCACCATAACTCTTCTCTGTATCAACCAAAGACGAATGGCACAATGGAAGCCGCCAATGAGAACATTAAGAAGATTGTGCAGAAAATGGTTGTGAAATATAAAGATTGGCACGAGATGTTACCATTTTCTCTTCACGGTTATCACACTTTAGCTTGAACATCAAATGGGGCAACCCCGTTCTCTCTAGTTTATAGTCTGGAAGTTGTCCTACCAGTCTAAGTTCAGATTCCTTCCCTGAGGATCATGAAAGAGGAAGATTTAGGTGAAGACGAATGGATTCAGACTAGGCTGGACCAGTTGAATTTAATTGACGAGAAGATGCTTGTGGCTGTTTATCATGGTCAGATGTACCAGAAGCGTATGATCAAAGGGTTCAATAAGAAAATCAAGCATCGGGTATATCAAGATGGTGACTTGGTAATAAAGCATATCATCCTACAATAGGGTGATCCCAGCGGCAAATGGACTCCCACCTATGAAGGTCCATTTGTGATCAAGAAGATATTTTCGGGCGGTGCCGTGATACTTACCACCATGGACGGTGAAGATCTACTACACCCTGTGAATGCGGACATAGTTAAAAAATAGTACACATGAAGACGACCCGCTAGGTTGACTGGATCACTTACAGCCGAGTTTATTACCAACGTCAAGTTCAAATAGTGAAGATCAATTCAATAAACTTCTTTTGACAGCAAGGGATGAGATGCTCGAAGACATAAGGGCAATAACAAAGTTGAAACCTGACGAGATCATTTACACATAGCTATATAATTTGGACTCCTTTCATTTCACGACTATTTCCTCTTACTAGGATTTCTGTCTCTTTGTACAACAATCTCCTATTTATAGGCACTCTATCAATACAAATATCATTTCAAAATTTAAATTTTGTTTTACTTTTTTTGTTTTGTTTGCAAACACATCCAATGACTAAATTGAATGAACATATTGTGATACGGTGGCAGAACCAACTGTTAATACTGGTTTGTATTTTTTGTTCGCAAATGTCGCGGTAAGCAAAAGTCGCCACTGACTTTTCTTTTATCAAACAAAGGAAAGGGTGAAAAGAACAGAAAAATACCTTCTTCGAGATTTTCTAAGTAAGGGGGGTAGATTATAGAAAGGGAAGGTGTTAGCTCCCTTTCCATCCGTGGTTTTCCACTAGCTCTTAGGTACTTGCTCATTTTTTAAAACTGTTTATGTTTGTGTGTTTTGAAAGGTTTTGCTTTATGGTAACTCTCGTATAAGTCCTCGAGAGTGTGATAAAGCGTTTTGAAAAAGATTTTTGAAAAGTGTTTGAAAGTGTGGTGTGTAAAAATGAATTGTTTTGAGCAAGTACTTAACAACTATCTACCTACTCGAAAAAGTTTGTTCTTTTCCTCCTATCCTTTAGACAGTGCTATCCTACTATTAGTGAGTAGGTAGCCCTAGTCCTCAGATGTTTGAGGGACTATCGAAAGGGACATACGATCACTAAGGAAACTGGGCATGAACTCTTAGTAACTATCCTAAAGCCCTAAGATCACTTTTTTTAAACCGAGGTAACAGTCGAGAGGGTCATCGAAGGACTAGTGATCTCTTAGACTTAAGGACAGCCACTAAGAATTCTCACGTTTCGAGAATTGTGACCGTTATTTTTCGAGGCAACCAAAGTGGGAGATACCCTAGGGGTGAGCATGTGCAAGTGTGCTTGATTTTATTCATTTATCTTGCGTATTTAGGGTTATCTATGTTCAATTAATTGTTATCTTTCCATGCAATCCTATTAACCATTCATCTAAGCAGTTTATCATACGGGAAAATAAATAGCGGAAAAATAAAATTCCTAACTATTACAGGGCCTTGGGGCAGTTACATAATCATAGACAAGAATTTAAATCTAACTTAATTATTACAAACCAGGAACAATTACATAATTGGAAAATAATACGGCAAAAATAATAAATACGCGAAGCGTCTAAACCCTAAAGCGCGCATAAGTTAAAAGAAAAGTATTTTTCATTGTTTTTTTTTTCATTTGAAAAAAAGAGTTAAATGATAAAGAAAATAATTAATTAATTGGAGAAATTATTAATAATAAAAAATTAATTCTAAAAAAAAACTAATATTTTTGATATTTTTGTAGAAAAAGATTTTGCAATTAAACCTAGGTTCTAATTGATTTTATTTTAAAGAAACAAATAAAAATAATTACATTAAATTAATTTACAAAATTAATTTTTAATAAAAAAACCTAAATCCTATTTTTTGAGATATTACTGATTTTTATGATTAAATAAAAAATGATTTTTCTGAGATAATTAAAAAAATAAAGAAATTAAATAAATAATAATAAAAAGGAAAAAAAATGGGCCTGATATTGAAGAATTTTTGGGGGGTGCAAAGTGGAATTTGCAAGGCCCAAGTTCACAAGCCCAATAACCCCTTACGCTGGATCTGGTGGGAGGCTTGCTGGGATGTCCACCAAGGTCTCCAGTCACATGGAGCATCTAATCTGATGTTGATTGATCTGAGGGTGATGAATCTGAGGCATATGGTACGCGCGTTGAGGTTTGGAGTACTAGATCTGAAAGAAGAATGTTAAAAAATTAATATGCAGGAGGCAGGGGTCGAACCCCTGACCTCCCACACGCGCGTGCCTTAAACCCTTCAGCCTTTCCATATGAGCCAACTTCAAATTCGGTATATAAAATAAACATAATATCATATATTTAATAAAGGGTCAGTGTTAAGACAGGAAAACACACGCAATTCAAATTGTCCAATCCTGAGACGCCACACCATCGTCTTCCCCAGTGTGCTGTCGTTTTTGTCAAAGGACTTTTACCCACGAACATGACTGTTGCTAAAAGACATGCATATTTCCAAAATCTCAACCAAGCAATATAAATTCAATCTAAATACATGGATCAACTGGGTTTGATCTCGTGAATACGATGTTATTCTTCTTTGGGTCCAATTTCACCTGTACATGAAAACCCCAAAGCGGACCTTGAAACCCTAACAATGGCAAGTGGTCAAATATGCATCAAAACAAGCAATTAATCATTCAAACACATTCTAAATACTCATACAAACATGAATGCATACTCAAAAATTATTTATAACGCATGTATGATAAAAAACGAATTTAAAATATTATGAACAAACCGTGATGATGTAGATGATGGTTCTGGATGCTTTGTCGCGTGAGAGTGGTGTGGTTAGCTTCAGAAAGTCCCCGGGAATGGATTGCAAACGTCCAGTTTCTTTGAATCCTTCTGCAAATGTCAAATCGATTGCCACTTTTTGTCAAAAATCTTGAACCTCTTGTGTGTATTCTATGTGGCCAACCCTTCTTTTTCTGGTCTAGAAATGGTGTCCATATATATGAGAGTGCATTAGGGTAACAAAACTGGATGCAATCTTGAAGAATTATGGAGAAAAGATTTAATTTTCCATGCATATTTTAAGTTTATAAAATAGGCTAAATCATGCTCTTTTCATTCCAATCACCCCTTGCACGAAATATTTGATTTGCCATCTGATTCTAGACTCATTATGTGGTCATAAAAACAAATCTTGGATTTTATTTTATTATTTAACTATTTTATCTGATTTATTTTGATTTTAATGAATAAAAAATCAAAACAAATAATAAAAATAATGAAATAATGTATGAGTGAGCTCAGGGTTCGTGGGCCATGTTAGGAACAAGTTTCAAGCATGAAAACATGGGCCCATTTGGAAAAAATTCAAGTTTGATCATTATTTGCTTCATGCACATTTCCAAAAATTAGTCAACTTTAGAAATGCATATCTCTCTCATTTTTAACCCTAAGAGGGTGTTCTTGGACTTTTTAGAGATATTAGGATGTCCTCTAAACAAACCTTTTGATTTCATCTCAATTGGATCTTCCACGTTCATGTAAGGAGCTTTGACCCAAAAGGTATTTTTGTTGACTTTTTGAAAGGACCTATAACGTATGAACTTGTATCTTTTGATTGAGGCATTTCTTGACCTTGAGGGCTGAAGAGGAGTTGTAGGGAATTGGATACTATTCAAAATGAGCCTTGGTTGGAAAATTTCTGATAAAGTATGAGAAAGTTGTAAGTACGAAGTGCGCCTAAGAGGGGGGGGGGGGGGGGGGGGGGGTGAATTAGGTACTTTAAAAAATTCTGGTTTTAGTGATGATGATTCTTATTTTTATGGTTAAAGGTGAGTTTAGGAAAGCTTAAAATGCAGAAAAATAAAGAGACACGGGCGGTATATACTGGTTCCCCTCATAGTCCGAGAGTACTCCAGTCCTCTTTCAACATGAAAGAGATTTCCTTATTGTGGCAAACTTAAACAAGAACTACCAAACAACCAAGAACAATCCTATTGGACCAAGAACAATCCTCTTGGATTTTAACTATGTCAACTATAAGAACAATCCTCTTAAAGTGACTGCACTTGTATCCAACAAACCTGGAAATACAAGATTTCAAAAACACTTAAACTTATTTCCAACAATCTTGGAAAAATAAGTAAGTAACTATCAATATTTGAGTTTGAGTGAGTTGAGTAGTATTGATCACTTAGAGTTATTTAACAATGTATGATCTTCTCTTTCAATAATATTATTGTACAATGACTCAAGATATAATTGCTCAAAGTTTTCTGTTTAAAGATGTATGAAAATGTGCAAAAAACTTATGCATAAAAGTGAAGGAATGCTTGAGTTTGTATTTTGAAAATTCAGAAAATATTTATGGAAGAGGTGTTGAAATAGATTTTGAAAATGAATATTTATATGTTCATAACACCCTTTTGAAACATCATGAAGTTCTGAAAATGTATCATGAACAAATGCAAAGTTTGAGTGAAAGGTTTCAATGAAAAGGTATGATGAACAGTCATGTAAAAAGCTGTTGTTTTTCAAAATCGTGCAGCATGCAATCGATTGCACAAGGTTTCAACAGCTATATTTTCAAAAGTTTTGAGTGTGCAATCGATTGTACTAGCAATGTAAATCGATTGCATGTAAAGTCAGTAGCAAAAAGTAAGTGAGTGCAATCGATTGCACAAGAAATGTAAATCGATTGCACTGATAAACAGAAGCAAACATTTTGAAAAATTTAAGTATGCAATCGATTGCACAAGCAATGTAAATCGATTGCACAGAGAAACAGAAGCAAAAGATCTGAAAAATTGGAGCATGCAATCGATTGCACTAAAATGCAAATGGATTGCACTCAAGTGAAAAATGAAATTTTAACTTTGAAAAACTTGAGTAATGATTTTTTAAACATTTCTTTTTCATCAATGATCATCTATATCTTAAGATCAAAGTAAGTAATATTATTATACCTTGAAAGTTGTTAAGAGCTTGAACTGAAGATATTGTCCTTAGATGCTTTGAGCTTGATCATAAATCTTTGTCTTCTTTGTCAATCATGGTTTGTCTTCATCAAAACAAAAGCTTATTTGAGAAGCTTGATTTTACAAAAGTTATGCTTGGTCAAAGTTTGGTTGACTTTTCCTATAGAAACCCTAATTTGCCATTTTTGACTTTTGATGAGTTAGGAGCATTTATTGAGGAATCATGATCAACCCTTGATCAAATGATGGATAATACTTCAAAAAATTGATGTTGACCAAAAATCTTAAAGTTTGACTGTATTTGGGCCACAATTGACTTTTGACCTAGTACAATTGATTTCCAGGCATTTGAGTTGTTGACTGAGCAAACTTGTTATTCAAGGCATGAAATTTGGAATGGATGATCTTGAGGACATATCAAGACAATGGAGAACATTTGGGATCCTTTAGACTCAGACATCTTGCTTGAAATTGAAACCCTAGTTTGAGGTCTATTGCCTTGGGAGGAGAATTTGTCTTGTTAATTCTTGGTCATCCTTGAGCAATTGAGGACCTCTAGAGGCGTGTCTTGAGTGAAATGAGAGGGAAAATTTTGGGGTACAACACATATGCATATGAATATGATTAATGTTAACAAATATATGCACAAAAACATGAATAAGCATTTACTCAAGACTATAGGAGTTGGGATAACGTTCAAGTCGTCCAAAAATCTCCACAAAGAAGTTTCCATAAGGTTGTCCTCCACAGAGTCATCTTCACAAAACTCGATGCATTCCCCGCAAGTCTGAAACATCCTAATCATACTCACCAGCAGATCCCCTAGCAGACGAAGGAGTATGATTTTCCCCCAGCAATGTCGACAATCTATGGAGTCCAAATACTCGTCAGAGGGTATATCATCAGCACAGTTCACAGAAACTCTCTCCCTCAGCTGATTTTATTTCTCCCAACAACGGTAAAATTCCTTAGCAGAGTGTTTCTCCAACAGGGTTTGTTTCCCCGGTAGGATTTATTTCCACAACAGGGTTTATTTCCCCAACAAGGTTTATTTCCCCAACAGGGTTTATCTCCCCAACAACGTACACTCTCTTCAGCTTGAGTCTATCACTTTGACTACTATAAATCACTGGCGTAATTTATCTCTCCAACAGAGGGTAGTCCTGACCACTATCCCCAGAGAGTTGCTATGAAATCTGAAATCGGACCAGATATTAGTTAATCTTATCCTCCTCAAATGAGTCGGTATCTATATCGAAAACTCGGTTAGACAACACCTCAGAAGGTTATCCATCTCTTTTATCCCTAGTCAGGGTTTATAAGAATTAAACTCCCCAATAGAGCAATGAACGACCAATGTACTTGAATTCTTCTCCCTAAGCAAAAATCAAATTCCCCAACAGAGTTTTCTCAAACAGCAAACAAGAGTCCCCAACAGAGACATTCTATACAAGATCAAATAATTACTATCTCCTTCCCCAGCAATAGCCCATGATTTATTTTCCCGATCAAATATGTTATACGGAGCAACTGATACACTTCAACGACATCTCACTTTCATACATCATTTATCATAACATATGCATACAAAACACTCTCATTTTCTTTAAGAACATCATTATGCAAAACATTACATACATCATGACATTGCATAAATACTAACTCTACCTTTTCAGCTAAAGTTCACAAACAGATGAACATCATCAACAATTTTATAACAGGTCACAGAGTAATTCCTGAAACAGGACGTATCGACTATCTTCATGACCAGAAAATTTCCTTAAGAAACTGAATTCTTACAAGTATTTCCCTCAGAGACTAAATATGACAATTATCTACTTAAGAAGTTTCCCCGGAGATCATTCTGAAAATATCTCTTCTAGATGAAGTCGGGCATAGACATCTTCTAGTGCACCATTCAGATGAAGTCAAGTGTAGATTCCTTCTAAAACTCTTTTGGAAAAAGGTCAGGCGTAGACTCTTTCTAATACCTCTTCTAGTTGAAGTCGGGCCTAGACATCTTCTAGTTCAGATGAAATCAAGCGTAGATTCCTTTTGAAACTCTTTTTGACAAAGTTGGGCGTAGACTCACTCCAAATGTATATTCTAGACAAAGTCGAGCGTGGACTCATTCTAGTATGTCATTCGGATAAAACCAAACGTAGATTTATTCTGATATTCTTTTTGGACAAAGTCGGGCGTAGACTCATTCCAAGCGTATCTTCTAGACAAAGTCGAGCGCAGACTCATTCTAGTACCCCATTAAGATAAAATCAAGCGTAGATTCACTCTTATATTCTTTAGGATAAAGTCGGACGTAGACTCATTCCAAATACATCTTCTAAGACAAAGTCAGGCATAGACTTATTATGATATTCCTATCAACAGTTACTCTGGATGGAATCTATAAGCCCATCTCCGATGACATCCTGCCGCTCTCCAAATGGAATCTTTAAGCCCATTCCTGGTATAATTAACCAATAGTTTTACTTCGTGCATAAGCGAGTGCAAATTACTGGGCACTTAATTGTTCAACCATCTTCTACCTTCAAGTCACGAATGAAGGACATGCCAATCTAACTCTTCAGGTTTAAGAAGATTGAACAAGGGCAGCTATTATACCCCAAAATTTTCCTTCCCATTTTTCTTCAAGACATTCTCATAAGGTCCTCAAATGCTTAAGGTGACTCAAGAATTGATCAGACAAATTCTCCTTCTAAGCAATGGATCCACAACTAGGGTTTTGTGTTTCACAAGGAAGATTGGGTTCTCATGGTCTCAAGTGGTTTTAATGGTTCTCCATAGGTCTTCAATAATTCTAATGTCAAGTTTCAAGCCTTGCATAATAAATTAGCTCAGTCAATGGCTCAAATGAATGAAAATCAACTATTTTAACAAAAAGTCAATTGTGGTCAACATACATTCAAACTTCAATATTTTTGGTCAACATCAAGATTTTGAAGTCATATTCATCATTTGATCAATATTTGATCATGATTCATCAAGAAAAACTCTTACATCATCAAAAGTCAAAAGTTGCCAAATTAGGGTTTCCTTAGGAGAAGTCAAGTGAACTTTGACCAAACATAACTTTCACATGCTTCATCAGATTTTGCCCAACAAAAGCTCATTTTGAAGGAAATTCAATTCTCTACAACTTTGTATCTCTAAGATCAAGTCCAAAAAATCCATCATTTGAGAGATATAAGCCAATACATTACATGTCATTTCAAAAGTCAACAAAAAGACAGTTTTTGTCAAGACAACTTACATCAAGATAAATTCTTCAAAAGAAATAATGATCAAAATAAAGGTTGTAAGGGATACCTTGAGATTTCCAAAAAGTCCAAGGTCACTTTCAAAATATGAAAATTGAGAGAGTTATGACCATTACAAGTTGTGAAATTTTGGGCAAATGCATGAATTCCAAATAGAGCAAGTTTGTAAATTTGAGCTATTGAGCCTAAGTTTTCAGATCCAAACGTGTTCATGACATGTTTAAATACCCCTAAGTCCATTCACATATTTTTTATGATATTTATTTCTTTTATTTTGATTTTATTATTTTAAAATCAAATTAAATCAAATAAAGTATGAAACCATTGAATTTAGGCACATGGGCCTTTATTATGATCAGATTGGAGGCCCAAGGATGTGTCTTGAAGACTAAGAAAACGTGCAAGGTTGATTGGCACAAGATTAAGAAAATATAGAATCTTTTCATACAAATTTTCAATCAAATCTTTTTACAATGACAAAGATATGATCCTATTTTCTTGATCTAAATCATTGTCCTATAAATACACATTGCATTCAGACAAAAAAGACACGTGCAAGCTGCCTTAAAAACCTCTAGCAAATTCTCAAAACTTTCAAAGAATTATTGTAAAGTCAAATCCTATTCTCCAACCACTCTCAAGCCGTTCCAAGCACCAAGCCAACCTCCTGATATCTCCAAGAGTCATTCTCAACCATTAGGCAATCTCAAAGCATCACAAAGCTCTCTCATTCAGCCTCACTGGAGTTGGTAAAATTATTCAAGTTCAAACTTTTATTTTATGCTTTGTTGAATCATTTAACGCACACATAAATATTCAATATGATGTTTAGAATGTTTTTGAACCATTGTTTGTGACGTCTAACGCAGGAATAGTAAGATGCCATGGCTAGGGCATGAAGCTCTGACTTCATCATATCTCCGTGTACAGACCATTTCAATTTAAATGGAGGCCACCACTAGATTTGCAGCCCCTAAATTAGGGGGGGTAGGGTCCCTATAATCTTTGTTGTTGTTGATTTTCGCAGGTTTGCAAAATTGAGCAATCAGAGAAGACAACTGGAAACCACCATCCAGGGTGGTTTGACCGGTGGTTAAAACGCGTAGCACAACATGCTCTTTTGATTTGGCCATACAAAATACAGGGGTCCCACTCATGCGTGCATGTTTGGTTGTCTGACTTTTGGAAATTTTTTTAAATTATATATTAATGAATTGACATAAGTAAACAGATGTATAACCACCCCAGTGATAAAAATGTATGCGCTAAGTGACTCCTCTCTCAGGTCGCGGGTTTGATCCCTGGTTTTGCCATTTTTTTCTTCATATTTCCATTATCATTGCTGGTTGACCATATGATAGATGGGGCATGTTACTTTGACACAACCAACGCGTTGGTCTGGTGGTATGCTTGCTGCTCAAACTGCTTGAGAGCGTGGGTTCAACACCCACCCCTACTCTTTTTCCAATTCTATGTTTCTCACTCTTTTCTTCTTTTTTCTTATTCTTTTACAAAACCTTTTTTAAAATCATTGTTTTTTTAAAAACACTAATTTAATTTAATTTTAGGTTTTAATTTAAATTTAGGGTTTAATTAATTATAATATTAGACTTAATTTTAGGTTTTAATTAATCCTAAGTTTTAATTTTATTTTAGGTTTTATTTAATTAACACTAATTTAAATTTTTTAGGTTTTCTCAATTAACTTAAAATTGATCTAGAATTTAGGATTTTTGTTTAATTAACTAACTTATTTTTTTAATCAATTAGATTTTAGGTTAATCATCAACTTTTCATCAAAATGATCACAAAAAAAAACCATGTTTGCTGTTTCCCTTTATTTTACCGCTTCGTGTATTTACCTTCGCATTAGTTTAATTTCCCAATTATGTAACTGCTACAGTATCTAATAGTTTAATTAGGGGTTTTATTTGCATTCTTTTACCCCCGATTTTATGGTTTGTACCCCCTTCCTCGAAGCTTTGTAATAGACTTTACTTTCCGCAATTTATCGCTTTCCTTATAACTGCTAGTAATTAGGCTGTATGGCAAGATCTAAAACCAATCATAGAAAACCTTAATCAAGATAAAATAACTGAACTAACTCACTCATTCACACATGCACCTCTAGGGTAACCTTGTTACCTTCAGATAAAAATAGCCATGTCCCTCGAACGTGGGGACGCTTTAGCAATGTTCCTCTAATATAAAAGATCGTAGTCCCTCGATGACCCTCATAATACTTCCTTCGGTAAGCGATCTTAGTCCCTTACAAAATTTCTAAAGCGCCCCTATAAGTTTCCTTTATGACTGTACGATGACCCTCACATGTCCCTTCACATCCAACGATAGGGCTTCCTACCAACTAATGGTAGGATAACACTATCTAAAGGAGGAGGAAAATAACACAAAATAATTTTGAGTAGGTAGATAGCTCGTAATCGCTTGCTCATAAAAATAAAACATTTTCACACAAACACTTTTCTCTGAAATATTTTAAAAAACAAACACTTTGTATACGTTCTTAACTTATACAAGAACCATTACAAAGATTGCCGTACTTAGGCATTTTCAAAATATTTTCGAACAAACACATACACAAAGCATTTTCAAAAGTGAGCTAAGCGATTAAGAGCCCGTAGATAACAACGGATGAAAAGGGTGATAACAACTTCCCTTTTCATAATCTACCCCCCGAACTCAATAATCTCAAGGTCTTTCCTGTTATTTTCACCCTTTCCTTATTGGATAAAAGAAAATTCGGTGGAGACTCTTGCTGTTTGCACATTTGCGATAAAACACAAAACCAAGTCAGTTCTTCCACCGTATTACAGGCTGAAACTAAAAAAACCAAAATGAAATGGACCCCTGATTCTACATGGGCCTTTCTGATTTAGAAAGGTCCATGAATTCTTAATAATGTAAATTCTTAAAAAAAAAACTGGGCTGAAAGTGAATACTAAAAAGTCTTAATTGAATTGTAATGGGCTTAGCAAGATCAAAATGAGCTAAGAAGTTCATACACCTCCTCTCTAAAAAACCTAACGGACCATTAATTTTTCATGGGCTTTCCTGATTTAAAAAGGCCCAATAATTCTATAATAGGATAAAACCCTCTTTTATAAACTTAAACCTCCCCTGGATAATATTTTATAAAGCAAATGATATTTATAGGAATAAAAATGATTAAAAATCAGTAGGGAAATTTTGGGGTATGACAACTGCCCCTATTTAATTGCCTTTCAATCGAATAGTGTGAGAATGTGCAGGTCTCACATGCTTTGATCGAAATTTTATTAAAAAATGGAAGACCCTAAAATTTGTCCGAAAGATTATAAGGATACACTGTACAACGTTCCCATAGGTATGAAAAGTAGGCATATATGATGATGTATCATCTTACCAGTGTTTGAACCAAAGTTTTGATTTAACTTAGATATGACGACGTAGATAACTCGCCAATAACTAAAAGAGATCGTAGATTCTGCATACTTACCATAACCTAGGAGGTAAAATAATACAAGTTTTGAAAAAGCTGACTTACTAATGCTTTGCGACTAATATAGTAACTTTATGACACCGATTTTATCTATTCATCGCAACCTAGGGGGTGAATATTTTTTTTTTTGATAACACATTGCTGCATGGAGACTGATGCAATGGATTATGCAGATTTAGTTATGTTTACTACAACCTAGGGAGTAAACAGTACGAGGATGAAACTATGTATTTATCACAACCTAGGGGATAAAAGACGCCATGGGTTGGCTTCTGTTATTCATCACAACCTAGGGGATGAATAGTATAACCCTGAAAGTTCACATATCTATCGCAACCTAGGGGATAGATAATGTAAAAAGCTTGATAACACATTGCTACATGGAGACTAACACAATGAGTTATATCGCATATTTCGTCCTATTTACTACAACCTAAGGAGTAAATAGTATGAGGATGCACCTGTGTATTTATCACACCCTAGAGGATAAAAGACAACAGAGATGGGTTTACGTTATTCATCACAACCTAAGGGATGAATAGTATAACCCTGAAAATCCGCGTATCTATCGCAACCTAAGGGATAGATATTTGAAGAAGATTGATAACACATCACTGCATGGAGACTGACACAATGAATTATATCACAAATTTCATCTTATTTACTACAACAACCTAGGGAGTAAATAGTACGAGGATGCACTTGTGTATTTATCACAACCTAGGGGATAAAATACAACATGAGTGGGCTTATATTATTCATCACAACCTAGGGGATGAATAGTATATTCCTGAAAATTTGCATACCTATCACAACCTAGGGGATAGATAGTTGAAAAAGCTTGATAACACATCGTTGCATGGAGACTGATGCAGTGAGTTATATAGCAGATTTCGTCCTGCTAACTACAACTTAGGGAGTAAACAGTACAAGGATGCACCTGTGTATTTATCATAACCTAGGGGATAAAAGACAACATGGGCGAGTTTACGTTATTCATCGCAACCTAGGGGATGAATAGTATAACCCTGAAAATTTGCGTATCTGTTGCAACCTAGGGGATATATATTTGAAGAAGCTTGATAACACATCACTGCATGGAGACTGACACAATGAGTTATATCACAGATTTCGTCTTGTTTACTACAAACTAGGGACTAAACAGTACAAGGATGCACCTACGTATTTATCACAACCTAGGGGATAAAAGACAACATGGGTGGGTTTACATTATTCATCACAACCTAGGGGATGAATAGTGTAACCCTGAAAATTCACGTATCTATCATAACCTAGGGGATATATATTTGAAGAATTCGTGCGTTTAACACAATCTAGGGGAAAACAGTACAAAGATGAATTCACGTATTCATTGCAACCTAGGGAATGGATAATATGAATCTGGTAATTCACACACCTACTATAACCTAGGGGGTAGATAATTGAAAAAGTGTTTATGATGATCAAATCTTAGATAACTAGATAAAAGATGAGATCAGATTTTATCGGTTGTGTCTGTTATCAACCAAGGTAAATGCTTGTTTTGATAATCTGTCAAAGTGCCCATATATATTGGTTTTACCCAAAGTATGTTTGGAAAAAATGCCGTGTGTGATGTATATGCATAATGTCCCAGATTGATATGGAACCCAGAGTGTATGCGCGTCAAGCATGTTGTGTATGCCCCAAATATTTACATATGTACCAAATGTGTGTATATGCCCCAAAATGTAATGAAAAATGTTTTTTTTTAATTTATATTTCCTCCTCTTAAACCAATGGTTTTCGGTTACCATATCCCCGATCCTGCGTTTTTGTGGTGTCTTTGAATTGATTTGAACATGATGAAAAATGTCCGCAGGATCTTGATATTTGTATCGTAGGCGCAGGCGCGGATGCAGACATGGACATAGACATAGACGTGGACGTAGGCGTGGGAGTGGAAATAGGCGTGGATGTGGACGTAGGCATGCTTTTATTTTCCAAATTCCCAAAATGATTTCAATGCAGTATTCACAAAAAATAATCGTAGTACTTTGCAAATAAGTTTGAAAAGAAAAAAACTCAATTGAAAGATTTGAAAAAGTCAATGTTTTATTGATAGATATGCCTCTGAATAGGCAAGCGTACAAGATGCAATTCCTTGAAAGAGGTAATTACAGAAAGTTTAAAAACTTAAAATGGAAATGAAAATAATAATTGCTAGTGCTTTTTCCCCTAATATCCTTTTGATAACTCCAATCTTCTTTGCTCCCGAGTCAAATGATTTGGATCAATATCTTCCTTTGTGGTTTGCAGTCGTAGTTCTTAGATCACAGTATTTTTGTTCTTTATTATTATTTTTGAATAAGATCCCTAATTTTTTCTTGGATCGCCCTTTCAGGTTTTCAATCTACCGGGATAATTTTTTGTGCATAAATTTTGCCTGGATCGCCCTTTATGGTTTTCAATCTATTGGGATGCTCCTTTTTGCCTAAGTTTCCTGTTTAGGGTTCGCACTTAGCGAGCTTTTTACACATAGTATTTTCTGATTGCATCTGAATTCACTGGATGTGGTAGATCTTCCCCATCCAATGTTATCAGGATGAGACTACCACCGGAGAATGCTATTTTTACAACATATGGAACTTCATAGTTGGGTATCCATTTACCACGTGAATTGAGGCGAGGTAGTAGAATCTTCTTGAGTACCAAATTCCCTTCTTTGAACACTCGAGGGAGGACTTTCTTGTCGAATGTTTTCTTCATCCGCTTCTGATATAGCTGGCCGTGGCACAAAGCTGTCAAGCGTTTCTCTTCAATGAGGTTGAGTTGATCAAGTCACGTCTGAACCCACTTTGCTTCTCCAAGCTTTATTTCCATTAGAACTCGAAGTGATGTAATTTCTATTTCAACTAGGAGTACCGCTTCCATAACATATACTAGAGAGAAAGGAGTTGCACCTATTAATGTGCGTATGGAAGTACGATAGCCATGTAGAGCAAAGGGAACCATTTCATGCCAATCTTTATACGTCTTCACCATTTTCTGAATGATTTTCTTGATGTTCTTATTGGAAGCTTCAACAGCCCCGTTCATCTTGGGTCGATATGGTAAGGAACTATGATGCTCGATCTTGAAGTTATCACATAACTCCTTCATCATTTTGTTGTTCAGATTAGACCCGTTGTCTGTAATGATTTTTCTTGGAACCCCATATCTGCATATGAGATTTTGTTTGATGAATCGAGCAACCACTTGACTTGTCACATTCGTGTAGGATGCTTCTTCTACCCATTTTGTGAAATAATCAATGGAAACCAGTATGAACCGGTGTCTGTTAGATGCTTTTGGTTCGATCATACCTATCATATCAATTCCCCACATTGAAAATGGTCAAGGAGAGCTCATGACATTCAGAGGAGTTGGTGGCACATTTATTTTGTCAGAATAGATTTGGAATTTGTGACATGTCTTTGTATAATGGTAACAATCAGATTCCATTGTTAACCATTAATAACATGCTCGCAAGATTTTTCTTGCCATGGCATGCCCATTTGTATGAGTTCCAAAAGTACCTTCATGGATTCCTCTCATAAGCGTATCTGTCCCCTGTTTCTCCATGGATCTGAGTAGCATCATATCATAGTTTCTTTTATATATCATATCACCACTCATAAAGAATTTTGAGGCTAGCTTCCGCAGAGTTCGTTTGTCAATGATAGGGGAATTTTCTAGATATTCTCATTTTTTAAGGTATCTCATGATGTTATAGAACCAAGGCTTGTTATCTGGTTCCTATTCAATAGCAAGGAAATGTGCAGGCTCTTTGAAATGTCTGATTGTAATGCGCGGTTCATGGTTTGGCCAAGTTATTTTGAACATGGCTGATAGAGTTGCCAATGCGTCTTCCATTTGATTTTCTTCTCGTGGGATATGATTGAAGGTGATCTCAGTGATTTCTGTAGCTAGCTTTAAAACATGATCCTAATATGGAATCAATTTGGGATATTTAGTGTCCCATTCGCCATTGACATGGTATATGACCAACGTAGAGTCTCCAAATACTTCGAGATGTTTATTCTTAGACAGATAGCAGCTTCTAAACCCAGGATACAAGCTTTCTACTCAGAGATATTGTTGGTGCAGTCAAAACATAACCTCGCAAAATAAAGCTTGTGATAATTTTTTGGTGAAGTCAAAATTTCCCCAATTCATTTGAAGCCCCGTGAAATGTGAGTGTCCAACGTGCTCCTGGTTCAGGTCCTTCATGAGGCCCAAGTATTTCGTTGTCACCTATAACCATGACATCTTCGTCTGGAAAGTCGAACTTCATTGGTTGGTACTCTGGTAGTGGCTGATGAGCTAGATGGTCTGCTAGTACACTACCTTTGATGGCCTTTTGAGTAACATATTGGATTTCATACTCTGATAGTAGCATTTTCCATCGGGAAATCCTTCTTGTGAGAGCTGGTTTTTCGATCACATACTTTAAAGGATCCATTCTTTCTATTAACCACGTGGTGTGAGTTAGCATATATTGCCTCAATATTTTAGTATCCCAAGCCAATGCATAATAAGTTTTCTCGAGTAGCGAGTACCTGGTTTTGCAGTTAGTAAATTTCTTGTTGAGGTAGTAGATTGCATGCTCTTTTCTACCTGTTTCGTCATGTTGTACCAATACACATCCATTGATCCTTCAAGCACTTTTAGATACATGATGAGTGGTCTTCCGGGAACTGGTGGCATTAAGATCAGTGGTTCTTATAAATATTGCTTTATTGTCTCGAAGGCTGTTTGACAATCATTATTCCATATCACCGTCTGATCTTTTCGCAGTAATTTGAATATAGCTCCTACGTAGCAGTTAGGTACGATATGAACCTTGAAATGTAATTCAAATTTTCTAAGAAATCATGAACCTCTTTCTCTGTACTCAGAGCTGGAATTTCTTGTATGGCTTTTACCTTGTCGGGGTCCACCATAATACCATGCTGACTTACAATGAAACCCAGTAACTTGCCAGACCTGACACCAAATGTACACTTGTTCGGATTCAACCTTAGTTTGAACCTTCACATACACTCGAATAGCTTTTGTAAATGTATGACGTGATCCTCCTCCGTATCGGACTTGTCAATTATATCATCTACATACACCTTAACCTTTTTGTGAATCATGTCATGGAATAGTGTGACCATAGCCCGTTGATAAGTTACCCCCGCGTTCTTCAGACCGAACAACATTACTTTATAGCATAAAGTTCCCCAAGGCATCATGAAAGTAGTCTTTTCCATATCTTCGGGTGCCATTTTGATTTGATTATAGCCTGAGAAACCATCCATGAACAAGAATACTGAAGCTTGAGCTGTATTGTCCATTAAAACATCTATGTGAGGTAACGGGAAATCGTCTTTGGGACTTGCTTTATTTAGATCCCGATAATCTGTACACATATGTACTTTACCATCCTTCTTGGGTACTGGTCCCAAGGTGGATAATCTACCACCGCTAAGAACCCTATGTCAAATTGGTTAAGGACCTTTTCTCGAAACTTTTTGGACATATCTGGGCGAGTTCTTTTGAGCTTCTTCCTAACCGGAGATCAACCTTCCATAAGAGGTAATATGTGCACCACGATATCTGTATCCAATCCTAGCATATCCCTGTAAGACCAGGAAAATATATCCACATACTCATGTAACAACTTGATCAGCCTTTCCTTGATTCTCTTCTCCAATGATTCCCCTAGCTTAATCTCTTTCGGATCTTCTTTTGTGCCAAGGCTAATGGTCTCAATGGATTCTTCGTATGGTTGTATATTGTCAGCCTTTTTCTCTATCTCCCTCGCCAATTCTTTCGAAAGTTCAAGATCTTCATAATTTCTCTCTTATGCTTGGTTGATGGGTGCATCAAAATTATATCAGATAGCAGCAGTAACATTATCGGTGATTTTGGGCATGGATCTGCACATTTATCATGTTTCGGTGCAATTTTTTAGTATGTGAATTTGGAAAATGCACATGAAGAAAAAGTAGTGCCATTTTTTAAATGTAAGAGATAAATGCAAGAGAAAGACAAGGATCTTAATTGAATGCGAAATATAACTTTTATTAATCATGAATACTGTCTGAAACAAAATGGGGGACCCTTACAAGAAACCCCTATGCCTCGGAATGGACATAGGTTCTTTCAAAAACAAGAAAAATTACTTTGGAAAGAAAAAGATCTCTGGAATCTCCACAGCTGTCCAATTCTTGAGTTCTTATCCTGTGGCGTATTTATGGATGAAATCAGATGCCCTTTTGATGTTGTTCTTGTTAGATATCATTGTGTTGTACCCCAAAATTTTCCCTCCCACATTTCTCAAGATATTTCAAGAAAAATCTCCAAGTGGCTCAAGGTTGCTCAAGAGTTGGTCAAACAAGCTGTCTCCTAAGGCAGACAAACCCAAATTAGGGTTTTGTGTTGCATCAAGATACTTGAGTACAAATGACCTCAAGTGCTCCCCAATGTCCTAATATGTTCTCAAGGTCATCCATGTCAAGTTTCAAGCCTTGCAGAGGAAGTTTGCTCAATCAAATGCTCAAAAGTCCAAAAAATCGATTGTGCTAGGGCAAAAGTCAACCATGACCCAAATACAGTCACACTTAGTCAACATTCTCATTTTTAAGGATTTTTAATAATTTGATCAAGGGTTGATCATGATTCATCAAGGATTGCTCAAAATTCATCAAGACTCAAAAGTTGCTAAATTAGGGTTTTGTAGGAAAAGTCAACTCAACTTTGACCAAGCATAACTTTCTCATACTTTATGCGAAATGACCCATCCAAAGCTTATTTTGAAGAGGATGCAATTTACTACAATCCATATTCATACCCCAAGTTCAAAAAATGCATTCACAAGAATTTATAAATTTGGACATTATAGGTCATTTTTGAGAGTCAACAAAACACCTTTTTTTTCCAAAGCTTATAACTTGAGAATGGAATATAAAAATGAGATGAGACCAAAAGGGTTGGTTAGAGGACATCTCAAGCTTTCTAAAAAGTCCAAGAACACTTCCAAAAGTGCAAAATTGAATAAGTTATGCATTGTTGAAGTTGGACATTTTTGCAAAATTGCCAAAAGTCAACTATCCCCAAAACTTCAAATTTTGTCAAATGGGCCCATTCTTTTCCACTTGATTTAAGCTTGCATCATTTCCCACGTGTCCTAGCTTTATCCATGAGCTCATATTTCATTTTTATTATTTTATTTGATTTTTTTATTGAATTTATTCATTTATAATCATATAAAATCCAAAACTTTGATTACATAAGATTTTTTGGCTGTTTCAGGTTTTGATTATCATCATTATCATCATCAAACTCGAATCTCACCAATTCATGTGCAAAAAGATTTAGATTTGGCAAATTTGGAAGGTTTTAAAAAGGAGATCAAATCAAATATGTATGCATTGATATGAGAGGATTTGATTCATAATTCTTACCCTAATACATTACATACTACATAAACAAGAAAAAGCAATCGAGATAAGGGTTGGTATTGGCAAGCAGAGGCAGAACAGAAATTGAAAAAATTACCAAAAAACTTGAGATTGAAATCAAGCTTGGAGACATTTTCAGAGCTTGGCAAGCATCACAATCGCTTCCTGGAAACTCTTAGAAGCAAAACCAATCAGAATCACACATTTTCCAACCTCCTAGGGCGCTGTAAGTGGTTCACGAGTCCGCTCCATTCTTGAAATCAATTTGTGTTATTCTTGCATCTACAAGGAAAACTAATTGCATATTTTGATTCACCATGCCATTTGCAGTCTTTTGACATTATTTAATTTCATTCATCTAACCTGTATAGTGAACCACCATTGTTAGGGTTTTGCATCTTGGTTTAGGGTTTTTCGTTTTAGATAAAATCAGCCTTAATAATGGCTATAGGCGTGACCGGAAGAGGAAGGCGAATTTAACCATGGCATCAGAAGGCATTTCTATGGCCTAGGGAGGATTTTGGAGCGTGACATGCATGTAGCGATGGACCTCCGTCCGTAGGTATAGCTTCCTTGGTTTTTAGCAACGGATGGAGGACAGGGGTGATGAGTTGTCACCCACTCATTCGCCTATTCAAATAATGGCGCGCATATTTTGTTTTCTGACCAATTAATTTTGTTTTGTCATATTATCATTATTGTGTAATATATTTACAAACAGATCATCATGGCCTAGTGGCAAGCGTGCACGTCCAAACTCCTTAAGGACCTGGGTTTAAATCCCAGGTCCCCCAATTTCTCAATGTTTTTTCTCTTCAGGTGTTCCAATGCGCGTGTTGGCCTACAACTCACCATACATCTTCATACATCCAATATCCAGATGGCCAAAGGCCAGATCTGGTGGTCCCAGGCTGAGGGTCCACCATAGGCCAGGTCCACGCACGCCCACTGGATTCCAAAAGTCAACAAAGGGCCAGCTTCACTTGGGCTTCAGATTGCTAATCACACCACAAATGCAGGCCCAAACCCCTCACTCTTTTTATTTTATTTACTTTGTTTTATTATTTGTTTTTATTATTTTTATTTAATTTACTAACCAATCAAATTTCTTTTTTTCATAAAACAAAATCACAAAATATTTTTATTCAATCAAATTTTTATTTTTATTAATAAACACTAATTAATTAATTTAGGTTTTAATTAGAATAATTTTAACCCATTTTTTGTAAACAATTAAAATTAAATTAGATTTAATTAGGTTTTAATTACTAACTTAATTATTTTATTTTTCTTTCTTAAAATAACAAAAACCCAAAAATAATTTATTTTTATTAATTAACTAATTTAATTCAATTTAGTAATTAATTTAGAATTAAATTCTTTCTTAAAATAAAAACAACAAAAAGATACTTCTCTTTAACCAAAAAAGGGTCAAAACCCTAATTTGCGCTCGATTTAATTTCCCGCACGCGATTTACTTTATTTTATCATATTAATGTACTTGCCTCCGGTTTGTAATAGTTAATAGGACCTTTATTTATTTTTTATCGCTTTATTTATTTTTCTTTTTTAGGGTTTGTCTTTCGCGATGTAAATACCCGACGCCTTGTAATTTAAATTCCGCACTTTATTTCCGCAATTTATAACTGTTAGATGTTTGATAATAGGATGGCATGACAAGACTGAATGTTTTAACCTAAAATCAACTTAGATCACCATTGACATGTACAAAAGACAAAAATAACTGAAAATGACACACTCGCACATGCGTACTCTTAGGGTACTCCCCACTTGGTTGCCTTTATACACGGTCATTAAGTATAGGTCGTTTTAGAGGTCACCCTCTTGTCTAAAAGATCATAGTCGCCTCGAAACGGTTGCCTCGGATATTGTTGCCTCAAACAAATGATCTAAGACATTAGGGTTACCGCTAAGGCGTCTTAACATTGCTTTGGTGATCGTAAGTCCTTGATTTGAATTGACCCTCAAATTCCAACGACGGTGCTACCTACTCATCAATAGTGGGATAGCATTGTTTAAAGGACATTAGCATAGAACGATTCCTTTTTCGAGTAGGTAGATGGTTCTTAGATACTTGCTCTTTCAAAAATAAAATCTTTTTCACACTTACACTTTTCAAACAAAGTTTTCAAAAACACTTCATACACTCTTGAGGACAAAAGCAAGAGTTAAATCGAAGTTTCAAAACAAAAACTTTTTTTCAAACCCACAAGCATAAAGAAAGCAATTTTGAAAACAATATGAGAAAGTACCTAAGAGCCCGTGGATAACCACGGATAGAAAGGGTACTAACACCTTCCCTTTCTATAATCTACCCCCCGAACCCGAGAAATATCTCAAAAAAGGAATTTTTCAGTGCTTTTTTCCTTTCCTTGTTGGATAAAATAAAAGACGGTGGCGACTCTTGCTTACCGCGACATTTTGCGAAAACAAACGCAAAACATAAACCAACATTCCCAAAAAACAGTCAGTTCTTCCCAGTGTATCACAGAACTGGCGACTCTGCTGGGGAAAATAATAAGTGGGGTGTACCTTAGGAATAGTTCATCATATTGTTTTCAATTGTTTGATTTGGCTGCTTTATTTTGTGGGCTTTGTATCGGAGTTACTATAGATCCTAACCCGGATCTGGTGGACACCTTTTTAGGTAAGTAGCAATAAACTGTGAGGGAACTTTACAGCATAGACCGATACGGTTGAAGCAGTAGCTACGTTGGTGTGGCACTTTAGTATGTACCGATATCCCTTGTGGCGCAACAAGGAGAATATGGGTCTGTTAAGGGGTCATTAAGCACCAACTGACCTTAGAACCTGTAATTGACCAACTTGGCCATAAAACAGTAGCAGTATGCTACACTCATTGAGACTAAACTCTCGCAATGATTCCGGCCGCAAGAAAAGGTTGCCAAACTAGAATTATGACCGATCGAGGGTGGTCAATGATATTGAGATCCTCTAGAACCCGGTTACTAAGAGTAGGACAGGTTGAACCAACTAAATTGCAAGAGGGTAATACCTAAACTCTATGCCAGCCTGAAATTTAAGGGCTATTGTGTGACTTGTGTGCTTTCAAACTTGAACTACTTGCACATTTTTATCGTCTGACAACATGAGTTCCTTGCAGGTTTTGCTTACAGTCCTTATCCAATAAACTTGGATTTCTTGTCGAATTTACTTGTTTACATCACCTCACATTTGCTTAAATGCATAGCATACACATCATAACATCCTACCTTAACATTTCCTTAACCATTTCAAGGATCTCAAGGGTTTGTGATACAGGTTATGGTAAATCAAACGTCTAGCAAGGGGAAAAGGGGATTTATTTTCCTCTAACCAATGTCGTATAGAGATAAAAATACGATAACTTGATTTAGTGGCTATGACCCACTCGATATGGTGAGCTTGACTCTTGAAGAAAGACTCTTAACGACACGAAGTTTCTTCAAACAAATTCTAACAGTTTCTTGTTTACCCCGCGAGATCCTTGAAAACATTGCATACATATATCATACATATCATTGCATAACAGGTCTCCCAATACAGGTCTCTCATGTTCTTGCTGTTTATTTCAGCAATGGCTCTCTAACAAGACAACCAAGATCTTCATACTCAAGAGACTCAGTTCAGGGAAATCTTCCTAAACCTATCCAAGGGGCAGGAAGAGTTGAAAACACTCCTCGTCGGGAACTTGGTCAAGAAAAGTCCTGAAGACAATAAGGATGAACGGCTGGAACAACTGCAAGCTGAGTTAGGTGCCATGAAAACCCATATGCTGGGGCAGATGAATCTTATCCAAGGCTTAGCCCAAGAACAAGAAGAGTTGAGAACCATTATCATCCAGCTTCATCAAGACAAATACAACAGCATGAAGCAAATAGTCGAGGCCGGGGACCAAGTCATTGATCAGCCTCTAAGAAGACAAGAGTTTGGTATGGTGAAGAATGGACCTCTCCAAGTTGCTACTATGTCACGGGTCCAACAACAACCTTGCCACAAGTAATGGGTTAATCAGAGGCCGTTTACCAAGCTTAACATGCCGCTGTCCCAAGCTTTGCAACACCTGTTGAGATTGAATCTGGTGACATTGGTAGGACCTCATCCGAATCCTAAGACTTCTTCACCCAACTACAATCCTGATGCAAGGTGTGCATACCATTCTAACTGCCCGGGGCATGATACTGACGACTGTTGGAAGTTGAAGTACAAAATTCAAAACCTGATTGATGAAGGAGCGTTGGAATTCACACAAGATGGTCAGGCTGAGTTCTTCTACCATCCCTCCAAGGCACGTCCTCTGAAGTGACAAGACCAGACGAGAAGACTTTTGTTCATTAGAATTTTCAATTTGTAATTTTATTTTGATTGTTCAAACATATATTCATGTCAAACTTTGTTACTTTATCAATGCATCACATACGTCTATTTTGAATCAATCCATTCGTATTCACTATATTCAAATTGCTTTCATTTTTGTGATGATCAACTATCAATTTAACAATTCTAAGCCTTTAGAGGGAGGATGATGAAAATGATACCAAAATCTCTACAATATGCTTTTGAACAGACCCCGCTGACGATGTATATGCATTGTTTCAAATCCTAAACAGTGGAGTTATAAGGAAGATAATCCCTCGTCAACCCCTTTGAGCCAAAGAAGTTGGAGTTTTTCTTTTCACAAATTAAAACCCTTAATTATAACCTGGGGCAGGGTAGTTTTCTCAGTTAATTCAGGTGCACAATGAATGGCATCAAAGAAGTCCTTCCGAAACAAAAGACGCTGATGGTTCCGTATAATCGTAAGGACATGCAGTCATTATCTCTCAAAAATAAAAGCCCATTAATTCAAAACCTGTGAAGGAGACTTAAGAAAAAACTGGGGCATCCCGCTGACTGTAATCACAAAAAGAAATAAATCAGGCAAAAAATAGGGATAATAAAAATCAAAAGGAAAGAGATCCTGCAAACTCTCAACAAAATGACTGCCTGTTCAAAATAAATTGTCAGTATCCGAACCATCACTGAAATATCAGAGTAAAGACTCAAACAGGATCTAAATGCACAATTAGCTGAGTTTAGGATCGAAGAACATCACGAAGAACAGGTGGGTATAAATAAATTTTGAGCCTTTATCCTTTGTTTCTTGAACCTGAACCAGGCCAGGTTATAACCCTTAAAAGTCCTAGTTGAAGCATGGGTTAGTTCGAAAGCATATTGTCACAAAAGGTATCCTGACTCCTGTAGGACTTACTGTAAATCCTGAGTTGACATCACATTTTACAAAATTTTCCTGTCTTACTGAAAAATGCATTTTCAAAAATTTCAAGACAGACATAAGCTTTGCATTCTTAAAATAACATTGTTTGCATATGACTATTTTTTCAACAGCAGAGAAATTCGCACGACGAATATCTAGTGAACAAAAATCTTCTCAATAAAAAGGATCACCTCAAGTGGAAAAATACTTCCAATCACGTAGCACGGTGTGATCGATGGATCTGGAACTGACTGTTTAACGCTGGTTCGCGAAATGTCGCGGAAGCAAGAGTCGCCACCGTCTTTTATTTTCTCCAAATGGAAAGGACAAAAGCACAGAAAAATTCCTTATAGAGATTGCTCTCGATTCGGGAGGTAGATTATAGAAAGGGAAGGTGTTAGCACCCTTTCTATCCATGGTTATCCATGGGCTCTTAGATACTTGCTCATTTGTGTTTTCAAAATTGTTTGTTTGCTTTTCAACTGTGGGTTTAAAAAAAGTTTCTTTGAAAATTTCAGTTCGACTCTTGTATCAGTCCTCAAGAGTGTTTGAAAAGTTGCTTTCGAAAGCTTTTTGAAAAGGTGTCGGTGTGAAAAGTATTTTTGAATTTGTTTTGAGATTAGAGCAAGTATCTAGAGTCGTCTACCTACCCTAAGGAATTCGTCTGTGTAAATGTCCTTTAAAGTAGTGCCATCCCACCATTGAGAGGTAGGTAGCACCACCGTTGGAGGTGTTCGGGTCAATTCGAGGTTCGGGACATGGTGATCACCAGAGCAATGGGAAGACACCTTAGAAGCTACCCTCATGCCAGGTTCCCGGATCATGAGGACTTACTAAGACATCCTCTACTCGACGATCACCTTTCGAGGCAAGGCAACAGTGAGGCGTACCCTAGGGGTGGTGTGTGATTTGTGTGTCAGATTCATTTATTTTTGTCTTGTCAGGTTATGGGTGATCTATGCGTTTGTTTTTATTTTTTTGTCATTCATTCTTGCATGCATTTATTTAACAGTTAAAAAAGATGCGGAAATTGAAAGTTCTAAACTATTACAAAGGCGCGGGTCCACATCGCCAAAATTAAAATCCAGGACCCGATTTGACGGAAAGTAAATAAAGAAAATAAAGTAAAGTGGGAGAAATTAAGTTTACAAGGCTTTGGGAGAGTTACATAAATATTTAAAAGAAGGAAATAAATAAAAATGCGCGAATAGGAATTAAAATTGGAAACGAGGGCGTTGGACCCTTTTTAATGAAATTAAATTAAATGATTAAACTAATGAAATTAAAGAGAAAAAAGAAATTATTATTTTTTTTTTGAGTTTTTGGTATTTATGTTTTTTTATGTATTTTTATGAGAAAGATTAAATGAAATTAAAATATTAACCCTAATTCTAATTTTTTTTATTTATTAAGAAAAACATGTTAAAATTAAACCTAAAATTAATCTAATTATTTACATGCAATTTTGATTTTTAAAAATAAATAATTAATTATTAGTGAAATTTATTTACAAAAAATATTAATTAAATAAATATATTTTGATTTTTATGACTTTTCTGTTTTTTTACTATTTTTTATATTTTATGAAAATAAGTTAAATTAAAGGAATTAATTAAAAAAGAAATAATTGAAATAAATAAAATAAGAAAAAGAAAGAAAATACAATACCTTGGAGGGTTTCTGTCCCCTTTTTGGAGGTGAATTGGAGTGGTTTGGCCATTTGTGTTTTGGCCTCATCATGCATAAGTTGTTCTACTTTGGCCATTTGGCTTTTGGCTTTTGGCCATTTGCGTTTTGGCCTCAACGTTCCTTAATCTTCTCAGGATGTCTGTCTCGCCATGTATTGGTGTCATGCATAAGTTTTTCTACTTTGGCCATTTGACTTTTGGCTTTTGGCCATTTGGCTTTTGGCCTCAACGTTCCTTAATGAACCTGAGATCCTGTCTAAATCTGCAGTGTTGAATCTCACGAACACATTAAATAAAATCATAAAATGCAAATAAAGCCAATATATGAAGAAATTTAATGTTTAGGCACAATATGGCATGTATGAATGATTATACCCTTTTGATCATGGAGATCAAATCAATCTTACCCTTACTGGAAAATTAGTGACCGTAATGCTTTTATGCCTTACTGGAAAATTAGGATCATGGAGATCAGGCCAGCCTTATCCTTACTGAAGAAGTAGTGAGGTGTTGGTTTGTAACTGTGATGGCTTGTTTGTAGTGAGAGAGGGATTTGTAATAAGGATTTCAAGGTTTTAGGGTTCTTGAAAGAATTTGATATTCTAACAGTATTGTGACAAGGTTTTTTCTCTTTTTTTCCTCCTCTCTGGTTTGTGTGAAAAGAAGGTGATTATATAATGAAAATTAGGGTAAAGAAAATGGGCTTTGAATGTGCAATTGGGCCTCCAATGTTCACTTGAGTTCGTCACTTTCAAGGCTAAATCGCATGGACTTAAGTGCAATTTTTGAAGTTGAAATGTGAAAACAAAATGTAGCCGACATCGAGAACTAACTCCTGTCCGAAAATCGACTCAATCGGATAAACGGTGAATTAGTTATGAATTTTTGAAGTTTCAGCTCAGACAAACTTATTTTGGGCTCCAGTGTCGACTCTGACACGTTCTTCAATAAAAAACTGGTATTGATCGGTGCATAATTTGGTCTCGACTTTTGAAGCAAAGTTGTAGATCTATGAGTCAGTGACCTTGTGTAAAAATATGAGTCCAATCCGATAAAAATTGACCGAGTTATGAATTTTCGAAGTTTCGGCCCAGATGAAATAATATTCAACATTCAGGATTTTCAGTGTGTCACGCACTCTGAGCAAAAAACGAAGGTCTTTTGAATACCGTCTGAACTCAATACCTTCTGTGAAAATGTAGCCAACTCAATTTGTGAAATTTTGGCACCGGAACCAGTTTGATACGATGAAAATCGACCAAGTTATGATTTTCTGAACATGATGTAAATAAACTTGTCACAAATTTTCTGTATGAAAATACTTGATAAATCCACATTTTTGAAGACCTTATGATCGAAATTGGCTTCCAGCCGTGAGAGATGAAAACGTAGATAATGTCAAGACGGAATTTTGGCCACCGGAACGGGTTCAAAACGAGCCACGATCTTCAAGTTATGAATTTTTTAGCGCGTAAAAACTGCACTTTCAGCAGACTTTTTCACCATATTTCTTCGAGAAAACTCACACATTCGGATACCTTCTTTAAAGAATTGACTCTTGAGCCGAACCTGAATTTGAGAATACGTTATCAGAGATATCTTGGCGAAAGAATACCTGAATATGACGCGCCAGGTTGGACTTGTGAATTTTTCTTGAAATGTTTTGAGAAATATGGGAGGGCAAATTTTGGGGTACAACAGTTGCCCCTGTTCAATCTTCTTAAACCTGAGGATGTAGATTGGCTTGCGTGCCTTTCGTAATCCGAAGGTGGAAGATGATTGAACACTAGAGTGCCCAGAAATTTGCGCTCACATAGTAGTGTGATGGTGGGGGAATGGGCTTATAGATGCCATTTAGAGATTGATGGATAGGATGATGGGCTTATAGATGCCATGCTAAGATGTGATGGATAGGTGGATGGGCTTACAGATGCCATCTGGATGTTGATCGCATAAGAGATTCCTTAGCGAGAGCTTGCGTACCTGCAAAAGAAAAATGATTACCTGACCTGTTGCAGGAGCTGGTCTTCAGATGCTTTGTATAGATGTGTCCTGACTGATTACAGGAGCTGAATCTGGAGCTTCAAACGGTGATGAATGAACCAGGGATGGTTACTACCTCAACAGGAACGGTGAGAGAACCTTGGATGATTTCAACCTCAACAACAATCATTGAGAGAATCTGGGGATGATTACTACCTCCGCAGTATCGGGGAGAGAACCATAGGCGACTACAACCTCAATAGCAATCATTGAGAGAATCTTGGCCGACTTCACCTTCAACAACAATCGTTGAGTGAATCTTGGGATGATTTCAACCTCCACAGTATCGGGGAGAGAATCTTGGGATGATTTCAACCTCCACAGTATCGGGGAGAGAACCATGGGCGACTACAACCTCAACAGCAATCGTTGAGCGAATCTTGGGATTACCACCTCCGCAGGATCGGGGAGAGAACCATAGGCGACTACAACCTCAATAGCAATCATTGAGAGAATCTTGGATAACTTCAACTTCAACAGCAATCATTGAGCGAATCTTGGGATTACCACCTCCGCAGTATCGGGGAGAGAACCATAGGCGACTACAACCTCAATAGCAATCATTGAGAGAATCTTGGATAACTTCAACTTCAACAGCAATCGTTGAGCGAATCTTGGGATTACCACCTCCGCAGTATCGGGGAGAGAACCATAGGCGACTGCAACCTCAATAGCAATCATTGAGAGAATCTTGGATAACTTCAACTTCAACAGCAATCGTTGAGCGAATCTTGGGATTACCACCTCCGCAGTATCGGGGAGAGAACCATAGGCGACTGCAACCTCAATAGCAAACATTGAGAGAATCTTGGATATCTTCTACTAAGTCTTTATCAGGAAAATCTGTTTGGGGTCGATTTAGCTGGACTAGAGAAGGCCTTGGACTGGATAAGAAACAAAAAATCTTAGGGTCGATTAACTGAACCGGTCTAGGTCTTGAAATCTTCAACTGGAATAAGTGTCAGAACGTCGCCATGCCTGGGTCACATCCGAACCATATCTGGAAGGAAATCTGGAAGAAGTATCAGAACGTTGCCATATCTGGTTCACATCTGAACTATATCTAGAAGGAAATTTGGAAGAAGTATCAGAACGTTGCCGTATCCGGTTCACATCTGAACTATATCTAGAAGGAAATCTGGAAGAAGTATCAGAACGTTGCCATATCTGGTTCACATCTGAACTATATATAGAAGGAAATCTGGAAGAAGTATCAGAACGTTGCCATATCTGGTTCACATCTGAACTATATCTAGAAGGAGGTCTTGAAGAAGTATCAGAACGTTGCCATATCTGGTTCACATCTGAACTATATCTAGAAGGAAATCTGGAAGAAGTATCAGAACGTCGCCATATCCGGTTCACATCTGAACTATATCTAGAAGGAAATCTGGAAGCAGTATCAGAACGTTTCCATATCTGGTTCACATCTGAACTATATCTATAAGGAAATCTGGAAGCAGTATCAGAACGTTGCCATATCTGGTTCACATCTGAACTATATCTAGAAGGAAATATGGAAGAAGTATCAGAACGTTGCCATATCTGGTTCACATCTGAACTATATCTAGAAGGAAATCTGGAAGCAGTATCAGAACGTTGCCATATCTGGTTCACATCTGAACTATATCTAGAAAGAGTTGCGATAGTTGATAGTAATCATTTTTGTATTGACCTTTCCTGAAAGGTAAAGCATTAGTTGTATGCAAGATCATGATGCATGAACTGCATGATTTCAACATGTCCTCAAAATTAATGAGATTCGTGTAGTATGATGCATATGCATGCTATAACGTATGAAGATGTGATGTTTATGAACATATGTTTTTGTCTTAGGAAAATAAATCCTTGACGAGTGCCGGGAAGTCACTCCTGGGCTGCTGTTGAAGAATAGATTTTTGCCTCCGCTGAGATGATAGTTGCAAGAATACCGGTAGGAGAAGATAACTCCATTGGGGAATGAACTTGGCGAATGGATTACTCTGCTGGGAGAAAAGTACTCTAGCGATCTTACTGGGAAGCAATACTCTGTAGGGAGAGAGGTACTTTGTTGAGTTGTTGATAATTCCACTGGGGATACCATTGTTATGTTGGAAGTATTAATAGACTTCGCTGGGGATAAGGAGACTTTGTCGAGGACGCTCTTTCCGTGGCTTTTGGCTGAGGATAACCCAGTTATATCCTGGTAGGGAAATAACTCTTTGAATAAAGCCGGGAGACGCGTTCGTGTTCTGCGAGGATAAGCTTCCAGAACCTACTGGGGATAAGCTTACTGCTTGGGGAGATGGATTCCAACTCTCTTGGGGAAACTGGATTGGACTCTCCTGGGGAAGTATTGAACTGTATTGGTTGCGTTCTTCGACGGAACCTACCTTGATACCTTGGAGGACCGAACAATCATATTGCTTAGACAACTCTTTATTGCCCCTGTTTCTGATGCGGGAGAGGAAGATACCTGTGGAGGTGCTTGATGATTGTTGATGGACAAACCTCCTTCTGGTAGGCAAGTGACGAGATGACAGGACATAGTCGTACGCTTTAATCCCTAACTTTTGCCTGGACCGCCCTTTCGGGTTTTCAGTCCACCGGGATACCCTTTTTTGCCCAAGCCGCCTTTTCAGGTTTTCGACTTGCCGGGTGTACAGTTTATTTTCATTTCATCCCTTATTTTTGCTCGAACTCTTTTGGTTCGCCGGGAAGCCCTTATTTTTGCCTAGGTGTGTCAACCTAGCGGGTCTTTGATTTTGCGTAGTATCTTTTCGACTATATCCACGCTCTCAGGATGTAGGGAGATGCCCCTGTTAGAAGTGCTTTGTCATGCCACCAGAAGGTGTTTGACCAGACAAGATTCGTTGTTGGAATGCCCCAAGTGACTCAGGCGGAGATTTGCCCCATGCTATTTAGCCTTTGAGAGATTCTCCGAATCTTGATTGGACTGCCCCAGATAATAGACCATGATTATATCATGCCCCTTGATTGGAAGTGCTTCTGTTCATTAGGCATTCGTCGTGCGAATTTCCCTACTGTTCAAACAAATAGTCATATGCAAACAATGTTATATCAAAAATGCAAAGCTTATGTCTGTCTTGAAGATTTTGAAAATGCATTCTTTTTCATAAAACAAGTGAATGTTTGTAAAACACGATGTCAACTCCGTATTTACCGTAGGCCTTAAGGAGTCAGGATACCTTTCGTAACAGTATGCTTTCGAACTAACCCATGCTTCAGCTAGGACTTTTAAGGGTTATAACGTGGCCTGGTTTATGGTTTAAGAAACAAAGGATAAAGGCTCAAATTTTATTTGTACCCACCCGCTCTTCGTGATGTTCTCCAAACCTAAACTCAGTTGATCATACGTTTAGACCTTGTTTGAGTCTTTGCTCTGATTTTCGGTGATGATTCGGATGTTGATAACTTATTTTGAATAGGCAGTCATTCTTTTTTTGTTGAGGGTTTGTAAGACCTCTTTCTTGGCTGATTTTTTGTTATCCCTTTTTTTTTGCCTGAACTGTTTCTTTTATGATTACAGTCAGCGGGATGCCCCAGTTTTGTAAGTCTCCTTCATAGGTTTTGACTTATTGGGTTTTCATTTTTGAGATATAATGACTGCCTATCCTTATTGATTATTCGGAATCATCACTGTCTTCTTTGTTTTGTAAGGACCTCTTTGGTGCCATTCGTTATGCACTTGGATCAACTGAGAGAACTACCCTGCCCCAGGTTATGATTAAGGGTTTTAAATTTCGAAAAGAAAAACTCCTACTTCTTTGGCTCAGAGGGGTTGACGAGGGATTATCATCCTTATAACTCCAGTGTTTGGGAATTGAAAGAATGCCTGTACCTCATCAGCGGGGTCTGTTCAAAAGCATACTGTAGATTGTGGTATCGTTTTCATCATCCTCCCTCAAGAGGCTTAGAATTATTAATCGAGCGTTGATCATCAGAAAAAATATGAAAATAAATTGCATATAGTGGATATGAATATATTGCTTCAAAACAGACATATGCGATGCATTAATGAAATAACAATGTTTAACAATGAACAAATGTTTGAACAGTCAAAAAGAATTACAACTTGAACATTCGAATGAACAAAAGTCTTTTCATCTCGGGGCTCGTTATTTCAAATGGTGAGCCTTGGAGGGATGGTAGAAAAATTCAGCCTGACCATCTTGAGTGAACTCCAGTTCTCCTTCATCAATCAGGTCCTGGATCTTGTTCTTCAGAGCCCAACACTCATTTGTATCATGTCCTGGACAGGCAGAGTGGTAGGCACACCTTTTATTGGGATCATAAGTAGGATGTGCTGTGTTGGGGTTCTGGGGATGAGCCCTTAATGTGATCAGGTTCAACCTCAACAGGCGTTGTAAAGCTTGAAATAGCGACATGTTGGGCGGGGTGAATTGCCTCCTGGACTTGTCTGGCTGAAGCCGGTGAGGTTGGTGCTGAATTTGTGACACTGGAGCCATTTGAGGAGCTCTCCCCTTATCTCCTTGTCTCAAAGGTGGTTGAACGATAACTGGCTTTTTACCCTTAGACTTTTGCCCCAGTTGGTTACCCTGAAGCAATTGGTTGACGAGAACTCCGAGCTCTTCTTGTCTTTGAGCTAAGCCTTGAATGATAGTCACCTGCCCCAGCATTTGGGCTTTCATTATATCCACTTCAGCTTGCAGATGTTTCAGCCGTTCATCCTCAACATTGTTTCTGACTAGAGTCTCCATGAGAAGTGTCCTTAGCTCCTCCTGCCCCTTGGATAGATTCAGGAGGATTTCCCCGAACCGGGTCTCTTGAGCAAGAAAGTCCTGGTTGTCTTGTTGGGAAGCCATTGCTGAAATAAACAGCGGGAAAGGTAAGTGACCTGCAACAAGGGTACCTGTCATGCAATGATGTGTATGTATGCATATGCAATGTTTCCAAGGATCCCGCGGGGTAAACAAGAAAATTTGTTAGAACTCGGGTCCGGTAGTTTGATTGAAGGAACTGCATGTTGTTGAGAGTCCTTCTTCAAAGGGTCAAAGGCTCACCATATCCAGTGGGTCATAGCCCCTGACTTTAATCATCATGTCTGGTTTTGATTTCCAAACAACCTTGGTTAGGGGAACCTTCTTCAGGAGTCAGAGCTCACCATATCAAGTGGGTCATAGCCCCTGACAACCTTGGCTAGAGGAAAATAAATCCTCTTTGCCCCTTGCTGAGATAGTTGATTCACCATGACCTGTATCACAAGCCCTTGAGATCCTTGAAATGAGTTAGGATGTATGCAATGGTATGATGTTATGGTATGCATGGGGTAATGTGAGTAAACCCTGTTATGAGTCCCAATTAAGGACATAAACAAAACCTGTAGAAAACTAGTCTGCAAGAAACTCAGTACATTCTGTTATAAGCCCTAATTAAGGACTATAAACAAAACCTGCAAGAAACTTAGTAAGCCTTGTCATGGGTCCCAATTAAGGACTGAAACAAAACCTGCAAGTAGTTCATGTGTCAGATAAAGCATGCAAGTAGTCAAGTACGAAGGCACACAAGTCACACAAGAGAAAGCCCTTAGAGTTTAGGCCAGCATGGGGTCTGGGTATTACCCTCTTGAAGTTGGTGGGTTCAACCTGTCCTATTAGAAGTAACCGGGTTCTAAGGGTCCCAATATCACGGGATTGCTTTCATTGTTCATCGTTTCGATTTAGCCACTAAACTGGCGACCGAAATATTCCAGGAAAGCAACCCTCAATTGAGTGTAGTATCGAGTATCAACCAACCTCGGACTGCACCAAAGTCAGTTATCTCACTACCCTAAAGAGGCCAAGATAGTTCAATTAAGGTTCCTAAGGTCTGTTGATGCTTCACGACACCATGCGGAGGCCCCGTACTCTCCTTGACTGAACTCAAGGGTTACCGGTACACACCAAAGTGCCACATCAACGTAGCAGACTGTTTCAACCATGTCGGTATACCCCGCACAGTTCCCTCACATCCTTGTTGCTACTTTCTATGAAGGTATCCCCAGATCCGGGTTAGGATCTATAGAACTCCTAAGACAGTCCCACAATTTAAAGCAAGCAAAGAAAGCAATTGAAAACACAGTTATGAACTAACCCTAAGGTACACCTCACTTTATCTTAATTCCCCAGTAGAGTCGCCAGTTCTGTGATCGGTGGATCTGGAACTGACTGTTTAACGCTGGTTCGCGAAATGTCGCGGAAGCAAGAGTCGCCACCGTCTTTTATTTTTCTCCAAATGGAAAGGACAAAAGCACAGAAAAATTCCTTATAGAGATTGCTCTCGGTTCGGGAGGTAGATTATAGAAAGGGAAGGTGTTAGCACCCTTTCTATCCATGGTTATCCATGGGCTCTTAGATACTTGCTCATTTGTGTTTTCAAAATTGTTTGTTTGCTTTTCAACTGTGGGTTTAAAAAAAGTTTCTTTGAAAATTTCAGTTCGACTCTTGTATCAGTCCTCAAGAGTGTTTGAAAAGTTGCTTTCGAAAGCTTTTTGAAAAGGTGTCGGTGTGAAAAGTATTTTTGAATTTGTTTTGAGATTAGAGCAAGTATCTAGAGTCGTCTGCCTACCCTAAGGAATTCGTCTGTGTAAATGTCCTTTAAAGTAGTGCCATCCCACCATTGAGAGGTAGGTAGCACCACCGTTGGAGGTGTTCGGGTCAATTCGAGGTTCGGGACATGGTGATCACCAGAGCAATGGGAAGACACCTTAGAAGCTACCCTCATGCCAGGTTCCCGGATCATGAGGACTTACTAAGACATCCTCTACTCGACGATCACCTTTCGAGGCAAGGCAACGGTGAGGCGTACCCTAGGGGTGGTGTGTGATTTGTGTGTCAGATTCATTTATTTTTGTCTTGTCAGGTTATGGGTGATCTATGCGTTTGTTTTTATTTTTTTGTCATTCATTCTTGCATGCATTTATTTAACAGTTAAAAAAGATGCGGAAATTGAAAATTCTAAACTATTACAAAGGCGCGGGTCCACATCGCCAAAATTAAAATCCAGGACCCGATTTGACGGAAAGTAAATAAAGAAAATAAAGTAAAGTGCGAGAAATTAAGTTTACAAGGCTTTGGGAGAGTTACATAAATATTTAAAAGAAGGAAATAAATAAAAATGCGCGAATAGGAATTAAAATTGGAAACGAGGGCGTTGGACCCTTTTTAATGAAATTAAATTAAATGATTAAACTAATGAAATTAAAGAGAAAAAAGAAATTATTATTTATTTTTGAGTTTTTGGTATTTATGTTTTTTATGTATTTTTATGAGAAAGATTAAATGAAATTAAAATATTAACCCTAATTCTAATTTTTTTTATTTATTAAGAAAAACATGTTAAAATTAAACCTAAAATTAATCTAATTATTTACATGCAATTTTGATTTATAAAAATAAATAATTAATTATTAGTGAAATTTATTTACAAAAAATATTAATTAAATAAATATATTTTGATTTTTATGACTTTTCTGTTTTTTTACTATTTTTTATATTTTATGAAAATAAGTTAAATTAAAGGAATTAATTAAAAAAGAAATAATTGAAATAAATAAAATAAGGAAAAGAAAGAAAATACAATACCTTGGGGGGTTTCTGTCCCCTTTTTGGAGGTGAATTGGAGTGGTTTGGCCATTTGTGTTCTGGCCTCATCATGCCTAAGTTGTTCTACTTTGGCCATTTGGCTTTTGGCTTTTGGCCATTTGCGTTTTGGCCTCAACGTTACTTAATCTTCTCAGGATGTCTGTCTCGTCATGTATTGGTGTCATGCATAAGTTTTTCTACTTTGGCCATTTGACTTTTGGCTTTTGGCCATTTGGCTTTTGGCCTCAACGTTCCTTAATGAACCTGGGATCCTGTCTAAATCTGCAGTGTTGAATTTCACGAACACATTAAATAAAATCATAAAATGCAAATAAAACCAATATATGAAGAAATTTAATGTTTAGGCACAATATGGCATGTATGAATGATTATACCCTTTTGATCATGGAGATCAAATCAATCTTACCCTTACTGGAAAATTAGTGACCGTAATGCTTTTATGCCTTATTGGAAAATTAGGATCATGGAGATCAGGCCAGCCTTATCCTTACTGAAGAAGTAGTGAGGTGTTGGTTTGTAACTGTGATGGCTTGTTTGTAGTGAGAGAGGGATTTATAATAAGGATTTCAAGGTTTTAGGGTTCTTGAAAGAATTTGATATTCTAACAGTATTGTGACAAGGTTTTTTCTCTTTTTTTCCTCCTCTCTGGTTTGTGTGAAAAGAAGGTGATTATATAATGAAAATTAGGGTAAAGAAAATGGGCTTTGAATGTGCAATTGGGCCTCCAATGTTCACTTGAGTTCGTCACTTTCAAGGCTAAATCGCAGGGACTTAAGTGCAATTTTTGAAGTTGAAATGTGAAAACAAAATGTAGCCGACATCGAGAACTAACTCCTGTCCGAAAATCGACTCAATCGGATAAACGGTGAATTAGTTATGAATTTTTGAAGTTTCAGCTCAGACAAACTTATTTTGGGCTCCAGTGTCGACTCTGACACGTTCTTCAATAAAAAACTGGTATTGATCGATGCATAATTTGGTCTCGACTTTGAAGCAAAGTTGTAGATCTATGAGTCAGTGACCTTGTGTAAAAATATGAGTCCAATCCGATAAAAATTGACCGAGTTATGAATTTTCGAAGTTTCGGCCCAGATGAAATAATATTCAGCATTCAGGATTTTCAGTGTGTCACGCACTCTGAGCAAAAAACGAAGGTCTTTTGAATACCGTCTGAACTCAATACCTTCTGTGAAAATGTAGCCAACTCAATTTGTGAAATTTTGGCACCGGAACCAGCTCGATACGATGAAAATCGACCAAGTTATGATTTTCTGAACATGATGTAAATAAACTTCTGTCACAAATTTTCTGTATGAAAATACTTGATAAATCCACATTTTTGAAGACCTTATGATCGAAATTGGCTTCCAGCCGTGAGAGATGAAAACGTAGATAATGTCAAGACGGAATTTTGGCCACCGGAACGGGTTCAAAACGAGCCACGATCTTCAAGTTATGAATTTTTTAGCGCGTAAAAACTGCACTTTCAGCACACTTTTTCACCATATTTCTTCGAGAAAACTCACACATTCGGATACCTTCTTTAAAGAATTGACTCTTGAGCCGAACCTGAATTTGAGAATACGTTATCAGAGATATCTTGGCGAAAGAATACCTGAATATGACGCGCCAGGTTGGACTTGTGAATTTTTCTTGAAATGTTTTGAGAAATATGGGAGGGCAAATTTTGGGGTACAACACACGGCATGATCATTGTCCATCATCTGGGACAGTCAAGTCAAGATTCAAGGAATCTCTTAAAATGCCAAATAGCCAGGGGCAAATCTCCATCTGAATCAATTGGGGCATTGGACATGAATTCCAGCAACAAATCTTGCATGATCAAACATCTTCTGGTAGTATGGCAACACGACACTACTGGCAATGACAACTCCCTACACTCTGAGAGCGTGGACATAGTCAAAAAAGTACTACGAATAATCAAAGACCCGCTAGGTTGACTTGCCTAGGCAAAAATAAGGGCTTCGCGGCGAACCAAAAGGGTTCGGGCAAAAATAAGGGATGAAAATGAAAAAATCTATACACCCGGCAAGTCGAAAACCTGAAAAGGCGACTTGGGCAAAAAAGGGTATCCCGATGGACTGAAAACCCGAAAGGGAGGTCCAGGCAAAAATTAGGGATCAAAGCGTAACGCTATGTCTCATTGGATCACCTTGCAACCAGACTTCAGTATCAACTATCAAGCCCGAACGACATTAATCAATCTGATCTACCTTCAACCAAGTAGCAAAGTGATGAGATGCTCGAAGATATAAAGGCAATGTCAGAGTTGGAACCCAGTGGGATTATTCACATAGCTGTTTTGTTTAGTTTTTCACAAATTGTGTAAATGATATTATTCGGCGGCGTTCCCTTTACTAGGACGTCAACCTCTTGTACAAAAATGCCTATTTACAGGACAAACTTCAAAATCAATACAATTCATTTTTAAGGAAATTTCAAACTGTTTTTCCTTTTTCTGTTTTGTTTTGCAAAGAACGTCCAATGTTCATTTTTGGTATATGCATTTGACATTAATTGCTGCTCATAAATATTTACATGTGAAACAAAAGATCATTACTTATAATATCAGAAACAGGGGCAAATAAGAATTGTCCAAACTGTACAGTTGCTCTGTCCATCAGGTACAAGGTAAGTTCAGCTGAAGAATATGGTTAAGATGCATTCACTCCCCACAGAGTAAGACAATAATGTCAACTCTCCCCAGCTGAGACTTGCAACTAAGTGAATTGGAATATTCTCCCCAAGCAGAGTTTATCCACCATCAACACTGAAAAGGTTTAATATCCCCGACAAATCTTAATATTCCCCAACGGAGTATAAGAATATTCCCCGACAGAATACAAATATCCCCAGTGGAGTTTAAAATTTTTCCCAGTGCAGTCTGAAAAGGCTTCCCCAGTGGAATTTGGAAATATCCCCAATAAACTTTGGAAGATTGTCCTCAACAAGTTTAAAGGATTATCCCCATAAGAGTCTAAAAGGTTATCCCCAGTGAAGTCGCAACTGAGATATTTTTCCCCAGCGGAGTTCTCTCCTTTCACAAACAGGAAGCCAATTCCCAACAGGATTCAGTATCACCAAGCAACGGTAATTCATCCCCAGCGGAATTTATGAGCGGAATCCTCAGTAAAGTATCTCTTCCCCACAGAGTAATCTCCTCATCAGTTTATTCCCCGGTGGAGTTATCTTCTCCTGCAAGTTTATTCTCACAATCATCTTCGTTCGCTATCCCCGGCAGAAACGAAGAATCCAACTCTTTTCTCCAACAACTATCCGGGATTTGTTTTCCCCAGCTAAAAGCATTACACTTCCATACATCATGACACATGCATATACGCATCATACAACACAATCTCATTTATTTTGAGAACATCATTGCTTGATACATATCATGCATTGCATACGACTGACCTTTACCTTTCAGAAAGGATGCAGTTAAGTTCTTAGCTCAGTCGAAGTACTGACCGATTCTTAAATCTCAACTGAATTAGTCTTGGTTGAATTACAGATAAGGTTCTAAATCTCGACAATTTTCCTCAGTCGAAGTATGGACGAGTTCTTAAATCTCAACAGAATTATCCTCCGTTGAAGTACAGATAGTCCTAGATCTTGATGAAGATGTTTCCCTCAATCGAAGTACTGACCAGTTCTAAAATCTCAACTGAATTAGTCTTGGTTGAATTACAGATAAGGTTTAAATCTCGACAATTTTCCTCCATTGAAGTGTGGACGAGTTCTTAAATCTCAACAGAATTATCCTCCGTTGAAGTACAAATAGTTCCTAGATCTCGATGAAGACGTTTCCCTCAGTCGAAATACTGACCGGTTCTTAAATCTCAACTGAATTAGTCTCGGTTGAATTACAGATAAGGTTCTAAATCTCGACAATTTTCCTCCTTCGAAGTGTGGACGAGTTCTTAAATCTCAACAGAATTATTCTCTGTTGAAGTACAGACAATCCTAGATCTTGATGAAGATGTTTCCCTCAGTCGAAGTACTGACCGGTTCTTAAATCTCAACTGAATTAGTCTCGGTTGAATTACAGATAAGGTTCTAAATCTCGACAATTTTCCTCCGTCGAAGTGTGGACGAGTTCTTAAATCTCAACAGAATTATCCTCCGTTGAAGTACAAACATTCCTAGATCTTGATGAAGATGTTCCCCTCAGTCGAAGTACTGACCGGTTCTGAAATCTCAACTAAATTATCCTTGGTTGAATTACAGATAAGGTTCTAAATCTAGACAAATTTCCCCCAGTTGAATTACGGACAAGTTCTTAAAACTCATTAGAGATGCTCTCTCAGTTGAAGTACAGGAAAGTTCCTAAAATCTCAACAAAGATCAGACTTCCCCAGCGGAATCTTCCACAAACAACAGGTATACAAGCTCTCGCTAAGGAATCTCTTATGCAATCGACACTCCTACAGATGGCATCTTTAAGCCCATCTCCCCTCATCAGCAATCTCCAAATGGAATCTGTAACCCCATTCCCGACATCACAAGACCGATACCACTTCATGCGAGTGCAAATTTCTGGGCACTCTAGTGTTCAATCATCTTCCACCTTCGGATCACGAAAGGCATGAAAGCCAATCTACATCCTCAGGTTTAAGAAGATTGAATAGGGGAAAATGTTGTACCCTAAAATTTCCCATCCCATATTTCTCAAGATATTGAAAGAAAAATCTCCAAGTGGCTCAAGGTTGCTCAAGAATTGGTCAGACAAGCTGTCTCCTAAGGCAGTCAACCCCAAATTAGGGTTTTGTGTTGTATCAAGATCCTTGAGTCCAAATGACCTCAATTGCTCCCCAATGTCCTAATATGTTCTCAAGGTCATCCATGTCAAGTTTCAAGCCTTGCAGAGGAAGTTTGCTCAGTCAAATGCTCAAAAGTCCAAAAAATCGACTGTGCTAGGGCAAAAGTCAACCATGACCCAAATACAGTCAAACTTCAATATTTTTTGTCAACATTCTCATTTTGAAGGATATTTCATCATTTGATCAAGGGTTGATCATGATTCATCAAGGATTGCTCAAAATTCATCAAGACTCAAAAGTTGCTAAATTAGGGTTTTGTAGAAAAAGTCAACTCAACTTTGACCAAGCATAACATTCTCATACTTTATGAGAAATGACCCATCCAAAGCTCATTTTTAATAGGATGCAATTTCCTACAATCCATATTCATACCCCAAGTTAAACAAATGCACTCACAAGAATTTATAAATTTGGACATTATAGGTCATTTTTGAAAGTCAACAAAAACACCTTTTTTTCCAAAGCTTATAACTTTAGCATGGAATATAAAAATGCGATGATACCAAAAGGGTTGGTTAGAGGACATCTCAAGCTTTATAAAAAGTCCAAGAACACTTCCAAAAGTTCAAAATTGAAGAAGTTATGCATTGTTGAAGTTGGACATTTTTGCAAAATTGCCAAAAGTCAACTATCCCCAAAACTTCAAATTTTGTCAAATGGGCCCATTCTTTTCCACTTTATTTACGCTTGCATCATTTCCCACGTGTCCTAGCTTCATCCATGAGCTCATATTTCATTTTTATTATTTTATTTGATTTTTTTATTGAATTTATTCATTTTTAATCAAATAAAATCATATAAAATCCAAAACTTTGATTACATAAGATTTTTTGGCTGTTTCAGGTTTTGATTATCATCATTATCATCATCATACTCGAATCTCACCAATTCATGTGCAAAAAGATTGAGATTTGGCAAATTTGGAAGGTTTTAAAGAGGAGATCAAATCAAATATGTATGCATTGATATGAGAGGATTTGATTCATAATTCTTACCCTAATACCTTACATACTACATAAACAAGCAAAAGCAATCGAGATAAAGGTTGGTATTGGCAGGCAGAGGCAGAACAGAAATTGAAAAAAGTACCAAAAAACTTGAGATCGAAATCAAGCTTGGAGACATTTTCAGGGCTTGGTAAGCATCACAATCGCTTCCTGGAAACTCAGAAGCAAAACCAATCAGAATCACACATTTTCCAACCTCCTAGGGCACTGTAAGTTGTCACGAGTCCGCTCCATTCTTGAAATCAATTTGTGTTATTCTTGCATCTACAAAGAAAACTAATTGCATATTTTGATTCACCATGCCATTTGCAGTCTTTTGACATTATTTAATTTCATTCATATAACTTGTATAGTGAACCACCATTGTTAGGGTTTTGCATCTTGGTTTAGGGTTTTTCATTTCAGATAAAATCAGCCTTAATAATGGCTATAGGCGTGACCGAAAGAGGAAGGAGAATTTAACCATGGTATCAGAAGGTATTTCTATGGCCTAGGGAGGATTTTGGAGCGTGACATGCTTATAGCGACGGACCTCCGTCTGTAGGTATAACTTCCTTGGTTTTTAGCAACAGATGGAGGACAAGGGTGATGAGTTGTCACCCACTCATTCGCCTATTCAAATAATGGCGCGCATATTTTGTTTTCTGACCAATTAATTTTGTTGTCATATTATCATTATTGTGTAATATATTTACAAACAAATCATAATGGCCTAGTGGCAAGCGTGCACGTCCAAACACCTTCAGGACCTGGGTTCGAATCCCAGGTCCCCCAATTTCTCAATGTTTTTTCTCTTCAGGTGTTCCAATGCGTGTGTTGGCCTGCAGCTCACCATACACCTTCATACATCCAATAGCCAGATGGCCGAAGGCCAGATCTGGTGGTCCCAGGCTGAGGGTCCACCATAGGCCAGGTCCACGCACGCCCACTGGATTCCAAAAGTCAACAAAGGGCCAGCTGCAATTGGGCTTCAGATTGCTAATCACACCACAAATGCAGGCCCAAACCCCTCACTCTTTTTATTTTATTTACTTTGTTTTATTATTTGTTTTTATTATTTTTATTTAATTTACTAACCAATCAAATTTCTTTTTTTCATAAAACAAAATCACAAAATATTTTTATTCAATCAAATTTTTATTTTTATTAATAAACACTAATTAATTAATTTAGGTTTTAATTAGAATAATTTTAACCCATTTTTTTGTAAATAATTAAAATTAAATTAGATTTAATTAGGTTTTAATTACTAACTTAATTATTTTATTTTTCTTTCTTAAAATAACAAAAACCCAAAAATAATTTATTTTTATTAATTAATTTATTTAATTCAATTTAGTAATTAATTTAGAATTAATTTCTTTCTTAAAATAAAAACAACAAAAAGATACTTCTCTTTAACCAAAAAAGGGTCAAAACCCTAATTTGCGCTCGATTTAATTTCCCGCATGCGATTTACTTTCTTTTATCATATTAATGTACTTGCCTCCGGTTTGTAATAGTTAATAGGACCTTTATATATTTTTTATCGCTTTATTTATTTTTCTTTTTTAGGGTTTGTCTTTGGCGATGTAAATACCCGACGCCTTGTAATTTAAATTCCGCATTTTATTTCCGCAATTTATAACTGTTAGATGTTTGATAATAGGATGGCATGACAAGACTAAATGTTTTAACCTAAAATCAACTTAGATAACCATTGACATGTACAAAAGACAAAAATAACTGAAAACGACACACTCGCACATGCGCACTCTTAGGGTACACCCCACTTGGTTCCCTTCGTACACGGTCATTAAGTATAGGTCGTTTTAGAGGTCGCCCTCTTGTCTAAAAGATCATAGTCGCCTCGAAACGGTTGCCTCGGATATTGTTGCCTCAAACAAATGATCTAAGACATTAGGGTTACCGCTAAGGCGTCCTAACATTGCTATGGTGACCGTAAGTCCCTGATTCGAATTGACCCTCAAATTCCAATGACGGTGCTACCTACTCATCAATAGTGGGATAGGATTGTCTAAAGGACATTAGCATAAAACGATTCCTTTTTCGAGTAGGTAGATGGTTCTTAGATACTTGCTCTTTCAAAAATAAAATCTTTTTCACACTTACACTTTTCGAACAAAGTTTTCAAAAACACTTCATACACTCTTGAGGACAAAAGCAAGAGTTAAATCGAAGTTTCAAAACAAAAACTTTTTTTCAAACCCACAAGCATAAAGAAAGCAATTTTGAAAACAATATGAGCAAGTACCTAAGAGCCTGTGGATAACCACGGATAGAAAGGGTGATAACACCTTCCCTTTCTATAATCTACCCCCCGAACCCGAGAAATATCTCGAAAAAGGAATTTTTCTGTGCTTTTTTCCTTTCCTTGTTGGATAAAATAAAAGAAGGTGGAGACTCTTGCTTACCGCAACATTTTGCAAAAACAAACACAAAACGTAAACCAGCATTCTAAAAAAACAGTCAGTTCTTCCCAGCGTATCACAGAACTGGCGACTCTGCTGGGGAAAATAATAAGTGGGGTGTACCGTATCACACATTGCTACATATCTGCCATGCTCTACTCCTTTGCTGATAAAAGTCTCATGGATTGGAGGAAACCGTTCTTTGCCTTTCAGAGTAGCCTTTGATAATTTGTAGCCCAAACTAAAATGATTCTTTTTCTCAGGTATTTCTCAGAGCTTTCCCCAACCCTTTGAGGCACTGCTTTCCACTACTATTTGCAAATCACTCCACGAAGTCACAATAGGTTTCTTGATTTTTTCCACCGGTAGGGTTACCATTGAGGCAACTTTTAATACTTGAAATGGTGCGGGTACACATTCTTTATCAACACTGATATACCTGTAGGATTCTATGTGACTTAAAAAGATGTCCTCTTCGCCATCAATTATGACCAATCTTCCTTCAATGAAGAACTTCAGTTTCTGATGTATAGTTGAAGTGACTGCCCCTACTGCATGAATCCAGGGTCGCCAGAGTAAACATGTATATGCTGGTTCTATATCAATGACTCAAAAAGTGATATAGAACATATGTGGGCCGATCTTGACAGGAAGGTCCACTTCTCCAAATACTGAACTTTGAGAACCGTCAAAATCTTTAACTATCATTGAACTTGGTCTTATCACAATACCATCTAGTGTTAACTTCATCAAGCTGGATTTTGGTAGTACATTAAGGGCAGAACCAGTATCGCTGAGTACCCTGGATAGGCTTGTAGTCCCTATCTGAATGGAGATGTGCAATGCCTTGTTGTGAGCTCGGTCTTATGGAAGTAACTCATTGTCATTAAAACCCATATATGATCTAGACATCAGATTTTCTACAACATTGTCAAATTGGTTTACAGTAATATCCTCTGCAACATAGGCAGAACTCAAAACTTTCATTATTGAATCTCGATGCACTTCCAAATTGATGAGAAACGAGAGTATGGAAATTTTGGCAAGGGTTTGGTGAAGCTGATCCACCACCCTATAATCACTCCTCTTGATTATCTTCAGAAATTTTTCTTCCTCTTGGTCAATAAAGTTCTTGCTCGGAGGCTCTTGTTCTTGATTTTCCTCCACCACTGCTTTTCCTTTATCTTTCACCAAAGTACCATCCTTATTTTTACCATAATATCATTCTTATTTTGTGGTTCAGAGCCAAAGATTTGACCATTTTAGGTCATGCCCCCTGTTCTTGTTATATTTGAGATTGCAGGTCCTTGACTTGACGATGGCTCACATTCTTCTTTTAATCCATTGACGTATATAGTCGAATCATAACTCCATGGTACTGCTTTGTCACTTTCTTAAGGGATAGGAGATGGCCCCCTAATTACCATTGTAGTCCTTAGAACTACTGGTATCCTTAGAGTTTGTCTTGGTATTTTTATTGGTGTTTCTGTTGATTTTCCCCACGGAATCACAATAGTCTTTTTATTATGATTCGGCCATTGGCAAGAAATCACCAATGGCTTCTTTATAATTCCCTCAACCACAACTACATATTCTTCTTTAGGGTATGATCCAAATTGGACTATCCCCTGGTACACCAATTTTTGTAATGTTTTCTCAAAAGCTTCATTATGTTCCAAAAGGAACCCACACTCTAACAAATACTCCTTCAACAAATTTATTGGGGCCTTTACTCGTATGGCTTCCCCAAAGTTAGTGACTACTTCAATTGCATTTATTTCTGGTCCACCATGCGGAGGCATGGGGTTTGACTTCATATTCAGTTTATCAAAGGTGATATCTTGGGAATCCAACAAATCTTGAATTTTATGTTTGAAAGCCCAACATTGTTCTATGGTATGCCCGAGGGAATTGGCACGATACTCGCATTTGGCATTGACATTGTATCTTGGTGGGGGTGCCCTGATTGGAGGAGATAGAGGTCTTAGCTCTACCAAAGATACCTTAACCAAGTGTTGTAATAATTGACTGGGTGACATAGGGATCAGGTCAAACTTTCTTAGCATCCTTTTAAATTTGTTTTGTTTTTATTTTCACAGATTTATTAATGGTTGTTGTGCCCTTGGTTGTGAGGCTACAACATTAGTTTCTCCCTCCTTCCTCTTCGTGAAGTTAGGAACATGTCTTTTTGCATTGTAATGGGTACTAGATGACCCCCCTTGTATCTTTCCTCTTTTTATTCCAGCTTCAATCCTTTCTCTAATAGTTACCAAATCCTAAAAACCTAAGGAGAGACTTCCTACAATATTTTCATAATACAATCCTTGCAAATTTCCCATGAATATATCGACTAGTTCTTTATCCATAAGTGGTGGTTGTAACAGGCTGCCATTTCTCTCTATCTCTGGGCATATTCTTTGAAAGAATCCTCCTTTTTATGAGATAAGTTCTAGAGTTGCATGGGGGTAGGTGCCATGTCCAAGTTATATTTATACTATTTCAGGAAAGCATTAGCAAGATCTGCCCATGTCTGGACATGAACCCATTCCAACTTCATGTACCAATCTAGAGATGCCCCACTTAAACTGTCTTGAAAACAATGAATCATCAGCTTGTGGTCTTGAGCATAAGCATGCATCTTCCTGTAATACATGCGAAAATGGTTCCTTAGACAGGTGAGCCCCTTGTATTTTCCAAAGGCAGGTACTTTGAATTTCAGCGGGATCACCACATCAGGAACAAGACCTATTTCGAGAGCATCTACGTCGAAAACATCGTAACCCTCCACAAACTTTAATATTTTCTTAAGAGCTTTGTACTGGTTAAGCACCAATGGATTCTCATTAGCATGAGTATGGGTTTTTCTTTGAGGCTCTTGGTTGACATCCTCTAATTTGTGGTCTCGGTATTGCAAGTCTAAGTAGTTATCTGCGTTGCTAATCGAAATTTACAAGGTATGAGATGCCCCTACCTTTGGTGGAGGTGAGACGAACCCCCCAGTATCAACTTGTCTTGTCTCTTGTTGAACCATGGTGGACTTTTGAGGTCCCGACTCTGGTTCTCTCCTCGGTTCGTGACCGCTCGATGCACCAATGGTTTGGTCTACTTCTTCAATGGCTACCCTAGGTATTTTCTCCTGTCTTTCAATGATGTTCTTCAATGCTATAGAACTTGACTCATATCTCCTCTCATTAAGTCGACGTTGCCCTTGACTTGCTCAAGATCTTCCTTGAATGCAACTTGTTTCTCCTCAATTTGTTCCATCACTTTTTGTTGATGGGCTCTTGTGTGATATGGTGGTCGGAGAGGTGGTACTTTTCTTCTACCAATGGTTTAACTGGAGAAGGTTTTGAAAAAAGATAAGTTTTTTGTGTTATGAATTTATGAGATGAAAATGTTTGTGAATGCATGAATGTGTATGAATATGCTAAGGGTTATGTTTCAAATGTATTATTCACTTGGATATATATATTTTTATTTTTAGATTTTGCTTTTTATTGGTGAATATCTTAAAAAATAAATACACAAATGAGATACAGAAACAAAAGGCGTTTATTAAAAATAATAATTATCTTGAAAAAGAATACAATTCAGATATTGAAAAATATTCCAACTTTTAAAACATTAAAACTTTCTGAGAGCAATAAACAAAGGAGGAAACAAATGTCTTCTAAGTGCGTCTGCGGATGTCTGCTCTGAAATGATCGACCATTGTTCTGCAAAGCTTGAGGAAGTCTTTAACTTCTTTTGGGAGAGGAACCGTCACATTTTCTGTGTCTCTCAAACTTCTAGGGATGTCTTCAATGAGATTGTTGGCTAAGAAAATCAGTCTTGCATGATTGTATTTGTAGTCTCGGTATTCTCGGTAGAGATCAAGAATTATCTTGTGATTATCCTTTCCTTCTTTAGCGATCTTCACATACTACTCTTCCCAATACAACTTTTAAGCCCTCTTCTCCACATAGAGTTTCTATTGTATTAGGAAATAATTTCGGAGGCCTTCTAGCTCAAGGCATACTTACTCATATTCTTCAGTCTTTTGGGTGAGAAGCCTTTCTGCCCTCATCCTTTCAAGGTGTTCCCCTATCTCCCGTTCTTGGCTATTCTGGAGTCTAGTGGTAAGATACTTCATTTGTTTTTCTTGATCTAAAGAAGCTTGCGCCAAACTTTGGATTTGAGCACTTAGATCTTCTTCCATCACCTTCTTGTCTTGCATTTCCTTTTCATACCACCTATTTAATATCCCAATTTCACTAGCAGCATGCTCCAACCATTGGTTGTGGGAATCCAAATTGAAAGTAGCACTTAAAAACCCTTCAGTCAAACATTTCCGCTTAAGACTCTCCTTTTCAAACGCCTCATGACCTCTCCGAATCTGTTGGTCTTTTGATTCAAGTATGCGTTGCATTTTTCTTTTCTCCTTAGTTAAGTTATGGAGGTTAAGCTCCAATTCTTCCTTATCCCTTTATGCTTGTTTGAAAGCATTCTTCAAATCATGTATTTCTTCTAAGGACATAGGCGAAGAATCTGGGACCTCTGGCTTGTACTCAGGATCTTTGTCAAATGGTAACTTAACAACTCGTACCCGATCCAAGACCCATCGAGTGTAAGGTTCTTTTGCCACAATGTTCTTTCTTTCATCCTTTCTTTTGTTAACCATATTCCAAGCCCGAATGACCTTGTTGAGCAACTCTTGGTTGTTTTTTCCCATGTCATGAATGATCAATTGTTGGAGTTGTTCATATGAGGGTTTATCTTCCAAAGGATACCCTAGTTGTCGTAGGGCTAAGGTAGGGTTATAATTGATGCAACCTCGCGATCTGATCAATGGAACATTAGGAAAGTCTCCGCAACTATAAATGATATCTCCAATGTCCAACTTCCTCGCATACCACAATACAAAATTAGCAGTAAGAGACCTTAATTTTTGAGGCCACTCATACCTCATCAGGTTCGGATTATTGTAGTCTTCCTTGTAAAAGTGAGTCATAAACCAATAATTTAAGAGTGGGATGCAACCGTTTAGAGCATCCCTTCCCTTTTCGTACCACGTATGAAGTTCATAATAAATATCAGCAAGTAAAGTGGGAGTTGGATCCGTATTAAAAACTTTTGCGCCCCAAAATATGCTAATAGCCGCAGGGTCAATATAGTCTAAAGTACGTGGAAATAAGATTACACCAAACACAAGTAGTCCTAAACAATCAATACAAGACTCCCATTCTTTATTATTGGAAAAATTAAAAGTCTTAGTCTCCAAATAGCTTCTCTTAATCCCTCATATGTCACCTTCTTTCTTGTAATTAAGTGATAATTCAGGATAAGGATCCCTAAACCCTCTGCCAAGATTTTGACGTTAATAGTCTGCCTGATATGCATATAAGCTTTTTCTTTAGAAAATTTCAAAAGTCTAACCAATTCTTCTAGAGTCGGTGCTAGCTAAAAGTCTTGACATGTGAAGCATCTCAATGAAGGGTCGTAGAACTGAATTAGGGAAGAAACAACATCCAATTGTACCTCTACTTTGGTTAAGTCAAGGGTATCCCTATAGCAACGAGTGAACATCTTCAAAGCTCTTTAAAATAATTTCCCTTTTATAGCCTTGATTTTGTCATATTTGGCTTGACGACATTGATACAAACAACTTGTTTCCCTTTGGTATTCATTTTTAGGAAACTTCACAAAAAAACTTATTATTTTTTTGACACTGTGAATAAGACAAACAAAGGAAATGAAGGGTGTTGTACCCCGAAATTTTCCCTCTCATTTATCAAGATTTTTCTCACATGACTTGGACTCTAGACAAATTTAGGGTTTGGTCAGCTCAAGACATCACCTTGCACTAATGACCTGAAATTAGGGTTTGAGTTTGCACAAGGATTTTTGGACCATCAATGATTCATGTGACTTTCATACACCATCTTGGACCCCTAAGACTGCTCATACCAAGTTTCAAGCCATGAATCACATTTTTGCCCAGTCAATTGGACAGTTGACCTAAAAATCAGCTGTATTGGGGAAAAAGTCAACCATGGCCAATTTACAGTCAAAATTCATAATTTTTGATCCACAACAACGTTCTAGGCTCCTATGTACCATTTGATCAAGTTTGGATCACAACTCCTCAAGAAATTTGATAAGATCATCAAAAGGGCAAAATGGTCAAAATTAGGGTTTTGACTGAGAAAGGGAAATTTCTGATTTTTAACCTAACCAATGGCCAATTGGGTTCAATCATGGTCTCAAGGACTCAATGGAGTCATCTTTACCTAATCACATAGTTCAAAAGATTTCAAATGCATAGGATTGACAGATGAATTTTGCAGTCAACTGATCAAAAGTCAACTATACACTGAAAAGTCAAACTTTGACTTTTCGGTCAAAATCAAGTGCCAAAGGTCATAATTCATCAAGATATGTCAAATTGTGAAACTTGTTGACCAAGAAACCTAAAATTGCAAATTAGGGTTTTAATTTGAAATTTTTCATAACTTAAAATTTTTCTAAGTGTGGAAAATTTCATATTTTTTCCCAACTTTCCACAACTTTTTCACCATGATGCAATTGGATTAAAAGAAAACTTCAAACATGAAAGTTGTATTCCTCCATGAAATATACAACTTTGATTCACAAAGTTTTCCCAAAAGATGCTTGGATCACAAGTTATGAATTTGTGAATAGGGGTCCATAAACTTTTTAAATTAGTGAAATTTTGCCCTAGTTTAGGCAGGTTTTTGACCTAACTTCATGGCAACTTTTCACCTAGTTCCAAGAGGTATATCAAGTTGCATTTTAAAGATGTATTGTAGAGAATTTTACAAGCTTCACAAAATTTCGAAGAACTCTACGAGATCATTTGTGGTTAGGGAGAATCGAAGAAGAGAAAATGACAATTTGTCACTTTTGTTCAAGCCATTTTCACATTGGTTCAAGTTGCAAATCAGATCCTAGCATGCTTGTACCTTATATTACAGGTCCTAATCCCTTCTACACTCCATAATTTAATTCTAACTTAGTGGTTAAAACCTTTGTTTTCAGTTTTGAAGCATTGCACAAAGAATTATTCCATAAGTGGCCAAAAGTGCACATTGTCATTTTTATAAAGCATGCTTTTGCAACTTTACAATTCTTGAGCCATGGACCTGATCTTTTATTGCAAGCAAGATCCACAAATATCAGGCAATGTTTACCAACTATTATCAGACCTAGAACTAGCAAGTACATGTCTTGAGCTTGGTCACTTCAACCTTTCTTCAAAAACAAGAAAAGTTGCAAAAGTCAAGATAACTTGTCCATCTGATAAAGGGAGGGTTTGGCCTCATTCTATACAACTTCAGAAACTTATCACAAGCCAATACATGATTGCCTAAGATCCAAAACACTCTCAAGCACAAAAAACACAAATTTCTGCCCAAATAGGGCAGCTTCTGCAAAACTCAAGCCAAATCATATTTTGCTCGTGCGTTTCTTGTTTCAATACTTCAAACATCTTCCATACACCACATCCAAACTATCCAAGCCCTTGCACTGCTTTGTGTGCCCTGTTTCAGACTTCACCATTTTCATTTTTGAAGGTTGCAGGTTGACTTCTACAGGGAGTTTCAAGCATCCTCAAGACCAAGTAAGCATTGGAAAAGCTTGAGGGAACTTCAAGGAAGCTCACACAATCCTCAGGCCTCACTCAAAGTTCCCACATTTCCATATCCAAACTCAGCTGAACAAGGTATTTTTCAAATCTCTATCTCCTTATTTAGGCATCCTTAGGTCACGATTTGTGAAGAGAAAATATAGTCCTTAACTTGCTGAAGCTGTACATATGCATATTTGTCATTTATATTAACTGAGTAGTGAGAATTTGAAGCTTGAAGTTCATGAAAAAATTAGGTCAGAAATTAGGGCTACAGAAATTCTCCATGATCCTTGAGAGTTAGATTATGTTTTTTATATCATTGGAATCGTGGTTAAAAATGCTACATGTTTCATGTTGCAAGTTTTTGTTTTTCTGCAAAGAATTGAGAGATGCAGGTTGAACTGTAAACATGTGCGCGAAGTGGACGAAGGATAGGGACGAAGACTGTCTGGGCCTGGCGCGCATTGGGCCTGTTCGTTTTGACTTTTCACACCCCCAGTTTACTGTTTGCACCCCCTTTGTTTATTTTGTATATTTTTTCATATTTTCTTATATTTTTATGTTTATTTGTTTTTAATATTTTTTCTGAACATCAAAAATCACAAAATATATTTTCTTAATTTTTTGCATTTTTATTTTATTTTTCATCTTATTTTTTGCATAAAATATTGATTATTTAGAATAAATAAAATATATTTTCTTTAAATAAATAGTAAACATATTTTAAAAATATCATACATTTTTTATTTTTATTATTCATACACATAAAATATTATTTCCACATATATTTTAATTTTTAATATTTGTAAATATTTTTATTTATTTATTTATCCCAAAGGAGCTTCGGTAACCGATAAAAAGTTCTTAAGGAGATTCTCGGCTAAGTTCTTCCTAAGTAATGACATCCTGTACAAGCATAATCATGATTCTATTCTGCTCCGTTGTGTGGACAAAGCTGAAGTTGAAAAGATCATGGCTGAATTGCATGAGGGTACCTTTGGCACTCACTCTAGCGGGCATACGATGGCTAAGAAGATTCTACGGGCAGGCTACTACTGGTCTACCATGGAAGCTGACTGTTATCAACACTCCCGAACATGCCATAAATGTCAAATCTATGCCGACAAGGTACACGTGCCTCCAGTTCCTCAAAATGTCTTAACAACTCCTTGGCCGTTCGCTATGTGGGGAATCAACATGATTGGAGAGATCAAGCCTACAACATCCAATGGACACCGCTTCATTCTGGTGGCCATTGACTACTTCACCAAGTGGGTTGAAGCAACTTCCTTCGCATCTGTTACTAAGAATGTGGTTGCCCGTTTCATCAAACAGAATCTTATATGCCGGTACGGTATCCCCGAAAGGATCATCACTTATAACGGTACAAACCTTAACAATACTATGATCACCGCTTTGTGCGAGCAGTTCAAGATTCAACATCACAATTCATCTCCCTACCTGCCAAAGATGAATGGTGTTGTTGAACCTACAAACAAAAATATCAAGAAGATCATACAAAAGATGACAGTCACCTACAAGGACTGGCATGAGATGTTACAGTTTGCTCTTCACGGGTACCGTACCATAGAACGCACCTCAACTGGGACAACACCCTATTCCTTGGTATATGGCATGGAGGCTATTTTACCTATTGAGGTTCATATTCCCTCCTTGAGAATCATGAAGGATGCTGGTTTGAGTGAAGACGATTGGATTCAGACCCGGCTTGATAAGTTGAACTTAATTGACGAAAAGCGACTTACTGCTGTTTGCCATGGTCAGACGTATCAAAAATGGATGATCAAGGCTTTCAATAAGAAAGTCAGACGCCAGATATATCAAGTTGGAGATCTAGTGATCAAGCGCATCATCTTGCCACAACGTGATCCCAGGGGAAAATGGACTCCTACCTACGAAGGACCATTTGTAATCAAGAACATCTTTTCTGGTGGGGCAATGATCTTAACCACCATGGACGACAACGACCTGCCGCACCCTGCAAACGCAGACATAGTCAAAAGATACTACGCATAAATGACCCGCTAGGTTGACACACCTAGGCAAAAAAAGGGCATCCCGGTGAATCGAAAACCCGAAAGGGCGGTTCAGGCAAAAATTAGGGATAAATAAAAAAAACTGTACACCCGGCAAGTTGAAAACCCAAAAGGGCGACTTGGGCAAAAAAGGATTTCCCGATGGACTGAAAACCCAAAAGGGCGGTCTAGGCAAAAGTTAGGGAATTAAAGCGTATGACTATCTCTCATAGGATCACTTTAAGGACAATCTCTTCACTTACAAACCTGAAGCTTCTGATCAATCCAATCATCTTCGGACGAAGCAACGGATGGAAAAGATATTCAGAGATACGAAGGCTATAGCGGAATGGGAACCCCATGGGATTTTTTACACATAGCTATCTTTCTTTGTATAAAATTTTTCTTACTTTTACGACATCATCCTCTTACTAGGGTGTCTTTCTCCTTTGTACAAAACACTTATTCAAAGTAAATACAAAGATATCTCTTTCAAAGTACAGAAAACTATTTGCCTTTTCTTTACACTTGTGTTTTTATTTGCAAAAAACATCCAATGATTCATTGATGGACATATGCATTTGAACATAATTACCGTTTAAAAATAAACAAAGTGGAAAAGAACAATTACTGACAGGTTGAAAGGATAGGAAAACGTCTTTAGGCTATTCCATGAGCAATCCCTACAGTACATCATCTAGATCCCCAGCGGAGCTAAAACCTTGAAATACAGATCCCCAGCGGAGCTAAATTTCAAACCCTTAATCCCCATCAGATTTCAAACTTCAAACTCCAAAACCCCAGCGGAGAAAAAACTTTGAGTTACAGATCCCCATCGGAGCTGAAACCTTCTTTCCCAGTCGAGTCAAAACTTCTTACTATCAATCCCCAGCGGAAACCATTCAATGTCTCCAAACTCCCCAACAAGTTATCTTGAAGACTGAAAATTAATCAGATAACAGTTAACTTTTTGTATCTCCCCAACCTAGGATAACTTCCCAATAGAGTGACAGACGACCGAAAACTCCTGAATTTACTCTCCAGCAGTAAGCCTTCTTCCCCACAGAGTTTTTACTCCCCAACATAATGGAGATTCTCATTCTTAATTCCCCAGTGAAGTCACCAAAGTTTTCATTGCTTCTCAACAGAATGAAGATTCGCATTCTTAGTTCCCTGCAGAAGTCATCAGAGTCTTCCTTATTCTCCAGCAGATCAAGGATTTCCTTTGTGTAACCCCCAGTAGAAGTCGTCAAAGTTCTCTGGATTTCCCAAGCAGATTTCTCAAGTAGTTTGGCATTGCTCCCACAACAGAATTTTTGTCAATACTCCAACTTCAAGATATGAAGGATACTCACATCCCCACAGAAGTTGTTAAGGATTTCTTGTCCCCAACAATAACCAAGATTTCTTATCCTCAATAGTCCAGGATTTATTTTCCCCGGCAGCAGTCAAGGGTTTTATCATCCCCAGCCGTCAAGGATTTATTTTCCTCAGCAATACAACAAAATAGCTTACATGCGCATACATTACATCCATATATCATAAACATTGATAAAACATTTATTGCATTATACATTTCATGCAATATAACTTTGTGTTTTAGCTAACGTTTTACCCTTTTCAGGATAAAATTAACAGCTATCATTAACAATGTTCAAAGATTTCAGATACAGATTAGGTACGCTCTAGACACGGAAGCCACTCTATTTCTTATTCAGATTTCAACTATCAGATACAATTCAGATATACTCCAGACACAGAAGTCATTCTGTCACTTATTCAAATTCTAGTTTAGATACGCTCCAAACACGGATGTTATTCTGGTCCTCGCTCAAGATTCAACAATCATGATATAGTATAGATACACTCCAGACGAGGAAGTCATTCTATTGCTCATTCAGATTCAGATTTCAGATACAATTCAGATATGCTCCAGACACAAGTCATTCTGCTACTCATTCAGATCTCAACTTCAGATACAGTACGGATACGCTCCAGACACGGAAACCATTCTGTCACTCATTCAGATTCAGATACAACACAGATACGCTCCAGACACGGTTGCCATTCTGTCACTTATTCTGATTTTCCCCAACTACGAGACGCTCCAGAAACGAATGCTATTCTATTGCTCATTCAGATACAAAATTCAGAAATAGCTCAGAGACGCTACAAACACGAATGCTATTCTGTTTCTCATTACAAGTCTCCAGATACAGTTCAGATACGTTCCAGACGCAGACACCATTCTGATACTTATTCTTTTGACTTACAAATTAAAACTCAACAAACATTATTGGATGGTATCTCTAAGCCCATCTCCAACAAGATTCTATCACCTCTCTAAATGGCATCTTTAAGCCCATTCCCTCAGCTACGCTTGGACGAGTGCAAATTTACGGACACTCTAGTGTCCAATCATCTTTCACCTTCGAGTCACTAATGGCAAAACTCGCCAATCTAACTCTTCAGGTTCAAGAAGATTGAACAGGGGCAGCTGTTGTACCCCAAAATTTTTCCTCTCATTTATCAAGATTTTCTCACAAGACTTCTTGTACTCCAGACAAATTTAGGGTTTGGTCAGCTCAAGACATCACCTTGCATTGATGACCTGGAATTAGGGTTTGAGTTTGCATAAGGATTTGTGGACCATCAATGCTTCATGTGACTTTCATACACCATCTTGGACCCCTAAGATTGCTCATACCAAGTTTCAAGCCTTGAATCACATTTTTGCCCAGTCAATTGGACAGTTGACCTAAAAATCAGCTGTATTGAGGAAAAAGTCAACCATGGCCAATTTACAGTCAAACTTCATAATTTTTGATCCACAACAACATTCTAGGCTTCTATGTACCATTTGATCAAGTTTGGATCACAACTCCTCAAGAAATTTGATCAGATCATCAAAAGGGCAAAATGGTCAAAATTAGGGTTTTGACTGAGAAAAGGCAATTTCTGATTTTTAACCTAACCAATGGCCAATTGGGTTCAAGCATGGTCTAAAGGACTCAATGGAATCATATTGACCTAATCACATAGTTCAAAAAATTTCAAATGCATAGGATTGACAGATGAATTTTGCAGTCAACTGATCAAAAGTCAACTATACACTGAAAAGTCAAACTTTGACTTTTCGGTCAAAATCAAGTGCCAAAGGTCATAATTCATCAAGATATGTCAAATTGTGAAACTTGTTGACCAAGAAACCTAAAATTGCAAATTAGGGTTTTAATTTGAAATTTTTCATAACTTAGAATTTTTCTAAGTGTGGAAAATTTCATATTTTCCCCCAACTTTCCACAACTTTTTCACCATGATGCAATTGGATTAAAAGAAAACTTCCAACATGAAAGTTGTATTCCTACATTAAATCTACAACTTTGATTCACAAAGTTTTCCCAAAAGATGCTTGGATCACAAGTTATGAATTTGTGAATAGGGGTCCATAAACTTTTTAAATTAGTGAAATTTTGCCCTAGTTTAGGCAGGTTTTTGACCTAACTTCATGGCAACTTTTCACCTAGTTCCAAGATTTATCTCAAGTTGAATTTAAAATATTGATAGTAGATAATGTTACAAGCTTCCCAAAATGTCAAAAAACTCTCCAAGATCATTTGTGGTTAGGGAGAATCGAAGAAGAGAAAATGGCAATTTGTCACTTTTGTTCAAGCCATTTTCACATTGGTTCAAGTTGCAAATCAGATCCTAGCATGCTTGTACCTTATATTATAGGTCCTAATCCCTTCTACACTCCATAATTTAATGCTAACTCATTGTTTAAACCTTTGTTTTCACTTTTGAAGCATTGCACAAAGAATTATTCCATAAATGGTCAAAAGTGCACATTGCCATTTTAATAAAGCATGCTTTTGCAACTTTACAATTCTTGAGCCATCGACCTAATATTTTGTTGCAAGCAAGATCCAAAAATATCAGGCAATGTTTACCAACTATTATTAGACCTAGAACTAGCAAGTACAGGTCTTGAGCTTGGTCACTTCAACCTTTCTTCAAAAACAAGAAAAGTTGCAAAAGTCAAGATAACTTGTCTATCTGATAAAGGGAGGGTTTGGCCTCATTCTATACAACTTCAGAAACTTATCACAAGCCAATACACAATTGCCTAAGATTCAAAACACTCTCAAGCACAAAAAACACAAATTTCTGCCCAAACAGAGCAGCTTCTGCAAAACTCAAGCCAAATCATATTTTGCTCGTGCCTTTCTTGTTTCAATACTTCAAACATCTTCCATACACCACATCTAAACTATCCAAGCCCTTGCACTGCAACTGTGTGCCCTGTTTCAGACTTCACCATTTTCATTTTTGAAGGTTGCAGGTTGACTTCTACAGGGAGTTTCAAGCATCCTCAAGACCAACTAAGCATTGGAAAAGCTTGAGGGAACTTCAAGGAAGCTTACACAATCCTCAGGCCTCACTCAAAGTCCCCATATTGCCATATCCAAACTCAACTGAACAAGGTATTTTTCAAAAATCTATCTCCTTATTTAGGCATCCTTAGGTCACGATTTATGAAGCAAAAATGTAGTCCTTAACTTGCTGAAGTTGTACATATGCATAGTTGTCATTTATATTAACTGAGTAGTGAGAATTTGAAGCTTGAAGTTCATGAAAAAATTAGGTCAGAAATTAGGGCTATAGAAATTCTCCATGATCCTTGAGAGTTAGATTATGTTTTTTATATCATTGGAATCGTGGTTAAAAATGCTACATATTTCATGTTGCAAGTTTTTGTTTTTGTGTAAAGAATTGAGAGATGCAGGTGGAACTGTAAACATGTGCGTGAAGTGGACGAAGGACAGGGACGAAGGCTGTCTGGGCCTGGCGCGCATTGGGCCTGTTTGTTTTGACTTTTCACACCCCCAGTTTACTGTTTGCACCCCCTTTGTTTATTTTGTATATTTTTTCATATTTTCTTATATTTTTATGTTTATTTGTTTTTAATATTTTTTATGAACATCAAAAATCACAAAAAATATTTTCTTAATTTTTTGCATTTTTATTTTATTTTTTATCTTATTTTTTTGCATAAAATATTGATTATTTAGAATAAATAAAATATATTTTATTTAAATAAATAGTAAACATATTTTAAAAATATCATACATTTTTTATTTTTATTATTCATACACATAAAATATTATTTCCACATATATTTTAATTTTTAATATTTGTAAATATTTTTATTTATTTCTTGCACATAAATGAATAAAATAAATGATATAGAACATATTTTCTTTTAAATCAAAAATTAGGGTTTCCCCTTTCAGAAAATAACAATATAATTTTTTCTTATTTTTTAGGACTTAAATAAATTTTATTTTCTCATACATAAAACAAAATACAAAAACATTTTGCATAATTACATTTTATTGCATATTTAAATATTTGTTTATTTATTTAATTTGCAAATATTCAATTGGGTTGTAATAGTATTTTAGGGTTTTATTTTGAGCAATATCCCCCATTCAAAACTTGTATCCCCCCTCCCATAATAATTGTTGTAATAGCTTAGATTTACTTTACGCAATTTATCGCATTATATACGTGTTTAGTAAAATTAGGGTTTGTATGATAAGACAAAAATCAAATAAATAGACATGACCTAATGCAAGACAAAAATGCATGTAAAATGACAACACATTGCACACAAGCACCTCTAGGGTTTCACCCACTCGGTTGCCTAAACAAAATGGCCATGGTATGCATGCTAAGTATCTTGGCAAAACAAAACAAAACAAAAGATCATAGTCCCTCGATGACGCTAGACAAGGTTGCCTAAAAACAAATGATCTTGGTTCCTCAAACAATCTAAGATACTTGGCACCATTACTATCATGGTCATATGATGACCCACGCCCGTCCCGTTTAACATCCAAAGATAGGGTTGTTTACCAAGATAATGGTAAATCAACAATGTCAAAGGAATAAAAATGCATAAGAAAGACTTTTGAGTAGGTAGATGCTTCTAGTTACTTGATCAATTTGCAAACAATCCTTGCTATTTTCAAACAAACACACACGCATTTCAAAACATTTTCCAAATAAATTTCAAAACATTGAAACATTTTTCAAAAGACAAAACATCTTTGTATACATTCTTACGAACGAGAATCATTACAAAGATTGCCAAAACGATGGCCTCTTTTCAAAATAATTTCAAAACCACACAAAGCACCATTTCAAACAATTGCAAAAATCAAAGCAAGTGATCTAAACAAGTAACTAAGAGCCCATGGAAAACTATGGATGAAAAGGGTGCTAGCACCTTCCCTTTTCATAATCTACCCCCCGAACCCAAAAACAATCTCAAAGGTCTTTCCTGTGCTTTTTTACCTTTCCTTTTGGATAAAAGAAAAGTCGGTGGCGACTCTTGCTAACCGCGACATTTGTGAAAACAAACGCAAAACCTCAAGTCAGTTCTCCCACCGTATCACAGGACTGACGACTCTGCTGGGGAATATTATAAAAGTGGGGTTACCTTAGGGTTTTAGATCACATTTACATGCTTATCTTGCTTGACTTGTTTGCTTTACATCTTAGTTTTATTGTTTGGGTTTGAATCCTCTACCCGGATTTGGGAAACATTCATAGGTAAATAGCAATACGTTGTGGAAATTGTGCGGGGTATACCGACATGGTCTAAGCAATAGCTATACTCGTGCGACATATTTGTGGGTATCGGTAGCCTTTGAGTTAATCAAAGAGAATACGGGGCCGCTGAGTGATGTCATGAAGCACTGATGGACTTTTAGAACCTTTATTTGACCAACTTGGCCTTTTAGGATGTAGTGAGATGACCGACTTTGGTGCAGTCCGAAGTTGGTAGATACTCGATACTACACTCATTGAGGGTTATATCCTTGGAATATTTCGATCGCCAGTAAAGAGGCTGAATTGAAACAATGAACAAGGAAAAAATCCAGTGATATTGAGCTCCTTAGAACCCCGTTACTATTTCTATGACAGGTTGAGCCAACTAAACTTCAAGAGGGTACTTACCTATGAAACCCCATGCAAGCCTAAACTAGGAACTTTTGTGATTTGTTTGTACATATATACTTGTGCATAACATCATGGACATCATGAACATCATATGCATCCACTAACCATTTCAAGGATTTTGGAGATTCATCTTTGTTCTTGTTTTGTAGGTTATGGATTCACTTCGAAGGAAAACTGTCCAAATCAACCTTGTAAGAATTCCTCCACAACTCAAGGAGTTTGCTTCAAGGATTCCTGAGAATTCTCCATTCACCGAGAGACATGGTCGTCTACTCAACTTGGTCACTTCCAACACAGAGGAGGATATGGTGAAAGTTCTCTTCCAGTTCTTTGACCCTTTGCATCATTGCTTCACATTTCCTGACTACCAACTTGTGCCCACTTTGGAGGAATTTTCTCAACTCTTGAGGATTCCTATTCTCAATCAACTACCCTTCAACGGTACGTAAAGAGATCCAAAGCCAGAAGAGATTGCTCAAGCCTTGCACTTGCACTCATCTGATGTCACAACACATTGGGAAACTAGAAGTGGTGTCAAAGGTTTCTTGTCAAAGTTTCTGTTTGAGAAGGCCCAAAGTTGTTGGATTTCTCTAGATTTGCAAGCTTTTGAGGAGATTGTAGCTCTTCTCATCTATGGGATGGTCTTGTTCCCTAACCCTGACCAACTCATATATGTGAGTGCTGTCAAAATCTTCATGACCCGCAACCCGGTGCCTACATTGCTTGGGGATATCCTCCATTCTTTTCACACTCGTACAATGAGGAAAATAGGTGTTCTCATGTGTTGCACTCCTCTACTGGAAAGATGGTTTATTTCTCATCTTCCCCAACCAGTCTTGAAGAATGAGCAAGGTTTGAGGTGGTCACAACGATTGATGACTCTTACCCATTCATACATTCATTGGTGTTCTCGATCCAAAGAGAATGTCATCATCATTAACCGTTATGGGGAATTCCCTAATGTCCCTCTACTTGGCATTAGGGGAGGCATCACCTACAACCCTTGTTTGGCTCCGAGAGAGTTTGGGTATGCCTGAAGGAATGGCCCACATGATATGCTGATTCAAGGTTTGGTTTTTGACTTCGACAACGACGACCAAAGACTCCAAAAAAGGTTCATCCGAGCTTGGAGGATGCCCAACAAGGTGGACAGTAAGACCTTGGGACACAAGAATTTCAACCCTCTTGAGCCTTACCTCAAGTGGGTACGAACCCGCGCCCAAAGTCTTATGATGCCTTACCCGTCCATTCTCCCTGTGATTATAGAGCCTATTATGGAAGGAGAGGTTCCATACACCCTCCTACATACTGACATGCCAACATCACTCGAAGATCTACAAAGGAGTTGGCTACAACCCAAGGGAGAGCGTGATACTTTCGAAGCCCAATTCTATGCAAGCGAGAAGAATGTTTTGGAACTCAATCGGCTACTTCACGAAGAGCAGACTCTCAACACCTACATTTCACCAAAGAGGATGCGCAACATCTTTTTACCTTAGAATTTTGTATTATTTTGCCCATGGGGCATTGATGTACTAACAATTCTATCTTATTAATATGACATGTGTTTCTTTTTTGTTCAAGACAAATATGAATATCTGAATCCTTGAAAGCATTACATGAATACATATCATTCATCATATGCATAAACAGGTCTTCACACCAAGTATCCTCATCTCTCTGCTGTTTATTTCAGCAAGATGGATATTGAACAAACGGTCAAAGATTTGCAAGCTCAAAATTCACAATTCCAACAATTGCTCATGACCCTAGCCAAAGGGCAGGAGGAGCTCAAGAGTCTTCTAGAGAAAGAGAAAGATAAAGAGAACAAGAAGAAGAAGCAAGCCGATGTGGTTATCATGGGCAGAAGGTTTGAAGGACAAGCCAGACGGACTTTGGAATTCCCATTAACATCTGAAGAGGGGGAAGGAATAGGAAAAGGAACGGAAGTGCCATCTGATTCTGAAGCAAAGGAAGAAGAAGATGAGGATTAATCTGAACAACAGTATCCTCCGACCGATGACAAATACAAGAACTTGGAAGAACGTCTAGCTGCTATGGAGATACAGAGAGTACCTGGGCTAGATTTTGAGGAGGTAGGGTTGGTTTCTGGAATAGTAATCCCTCCTAAGTTTAAAGTGCCACTGTTTTCTAAGTATGATGGGGTGTCTTGTCCTAAGATGCACCTACGATCTTATGTCAGGAAAATTCAACCATATTCTGCTGACAAAGATTTATGGGTTCACTTTTTCCAGGACAGTCTATCGTTTACGCAGCTTGATTGGTTCTACTAGTTGGAGAGAGCATATCTCCATAATTGGGAAGATTTGGAAGCCGCCTTCTATAAATAGTATCAATACAACGCCGACTTGGCGCTAACCCGTACTCAGCTACAGAGTATGGCTATGGCTACCAACGAGGGCTTCAAAGACTACGCCCAAAAATGGAGGGATTTAGCCGGAAGGGTGCAACCACCTTTATCTGAAAGAGAGTTAGTGGACATGTTCTTGGGGACTCTGTCAGGCCCTTTCTTTAATCACCTGATTGGAAGCTCCTCTTCAGGTTTCACTGAGTTGATCCTAACTGGCGAGAGGGTGGAAACCGGTATTAGAAGCGGGAAAATTCAGAAAGACGCATCTACCTCTGCTGCTGTAAAAAAGCCCTTCACTGGAAAGAAGGAAGTGTCTGTTGTCTATGCCAAGAGGAATCAGGGAAGAACCGAACAAAGACCAACTATGGGGGCCGTTATGATTTAGAAGTCTGCATCAGACCAATCGAGAAACAACCAGTCGAGAAATGATCAGCCGAGAAATGACCAGCAAAAGGTGGAAAGGCCTGTAAGGAAATTCACCAAGATAAACATGACTCCTGCTCAAGTCTTACCACATCTCTTGAAGTTGAACCTGGCCATGCTAAAGGAGGTCCCTAAAAATCCTAACACTACTTCTCCATATTACCATCCCAACGCCAGATGCGCGTACCATTCAGAAAGTCCAGGGCACGACACCAACAACTGTTGGGCCCTGAAGAACAAGATTCAAGATCTGATTGACGCAAAGGAAGTTGAATTTGAAGCTCCCGAAAAGCCGAATGTTATCTCCGCACCGATGCCTAGGAATGGACACAATGCCAATGCTGTGGAAGAAGATCTATTTGTTTCTACTGTGGATGAACTGTTAACTCCTCTCCTAACCATCAAGTTGAATTTGTTAAAAGCTGGGGTGTTCCCAGGTTGTGACCAAGATTTCCATGCTTGCCTATCCTCCCCATTTGACTGTCCTCTATTGAAGAAAGGAATCCAACAACTGATTGATAACAAGGAAATTTTGTTTGAGAAAGCTCCTGTCTCACCCATTCCAGTTCCAGAAATTTCTATAATAACCATATACGCCAATCCTTCCAGGGTTCCTTAAAAACCCGTTAGGATTACATCTGCTCCAGTGACTACTCCGTTGAAGATAAAAATGCCCGGGCCAACCCCATGCAAAACCGATAAAATGGTACCGTGGAACTATGGTGGAGAAATCTACTACCATGGTGTCAAACAGATTGAACAGACCATTGAAGAAGAAAGCTCTGAGGAAGATAATCCTGACATCAGTAACATTGCTGGAACAAGCAAAATTACTCGTAGTGGGAGAATCTTTTCTCCAGAGATTGCTCCTCCAACCGCAGTCTTTGGACCCGCGGCCATTCCGAAGATTACCCCAGTAACTGTACCTGCAAGTGTACCCACCAAAAATGACAATGCAATTCTTGTCCCTACTTCCGCTGCTCAGAAAAAGGAAAGAATGTTTAAGAGGAGCCTGTCTTGACGAAGGCTCAGTCACTAGTCATTCCTGAAACCTCTCAAAAAGAAATGGAGGAAATTTTGAAAATAATCAAGAAAAGCGATTATGATGTGGTGGAACAACTGGGGTAGACCCCTCCAAAATCTCTATGTTAGCCCTGTTGCTGTGCTCTGAGGCACATGCTAAAGCTTTGGTCAAGTTTTTGAAGACAGCGCACGTGCCACAAGAGACTTCGGATGATCAATTCCAGAAGTGTGTAGCCAGCTTAACAGCTGACAATGGTCTAGGTTTTTCCGATGCAGACTTGACCTCCAAAGGGAGAAAACATAACGATGCACTGCATGTCTCGGTGGAGTGTAGGGGGACCACCCTAGCTCATGTTCTTGTTGATACTGGATCATCGTTAAACGTCTTGCCGAAGAAAGCCTTGGATAGGCTGGATTGTGAAGGCTTAACCCTGAAACCCAACAATATAATTATCAGAGCCTTTGATGGTTCTAAGAGGATGGTCCATGGAGAGGTGGACATCCCGATCAAGGTGGGTACCCAGACGTCCAATTCAACATTCTACGTGATGGACATCCATCCTTCCTACTCTTGCCTGTTGGGAAGACCTTGGATCCACCATGCTGGGGCTGTCACTTCTACTATGCATCAAATGCTCAAGTACCCTGTTGTGATACGGTGGGAGAACTGACTAGTGTTTTGTGTTTGTTTTCGCACTTGTGCGGTTGAGCAAGAGTCGCCACCGACTTTTTATTTTATCCTAAAGGAAAGGTTAAAAAAGCACAGCAAAAACCTTTAGAGATATTTCGTGGGTTCGGGGGGTAGATTATGAAAAGGGAAGGTATTAGCACCCTTTTCATCCATGGTTATCCATGGGCTCTTAGTTACTTGGTTTTTTAGATCACTTGCCTTGATTTTTGATTGCTTGAAAAATGGTGCATGTGTGAGTGTTGTTGAAAATGTTTTAGAAGAAGATGCCTTGTCTTAGGCTAACCTTGTAACAATTCTTTACTCGAATATTTTACGAAGGCGTGTATCTTTTCGAAAAGATGTTTCAAAATGTTTCGAGAGTTTGTTTGAAAGTGTTGTGGATTGTGGTTTTTTTTGAAAAGAAGGCAAGTGTTTTTGCAAGTCGATCTCAAGTAACTAAGAGTTTTGTCTACCCTATTGTACTCAAAGGTTTTTGTTATGTTTTAACCCCTTTTAACAATTTTGTTCCACCATTGGATTTGGTGGACAATCTTGCGTTTAGGAAGTTTATTCGGGACGGGCGCGGGTCGTCGTATGGACCATGAATGCAATGATGCCAAGTGTCTTTGGTAATTTGTTTTGGAGGGACTATGATCATTCCGTTTAGGCAACATTTTGAGAGACTTATGATCATTTGATTTTGTTTTGCCAAAGATACTCGACGTGCAAGCATGGCCCATTTTGGAAGGCAACATGTGGGATTACCCTAGGGGGTGCAAGTGTGATTGTGTATTGATTTCATGTATTTGTCTTGTATTAGGTTATCTAGCGTTTGATTTTATGTACATGCCAACCCTAGGTCTAACCATGGTATAATTGGAAAACTGTAAATTGCGGAAATGTAAAGTCTACGCTATTACAAAATAGTATCCGGGAGTGGGGGTATAAATGTACAAATGGGGATGAGACTTATAGTATCCAATAAGTTACAACCAAATCGAATTTGCGATCAAATGTAAATATCGAATATACAAATATAAGATAAACAAATGTGTATAGGGCAATGTGAATGTATTGTGTAAGTGTACAAGTATATGAGTATGTGATTATTTACAGGTGTGATAATGCGAAATTGATGTGTATTAGGGTATTTATTTAACCTAAGGAATAATTAAGCGTCCTTTTAATGATCTTGTATTTCTTTTAATATATACAATAGAAATATTTTAATTGAATGTTTAAGTTCTAATTAAATTATGAAAATGATATTTTAAGAAAAGAAAATATTTCTAAGCTTTAATTATGTATAAAAAAGTATATTTTCATGTTTTATGAATTGAATTATGTATATATAAAAGAAACTTATTTTTAATTGTTATGTATAAAAATGTTTTAATGAAAAGAAAGTGTCTTCAATTATGTATCAAAATGTATCTTTATTTATTATAAAAGTATACTTAAATAAATATCAAGAAACAAAGTGGAAAAAAGTATTGTTATTTATTAGTAAGAACATTTGATTTTTAAGGAAAAAAGTGTTTTTCAATATCAATTAGGTGATGTAAAAAATGTATTTTTGACATTATATACAAAAGTATTTTTTAAATAAAAATCAATGATTAAATTATATATACTGAAAAAAAAAGGGTATTTTTATTGGTTATATACAAATTAAATAAAAGAAAGGTATTATCTTTAAGGAGAATTTTATATTCTATGCATATATAAAAAAAGAGAAAATATAAATTATTTATGGATTAAAATATGTAAAAATATGGTTAGTAGAAAAAAGGGTTATGTTAGTTAATTATAAAAAGTGATTAAGCTAATTAATAAAGAAAAAGAAGACAACGTGCTTTTATGAAAAAAGGGTTTTGTTTTGCATAAGAGGGTTAGAACCTTTTAGTGGGCTTTAGAGAGGTTGACAAGGATTAGGCCCATTGCTTGAAACGATTTTTTTAGGGTTTGAAGTTTTGTTATTCAGTTGGTAACGCGTAGGGTTTGTACAGTGCGCCGTTCATGGAGTTTCGTTCATCTTCGTCTTCTGGTTACAATTCCTCCGTCTAGCCACCAGCGCCGCTCTCCCCAAATCTCTCTTCCCTCTATGGCATGAGCCCAGTGGTCTTGTGATACGAGGTTTGATTTCAATGTCTCTTATGTCCCTTTTTTACGAATTGCAAGTTTATTCGCTTTGAGCTAAAACCTTAATCTTTTATTATTACGAGGTAAAGGAGAAAAAGAAAGGGAGGAAAACGTACTACCTGATCTTGGAGAAGGAGGAGAGATAGGGTATGTGGCGCTCAGGAGGCCGGGACGAGCGGGACGACAGTGAGGATGCTGGGCTTGCGCTTTGGTAACCTTTACTTTTTGCTACTTTGCTAGGTTTTATGATGATGATATATCTGAAAGCCTCTTATATCCTTCCTTCCTCTTCTTCTTCTGTCCCTCTTTGCTTAATAGGCTTCTTTATCTCCTTGTTGCCTCTGCTTGCTTGATATATGTGATTGCTTCTTTTCGTTTCTGAATTTGCCTCTGCTTACGTGCTTAATGCTGTATGATTGTGGCTTATTCCCCAATGATGAACTTACAGTTCTGAGGGCTTGTACCTGTTGCCTATGAATGGTTGAGATAAATGCTTAAATGCTGTGTTTGATAGCCCGATGATGAAGAAATTCTGAGGGCTTGAGGGTTTTGATTTGGGAATGCTTCTTTCTTCTTCTCTTACAGTTGCCTAGAACTTTCGTATGCTTTTGAATATGCTGAGCTTGTTGCCCGATGATGCGTCTACTGAGGGCCTAGAGTTGGTCCTGAATGCTTGAGTATTTGGTTAGGCTTGGAGCTGGACAGGTCTTAATGGCTTTGACAGTGGTTTAAGGCATTTGGTAGGTTAATGCTGGCTTATGGTTATAGCTGGTAATGAGTTTTTAGGCCATTTGCAGGTTTTGTATCTTTTAGGCCTTTGGTAAAGTTTGAACTGGACAGGTTTGGCTGGAAGTGTTTGTGATATACTTGGTTTTGAATGGTTAAGGTTTTGGTTTGCTTCAGCAGGTTTCAGGTTTAGACAGGGGTTGCTTCAGCAGGTTTTTTATGGTGGTTGATGTTTTGGTTCAGGCCATTAGCATTTTGGTTTCAGGTTTTGAGGTTATGTGTTTGTAATGGTTCAACAGGTTTGAGGTTGGCCTGGTTTTTACTGATGCAGGTTTTTGGGTTTAGACATATGCTGGTATGTTTGTAGTGGTTCTGCCTTGGTTTGGATAATGCATGTTCTGGTTCTTTTGTTTTGTTGGTTTTGGACAGTTATGATGCTGAGGCAGTTTGTATCTCAGTTTTTGTATCTATCTCTTTCTTGAACTGTGTTTGTTCTTTTGTATATTTTTCTTCCTATCTATCCTGCCTAAGCCTAAAGCCTGACCCTGCTTCTTATCTCTCTTCTCTCTTAGTACAGTTGGATATTTTAATATGCTTTTTTCCTGTACTTTTTCTGAAAGTGGCCATTCTGATGGGAAATGATGAAAAAAAGTTTGCTTGCATATCATGCTTTCCTCTGCATATTTGATCTCTTCTTTGACAGCTTTTGTACTTTTTGATTTCTTTCAAAATCTTCTCTTGACAGCTTTTGTGTAGACTCTTTGGTACTTTGACAGTAAATTGCACTTTTTGATTTTTCAGTTTGGTTGAACTTGAACCATGCAGTTTGAACTTTTGAATTTATGCATTTGACATTTTGCATTCATGATTAAATGAACAAAATTCTTCCCTCTTTGTGAACCGGGAGAAATCTCGTGATTTGCAGAGAGGGTTAACTGATCCCAATCAGTGGCCCTTAATGATGACTGCAAATTTTATCTGTCTTTTCGATTTAACTGCTTTTTGACTTTTCCCTTTTCTTTTGCAGGTGAAAAATGGAGCACCGGAGCGAAGTGAAGAATGAAGAATTAGAAATAAATAGGATAGTTTTCCCCTTTTTTATGTAAATTTAAATCAATGTAAAAAACAATGTTTGTAATTAAATTCCAAACATCAATTGTACAGTTAATTTAAAGATAAATAAAAGTTTCCATTATCCAGTTTAATTCTGTTTTCTCTCTTTATTGTTTATTTATTTATTTAAAACTCTTTGAATTAAAATAATTGAAAAATAAATTTCAATCACTTAATTTAGAATAATAAATAATTTAAATAAAACAATGCTTTAGTAATTGACCAATTAAACCTGTTCTTTCCAATATCCAAAGCAAAGCAGCAGTTAACCAAAATAAACTGATCAAGCGCATTCCTTTTTCACTGATTCTTTGCCAAGCACTGTAATTCCAAACTGCATATTTCTTTTGACTGGCTCAAACAAAACAACATGAATTCAACCCAACTGCCTCTTTTACTGATTAAATCAAAACAATGCGAATTTAACCCGAATCTCGGAATAACTTGCAAAGTGCTGTGGAACTTTAATTTTTTTCTGAGAATACGCCCATAAAACCTTAATTCCTGATTAAATGCCAATGAACATTCGTCTGACCAAAATGCGCCAGAATCAACCACAACCCTAAGCCAATTGTGTGAAACAATCCAGAGCCCTAAAAATCAATAAAACCCTAATTTTTGTTTTGACTGACGAGAAAAGTCCGTTTGTCCGATTCTTGAGCCAGTTTGAAAAATCAGGAAACGCCGGAAGCTGAGATTTCTTGAGAAAAATGCGAGGGCAAATTTTGGGGTACAACACCTGTCCAGAGGAAAATCATAACTGTTCATGGCGAAGAGGAATACATGATCAGTCATCTGAATTTTTTCTGTTATGTAGAATTGGATGGCGAATTCATAGAGACCCCTTTTCAACACTTTGAGGAAGTTTCTCAGGAGATAGCGGTGACCAAGTTAGTGTCCTCTGTACCCATGATTACCAGACCTCCGCCTCGGATGTCATCTCTCAAGGATGCTAGGGCAGTGGTGGAAGAAGGCGGATCCACTATCTGGGGGCAGCTTCCAGACTTTCCTTTCAAATCAGACAAATTCGGCTTGGGATTTACTTCGACTGGTCAGAAGGCCGTGCGTTGCTCCCGTTCCGGAGGGCCACCTGTGAAGATCAGCCACCGAGGGGTTAATGCACTAGAGGACAGTGAAGAAGAGGGCAGCTTGGAAGACTGGATTTTCCCTAGTATTGGCGGAGGACTGTGCAACTAGGAAGAAAAAGACTTTGTTCCGATTACTTTCGTACCGCAGTAATTTATCTTTTCCATTTCTGTTGGATCTGTAATAATTCACAAATAATTCGTACTTTTTCAACCTTGTGTCTTACCCGAGGCACATAGGTCCATTTGTAAGGGTTCTTATTTCATTTTCATATGTCATTTTAATGAATCATGGACGCTTTTCATATTTAAACCTTTTGTACTCATTGTCTTTCTTTTACCTTTTGTTGTTTTAAGATGGCTATGCCCTTACACACACCCACACTCACAAATGCAGGTACCCTTCCATTCCAGAACCCATGGGTAACGATACTGCTATAGCCTTCAGTGACTCTGAAGATCTGATCAACCAAGCCAAATACGAAGGTGAGGAAGATTGTGAGGTTCCATGGGAATTGGCCAAATTACTACAGCAAGAGGAAAGAGCAATTCAGCCTCATGAGGAGCAGTTGGATACAATAAACTTGGGAACTGAGGAGGACAAGAAGGAAATCAAGATAGATGCCAATCTAAAGTCGAGTGTCAAAGAGCGCCTAATTCAGCTACTGCATAATTATGTTGAGATCTTTGCCTGGTCATACGAAGACATGCCAGGACTCGATACAGACATTGTGGTACACCGTCTCCCTACAAGAGAAGACTGTCCACCAGTGAAACAAAAGGTCCGCCGCATGAGACCTGACATGTCCGAGAAGATCAAAGCAAAAGTTATGAAACAGTTCAATGCTGAATTCCTGGCTGTTACTTCCTATCCTCAATGGGTTGCTAGCATTGTGCCTGTGCCTGAAAAGGACGGCAAAGTGAGAATGTGAGTGGATTATAGAGATTTAAACAGGGCCAGCCCTAAAGATGACTTTCCACTTCCGCACATCAACATCCTGGTTGACAACACAACTCAGCACAAAGTATTTTCTTTCATGGACGGATTCTCAGGCTATAACCAGATCAAAATGGCACCTGAGGACATGGAGAAAACTACTTTTGTCACACAATGGGGTACGTTCTGCTACAAAGTGATGCCATTCGGATTGAAGAATGCCGGGGTAACCTATCAACACGCCATGGTAGCTTTGTTTCATGACATGATACATCATGAGATAGAGGTCTACGTAGATGACATGATAGCCCGATCACAAACTGAAGAAGAACACCTCGATCACTTGCAAAAGTTGTTTGTCAGGTTGAAGGAGTACAAGCTAAGATTGAATCTAAACAAGTGTACATTCAGAGTCCGATCCGGTAAACTCTTGGGTTTCATTGTCAACAACAAAGGCATCGAGGTTGATCCTGCAAAAGTCAAAGCTATACAAGAAATGCCTGCTCCTTGCACTGAGAAGGAGGTCAGAGGTTTCTTGGGATGCCTAAACTACATTGCTAGGTTCATCTCTCACCTAACATCTACTTGTGAGCCAATCTTCAAGATGTTGAAGAAAGATCAGGTAGTTCGATGGAATGATGACTGTCAAATTGCTTTTGATAAAATCAAGGAGTATTTGCTAGAACCTCTTTTCTTGATGCCACCCGTTGAAGGAAGACCGCTAATCATGTATCTGACCGTCCTAGAGAATTCAATGGGGTGTGTACTGGGGCAGCATGACGAGTCTGGCCGAAAAGAGCATGCCATTTTATTACCTTAACAAAAAGTTTACTGACTGTGAAACCAAATATTCACTACTCGAGAAAACTTGTTGCGCTTTGGTATGGGCTGCTCGCCGGCTAAGGCAGTATATGTTGACTCATACCACTTTGCTGATATCTAAGATGGATCCGATAAAGTACATCTTTGAGAAGCCTGCTCTATCTGGAAGAATAGCTAGATGGCAGATGATCCTGACCGAATACGACATACAGTACACAACCCAAAAAGCTATAAAGGGGAGTGTGCTAGCTGACCATCTGGCTCATCAAGCTGTCGAAGATTACCAATCCATGAAGTTTGACTTCCCTGACGAAGACATCATGACATTGGACAATGTTGAAGATATCAGACCATATTATGGACCTGAACAAGGATCCCAATGGACCCTGTACTTTGATGGGGCCTCCAATGCACTTGGCAACGGTATCGGCGCAGTGCTCATATCTCCAGAAGGTTACCATACTCCTTTCACCGCCAGACTTTGCTTCAACTGTACGAACAACATGGCAGAGTATGAAGCTTGTATCTTTGGACTCAAGGCGACCATAGACTTGGGAATCAAATCCTTAGATGTGTTTTGGGACTCAGCTTTGGTCATCAGTCAGATCAAAGGAGAGTGGGATACTAAACATCCAAACCTCATCCCTTACAAAGAACGTGTCTTGACATTGCTACCACATTTCGAGCAGATTACCTTCGAGCACTTCCCGCGAGAAGAAAATCAGCTAGCAGATGCTCTAGCTACAATGTCATCTATGTTTAAACTTGATTGGGACAATGAGGCTCCCCAAACCTCCATTGAACAGATGGACGAACCAAAACACTGTCACAAGATTAATATCGAGGAAGTAGTGGACCAGCCATGGTTTCATGAAGTCAAAAGGTATCTCGAGGCTCAGGAATATCCCAAAGGAGCTTCGGTCAATGATAAAAAGTTCTTAAGGAGATTCTCGGCTAAGTTCTTCCTAAGTAATGGCATCCTGTACAAGCGTAATCACGATTCTATTCTGCTCCGTTGTGTGGACATAGCTGAAGCTGAAAAGATCATGGCTGAATTGCATGAGGGCACCTTTGGCACTCACTCTAGCGGGCATACGATGGATAATAAGATTCTACGGGCAGGATACTACTGGTCTACCATGGAAGCTGACTATTATCAACACTCCCGAACATGCCATAAATGTCAAATCTATGCCGACAAGGTACACGTGCCTCCAGTTCCTCTAAATGTCTTAACAGCTCCTTGGTCATTCACTATGTGGGGAATCGACATGATTGGAGAGATCAAGCCTACAACATCCAATGGACACCGCTTCATTCTGGTGGCCATTGACTACTTCACCAAGTGGGTCGAAGTAGCTTCCTTCGCATCTGTTACTAAGAATGTGGTTACCCGCTTCATCAAACAGAATCTTATATGCCGGTACGATATCCCTGAAAGGATCATCACTGATAACGGTACAAACCTTAACAATACTATGATCACCGCTTTGTGCGAGCAGTTCAATATTCAACATCACAATTCATCTCCCTACCGGCCAAAGATGAATGGTGTTGTCGAAGCTGCAAACAAAAATATCAAGAAGATCATACAAAAGATGACAGTCACCTACAAGGACTGGCATGAGATGTTACCGTTTGCTCTTCACGGGTACCGTACCACAACACGCACATCAACTGGGGCAACACCCTATTCCTTGGTAGATGGCATGGAGGCTGTTTTACCTATCGAGGTTCATATTCCCTCCTTGAGAATCATGAAGGATGCTGGTTTGAGTGAAGACGATTGGATTCAGACCCGGCTTGATAAGTTGAACTTAATTGACGAAAAGCGACTTACTGCTGTTTGCCATGGTCAGACGTGTCAAAAATGGATGATCAAGGCTTTCAACAAGAAAGTCAGACGCCAGATATATCAAGTCGGAGATCTAGTGATCAAGCGCATCATCTTGCCACAAAGTGATCCCAGGGGCAAATGGACTCCTACCTACGAAGGACCATTTGTAATCAAGAACATCTTTTCTGGTGGGGCAATGATCTTAACCACCATGGACAGCGACGACCTGCCGCACCCTACGAACATAGACATAGTCAAAAGATACTACGCATAAATGACCCGCTAGGTTGACACACTTAGGCAAAAAAAGGGCATCCCGGTGAATCGAAAACCCGAAAGGGCGGTTCAGGAAAAAATTAGGGATAAATTAAAAAAAATGGTACACCGGCAAGTTGAAAACCCAAAAGGGAGACTTGGGCAAAAAAGGGTTTCCCGGTGGACTAAAAACCCGAAAGGGCGGTCCAGGCAAAAGTTAGGGAATTAAAGCGTATGACTATGTCTCATAGGATCACTTTAAGGACAATCTCTTCACTGACAAACCTGAAGCTTCTGATCAATCCAATCATCTTCGGACGAAGCAACGGATGGACAAGATATTCAGAGATACGAAGGCTATAGCGGAATGGGAACCCCATGGGATTTTTTACACATAGCTATCTTTCTTTGTATAAATTTTTTCTTACTTTTACGACATCATCCTCTTACTAGGGTGTCTGTCTCCTTTGTACAAAACACTTATTCAAAGTAAATACAAAGATATCTCTTTCAAAGTACAGAAAACTATTTGCCTTTTCTTTACACTTTTGTTTTTATTTGCAAAAAATGTCCAATGATTCATTGATGAACATATGCATTTGAACATAATTACCGTTTATAAATAAACAAAGTGGAAAAGAACAATTACTGACAGGTTGAAAGGATAGGAAAACGTATTTAGGCTATTCCATGAGCAATCCCTACAGTACATCATCTAGATCCCCAGTGGAGCTAAAACCTTGAAATACAGATCCCCGGCGGAGCTAAATTTCAAACCCTTAATCCCCATCAGATTTCAAACTTCAAACTCTCAAACCCCAGCGGAGCTGAAACCTTCTTCCCCAGTCGAGTCAAAACTTCTTACTATCAATCCCCAACGGAAACCATTCAGTGTCTCCAAACTCCCCAACAAGTTATCTTGAAGACTGATAATCAATCAGATAACATTTAACTTTTTGTCTCTCTCCAACCTAGGATAACTTCCTAGTAGAGTGGCAGACGACCGAAAACTCCTGAACTTACTCTCCAGCAGTAAGCCTTCTTCCCCACAGAGTTTTTACTCCCCAACAGAATGAAGATTCTCATTCTTAAATCCCCAGTGAAGTCACCAAAGTTTTCATTGCTTCTCAACAGAATGAAGATTCTCATTCTTAGTTCCCCGCAGAAGTCATCAGAGTCTTCCTTATTCTCCAGCAGATCAAGGATTTCCTTTGTGTTACCCCCAGTAGAAGTCGTCAAAGTTCTCTGGATTTCCCAAGCAGATATCTCAAGCAGTTTGGCATTACTCCCACAACAGAATTTTTGTCAATACTCCAACTTCAAGACATGAAGGATCCTCACATCCCCACAGAAGTTGTTAAGGATTTCTTGTCCTCAACAGTCACCAAGATTTCTTATCCTCAATAGTCCAGGATTTATTTTCCCCGACAGCAGTCAAGGGTTTTATCATCCCCATCCGTCAAGGATTTATTTTCCTCAGCAAAACAGCTTACATGCGCATACATTACATCCATATATCATAAACATTGATAAAACATATATTGCATTATACATTTCATGCAACATAACTTTGTGTTTTAGCTAACGTTTTACCCTTTTCAGGATAAGATTAACAGCTATCATTAACAATGTTCAAAGATTTCAGATACAAATTAGGTACGCTCCAGACATGGAAGCCACTCTATTTCTTATTCAGATTTCAACTATCAGATACAGTTCAGATATACTCTAGACACGTAAGTCATTCTGTCACTTATTCAGATTCTAGTTCAGATACGCTCCAGACACGGATGCCATTCTAGCCCTTGTTCAAGATTAAGCAATCATGATACAGTATAGATACACTCCAGACGAGGAAGTCATTCTGTTGCTCATTTAGATTCAGATTTCAGATACAGTTCAAATACGCTTCAGACACGGAAGTCATTCTGCTACTCATTCAGATCTCGACTTCAGATACAGTACGGATACGCTCCAGACACGGAAGCTATTCTGTCACTCATTCAGATTCAGATACAGTACATATACGCTCCAGACACGATTGCCATTCTGTCACTTATTCTGATTTTCCCCAACTAAGAGACGCTCCAGACACAGATGCTATTCTATTACTCATTCAGATACAAAATTCAGAAACAGCTCAGAGACGCTCCAGACATGGATGCTACTCTGTTTCTCATTACAAGTCTCCAGATACAGTTCAGATCCGTTCCAGACGCAGACACCATTCTGATACTTATTCTTTTGACTTATAACTTACAACTCAACAAACATTCTTGGATGGAATCTCTAAGCCCATCTCCAACAAGATTCTATCACCTCTCCAAATGGCATCTTTAAGCCAAATCCCTCAGCTACGCTTGGACGAGTGCAAATTTACGGGCACTCTAGTGTCCAATCATCTTTTACCTTCGAGTCACGAATGGAAAAACTCGCCAATCTAACTCTTCAGGTTCAATAAGATTGAATAGGGGCAGCTGTTGTACCCCAAAATTTTCCCTCTCATTTATCAAGATTTTTCTCACAAGACTTCTTGGACTCCAGACAAATTTAGGGTTTGGTCAACTCAAGACATCACCTTGCACTGATGACCTGAAATTAGGGTTTGAGTTTGCACAAGGATTTGTGGACCATAAATGCTTCATGTGACTTTCATACACCATCTTGGACCCCTTAGATTGCTCATACCAAGTTTCAAGCCTTGAATCACATTTTTGCCCAGTCAATTGGACAGTTGACCTAAAAATCAGCTGTATTAGGGAAAAAGTCAACCATGGCCCGTTTACAATCAAACTTCATAATTTTTGATCCACAACAACATTCTAGGCTCCTATGTACCATTTTATCAAGTTTGGATCACAACTCCTCAAGAAATTTGATCAGATCATCAAAAGGGCAAAATGATCAAAATTAGGGTTTTGACTGAGAAAGGGCAATTTATGATTTTTAACCTCACCAATGGCCAATTGAGTTCAAGCATGGTCTCAAGGACTCAATGTCATCATCTTGACCTAATCACATAGTTCAAAAGATCTCAAATGCATAGGATTGACAAATGAATTTTGCAATCAACGATCAAAAGTCAATTGTACACTAAAAAGTCAAACTTTGACCTTTTGGTCAAAATCAAGTGCCAAGGGTCATAATTCATCAAGATATGTCAAATTGTGAAACTTGTTGACCAAGAAACCTAAAATTGAAAATTAGGGTTTTAATTTGAAATTTTTCATAACTTAGAATTTTTCTAAGTGTGGAAAATTCCTTATTTTTTCCCAACTTTCTACAACTTTTTCACAAAGATGAAATTGGATTCAAAGAAAACTTCCAACATGAAAGTTGTAGTCCTCCATGAAATATACAACTTTTATTCACAAAGTTTTCCGAAAAGATGTTTGGATCTCAAGTTATGAATTTGTGAATAGGGGTCCATAAACTTTTTAACTTAGTGAAATTTTGCCCTAGTTTAGGCAGGTTTTTAACCTAACTTCATGGCAACTTTTCACCTATTTCCAAGAGGTATCTCAAGTTTCATTTCAAATATGGATTGTATATCTTGTTACAAGCTTCCCAAAATGTCCAAGAACTCTCCAAGATCATTTGTCGTTAGGGAGAATCGAAGAATAGAAAATGGCAATTTGTCACTTTTGTTCAAGCCATTTTCACATTGGTTCAAGTTGCAAATCAGATCCTAGCATGCTTGTACCTTATATTACAGGTCCTAATCCCTTCTACACTCCATAATTTAATTCTAACTCAGTGGTTAAAACCTTTATTTTCACTTTTGAAGCATTGCACAAAGAATTATTCCATAAATGGCCAAAAGTGCACATTGCCATTTTGATAAGGCATGCTTTTTGCAACTTTACAATTCTTGAGCCATAGACCTGATCTTTTGTTGCAAGCAAGATCCACAAACATCAGTCAATGTTTACCAACTATTATCAGACCTAGAACTAGCAAGTACAGGTATTGAGCTTGGTCACTTCAACCTTTCTTCAAAAACAAGAAAAGTTGCAAAAGTCAAGATAACTTGTCCATCTGATAAAGGGAGGGTTTGGCCTCATTCTATACAACTTCAGAAACTTATCACAAGCTAATACACGATTGCCTAATATCCAAAACACTCTCAAGCACAAAAAACACAAATTTCTGCCCAAACAGGGCAGCTTCTGCAAAACTCAAGCCAAATCATATTTTGCTCGTGTGTTTCTTGTTTCAATACTTCAAACATCTTCCATACACCACATTTAAACTATCCAAGCCCTTGCACTGCAACTGTGTGCCCTATTTCAGACTTCACCATTTTCATTTTTGAAGGTTGCAGGTTGACTTCTACAGGGAGTTTCAAGCACCCTCAAGACCAACTAAGCATTGGAAAAGCTTGAGGGAACTTCAAGGAAGCTCACACAATCCTCAGGCCTTACCCAAAGTCCCCACATTACCATATCCAAACTCAACTGAACAAGGTATTTTTCAAATCTCTATTAATATTTTAATTTTTAATATTTGTAAATATTTTTATTTATTTATTTATTTCTTGCACATAAATGAATAAAATAAATGATATAGAACATATTTTCTTTTAAATCAAAAATTAGGGTTTCCCCTTTCAAAAAATAACAATATAATTTTTTCTTATTTTTTAGGACTTAAATAAATTTTATTTTCTCATACATAAAACAAAATACAAAAACATTTTGCATAATTACATTTTGTTGCATATTTAAATATTTGTTTATTTATTTAATTTGCAAATATTCAATTGGGTTGTAATAGTATTTTAGGGTTTTATTTTGAGCAATATCCCCCATTCAAAACTTGTATCCCCCCTCCCATAATAATTGTTGTAATAGCTTAGATTTACTTTACGCAATTTATCGCATTATATACATGTTTAGTAAAATTAGGGTTTGTATGATAAGACAAAAATCAAACAAATTGACATGACCTAATGCAAGACAAAAATGCATGTAAAATGACAACACATTGCACACAAGCACCTTTAGGGTTTCACCCACCCGGTTGACTAAACAAAATGGCCATGGTATGCATGCTAAGTATCTTGGCAAAACAAAACAAAATAAAAGATCATAGTCCCTCGATGACGCTAGACAAGGTTGCCTAAAAACAAATGATCTTGGTCCCTCAAACAAGCTAAGATACTTGGCACCATTGCTATTATAGTCATACGATGACCCACGCCCTTCCCGTTTAACATCCAAAGATAGGGTTGTTTACCAAGATAATGGTAAATCAACAATGTCAAAGGAATAAAAATGCATAAGAAAGACTTTTGAGTAGGTAGATGCTTCTAGTTACTTGATCAATTTGCAAACAATCCTTGCTATTTTCAAACAAACATACACACATTTCAAAACATTTTGCAAACAACTTTCAAAACATTGAAATATTTTTCAAAAGACAAAACATGTTTGTATACATTCTTACGAACGAGAATCATTACAAAGATTGCCAAAATGATGGCCTCTTTTCAAAATACTTTCAAAACCACATAAAGAACCATTTTAAATAATTGCAAAAAGCAAAGCAAGTGATCTAAACAAGTAACTAAGAGCACATGGAAAACCATGGATGAAAAGGGTGCTAGCACCTTCCCTTTTCATAATCTACCCACCGAACCCAAAAACAATCGCAAAGGTCTTTCCTGTGCTTTTTTACCTTTCCTTTTGGATAAAAGAAAAGTCGGTGGCGACTCTTGCTAACCGCGACATTTGCAAACACAAACACAAAACCTAAAGTCAGTTCTCCCACCGCATCACAAAGGGTAATGAATATATGAAATGCAAAAATGTATGAATGAATGATTGTGGGGTTTAATGACGGGATATTATGAAAGGTACCCTTAAAAGGTAGGCTCCTAGTTTTTACTTACATATTTTCTACCCTCCCCATAAGGTGGTATCCTTAATGGTATCATGAATAACACTAGAGGGAAAGGCACAAGGGCCTCCCTTAAGTGGAGTCTCTTTGCAGACCGAAACTTTCATCTCTAGGTCATGAAAGATCTCGTCATGAGATTTTGATTTAAAGGTTGTACAAAGAGTCATAGGTTTCATTCCAAAGTCCTATCCCTCAAGAGGATATCTCTTGAGACATATTCCTTTTGTGGAATTCCACCGACTTTAGGCGAAGTCGTCACATAAACTCATAGGGCTGATGTATCCCATTGGCTAATAGACGAACCTTCTTTATAAGGGTTTTGAAAAATATTTTTTAAATAATAAAACCCCACCACAAATGAATAAATACAATAAATAATATAATAAGCAAAAAATAAATAAATAATTAAACACGCAAATATAAAAATCCAAAAACAAAAAACCCTAAAAACCCTAAAACCAAAAGAAAAGGCTTCTAAACCCTAGGGTTGAGTCCCCCGTGAAGTCGCCAGTTGTTGTAACCGGTTTCAAATTCGAGAGTCGCCACCCTTAATTTTTATTCTAAGGAAGAGAATATAAAGGATAACCTTAACGTAGACAAAGATTCTAAGTTGTTGGACTCGTTCTTAGACGAAGGGAAGGTGTTAGGCACCCTTCATCTACCTTGTTCACAAGGATACTAGGGTTTAGAAACGCGATCTTTAAGAAATAGGGTTTTAGTTTTTTATTATGGGAACTCGCCAAGATTTTAGTCATATGCCTACGTATCCTCTTATGAGGAATCAGAGTCCCAATTCTTAGTTCGCAGTTGGTTGGTGTTTTTTAATGGATTACGAAGATGTTTGAACTTCCTTTGTACTTAGTCTGGGTGTGTGAATAACGGAGCAGTTAGACAAAGTGCACAGTTGATTACAATATTTTCGTAATCCTTTTTGAAAATTGATTATGAATTTAATTTGATTTAATAAAAATAGTTTATTTTTGGTTGAATATTTTTTAGTGTATTAATTATAAAAAATATCTTAGTAATGCATGATAAAAAATGATTTTAATGCAATAAAATAAATATTTGGATGAATTGAGAAAATAATATTTGATTTATAATAATAAAAAATAATATTAAAATTTAAAAATATATTAAAATATAAAACATAAAAACTATAAATAATAAATAAAAAAGAATTAAATTAGAAAACACAAGGGGGGTGCAAACTGTATTGGGCTAGCAAAACATGGGAGTGCAGGTATTAGGGCCCTGAATTCAGGCCCAAACATATGGGGGGGGGGGGGTTGAATTCTAACGTGATAGCAAATTTGGGTTGTGTAGAGAGTAAGGGTCAAAGTCCAGATGATAGACTTGGCCCATTATGCTGAGGGGGGGGGTGAGGTTTTGCGCATGTTAGTAAAACAAAAATAGAGGGGGTGGTTTTAATAACTGGGCATGGCCCAAAGGATATTTGGGAGTCCGTTTGGACTCCATGCGGATGGGCATATGCTAATGCAGTAGACGTGCGAATTAGGGACGCTTGATGTGGATCACTTGGTTATGATTGAGGGTGTATGGTGATGACCGTGGAATCGCGCATACTAGATTACTGAAAACATTATATATTTTTTTGCAAAACACTTCATTTCATCATCTCTCTCTGATCTATCCTTCGTCCTCTCTTCTCTCACCAAACACCACCAACGGAAAACCCTAAATCGCAGCTGTTACAACTCTAATCCACGGCGGCACTCATCCCTTTTCCCTAAACTAGAACCTTAACCAACCTCTATTTACCCCCAATAAACCCCAATCGTGACAGTAAACAACAAAAAAACGCAAAAAGCTAGGTTTCATTACCTTCGATTGTGACTGTTTTTCGAGCCTCCTTTTGTATAGTTCTCCTTCTGATCCCTTTTCTTCTGATTTTGACAGGTACCAGACGGTGGTGATAGAGGACGTAACAGTGACGTAACAGAGAAATCACTAGGGTTTCAGATGTTGAAACCCTAAGCTTACGGAGTGCTATGCAAAAGTTTACAGCGGCGTGCTCGAGTCTCCTTCTCTGCTCTTAAGCCCTCTTCTTTGTTCTGCCGTTGTAAAAATTTTCCTCATTCAATTTTTTTCTCTTAGAGTTGTTAGGCTTTTATAGTGTTTTTGATTTAGACAAAATAGAAAAGTTTTTTATGAGATTGTCGTTACTTAGAGATTTATTAGAGAAATGTGAATTTTGGAGATTTGTTTCTGATTTGATTATGTAATATGTATCATAATTTGAATTCGGTTATGATAAGTTTTATTTTGTATTAAGTTTGTTTTAGTTAAGATTTGATTCCTTTGTGTATTTATTATGATTTGCTTTATATTAATCTTGGATAATCCAAATGTGTAAAGATTTGATCTATTTTAATCTTAACAATATATGTTATAACGTGAAAACAAATGTTTTTTCTTCTTCAATTTGAACAGTAATTATTTTGATTTGAAACCAAGCGTTTCTTTTTTCCCTGATTTGGATTGGTCCTGTAATGGACCATGCGACTGAGAGCTTCAATTTTGGCCTTTTAGTCAGATAACAAAACAAAATGATTTATGACTTAATTAAGTTTATAATAAAATAGTAATGGTTTTAATAATAATAATATAATATAATTATCCATAATCATGTAAAGACAAACAATTTCTCAAAACAAAAAAAAAACTGAAACATACCTAATTGTTTTAATTTATTGGGCCTTTCTGAAAAATAAAACATACCCCCTTCTATTTGTTCCAAGCATTCTAAATGGGCTTAAAAACATACTTGTCATACAGTGAGAGAACTCACTTTACTGGTTTTGTGTTTTATCGCAAATGTTGCGTTAGCAAGAGTCACCACCGAATTTTCTTTTATCCAACAAAGGAAAGGGTGAAAAAAACCAGGAAAGACCTTTTTAAAGATTTTTGAGTTCGGGGGTAGATTATAGAAAGGGAAGTTATTAGCACCCTTTCCATATGTAGTTATCTACGAGCTCTTAGTTGCTAGCTCACTTTGAAAATGCTTTTTTTGGTGTAAGTGTATTTGAAAATATTTTTGAAAAGACGTCTTAGTGCGGCGAACTTTGTAATGATTCTCGCATCGTTGAGAATGCATACAAAGTGTTTTGTCTTTGAAAATATTTAGAAAAAGAGAGTGTATGTGAGAAAATGATTTGTCTTGTGAGCAAGCAACTACAAGCTGTCTACCTACTCGAATGGTCTTTGTTCTTCTCCTCTTTTACTTTAGATAGTGCTATCCTACCATTAGTTAGTAGGTAGCCATATCATTGGATGTTTTGAGGGACATGCGAGGGTCATCGTACAATCATGATGGAAACTCGTAGGAAACTTTAGAAATTACCCTAAGGTACTAAGATTATTTACCGAGGCAGCATCGAAGGGTCGTCGAGGGACTATAATCTTTAACCCAAGGGTCTTTGCTAAAATTTCTCACGTTCGAGAGACGTGACTGTTTGTTTTTCTGAAGGCAATAAGTGGAGGTACCTTAGAGGTGCACGTGTGCAAAATGTGTTGTGTTTCATTTATGTTTATCTTGAATATTCGTTTTTATACTGTTTGCTTTTAAATCTTGTCATGCAAACCTATTAGCATACATCTAGTAGTTAAATATATACATATGACAGAAAATAAGAGTGCGAGAATTAAACTAGGTTATTACATCGCTTCGGGATGGGGGGAATACAAACCAAAACGGGGGGAAAATATAAAGATCCTATTTAACTATTACAAACCATGGACAATTACATAAATTATGAAAAATAATAATGCGAAAATATAAATAACGCGCGGAGAATGGAAAAGAGGTAATATCTAAAACCCTAAAATTCTAAGTAGAAAAATGTTTTTGTTATTTTTTTGTTTTTAAAAGGACAATTTAATCGTGAATACTAACTTTGATTATTTTTAAATTAATAAAAATAAATGTAGTTAAATTAATTTATTTATGAAAATTAACTTACTTAATTAAAATTCTAATCTATTTTTTTGATTTTTATTAAAAAAAAGGTTATTAAAAGAAAAGAATTGAATTAAATTAAAACAAAATAAAAAGAAGAAAGATATATGGGCCTTCTTGTAAGAAATTGGAGGGCTGTGGAAAGAAGGAAAACTAAGCCCAAAAAAATGAGCCTATGAGCTGGTGGTGGTTCTGCGTGACCGACTCCCCGGGGACTTCATCAGGGGCGTTGGATCTGAATCTTTCAAGATCTGAAGATAAAATCATTATGTATACCATGCTTACATGTAAAATGTTAGAAAAATTCTGGAAATACATATGAATAGAATAAGCATGCTTACAAGGATTTAAACCATGAAAATTTTGAGAAAAAGAAACCTACCAATCTTACCAATCGGAGTTGATGTGAGGGTGGTTTTTAGGGTTTATTTGCAAAGGGTAATGATTGATTCTGACTCCTGGCAACGTTAAGAGGACAATGGAAGGTTTGGATCGGTTTGAAAATTGCTGGATATGCGAGATATGATTTTCACAATTTCTTTGAATTTGGAGAAATTTTTGGAGAGCTTTGGTGCAAAATTTCATGGTCCTTTTGAGCTTGCATTGCTTGAGTATTTATAGGGAAGTGAAAGAGGTAAATATATATGGTAATGAATCAAAGCCATGAAGGCCTTTTTCAAACCAACATCAAACACCTTAATTTGTTTCCAAACTTGCCATATCATTGCCATTTTTGTTTTTAGAATGAACCTAGACACATTGTTGGCTTGCATGATTTTGTTGGACTTGCAAAAGGTTTGAAATCCAAAGGCCCAAGTCTTCACACTCTATTTTCATCTTTTTATTCAATTTTATTCATTTTTATTCATTTTTAAATGAATAAAAAATAAAATAAAAGAAATAAAAATCATGAGAAGGTGTTAATGTTTTTTAGAGGTCCTACCACATCTTATAAATATGTTTGAATATCAAAAACTAGGCCCATTAGTTCAAAATTTCAATTTTGCTCAATTTGCATATCATGAATTTCTTCAAAATCTCCCAACTTGTGCAACTCATAACTTTCTCAATTTTTAACTTTTGAAAATGATCTTTGACTTTTTGGAAAGCTCAAGATGTCATATACAATCTCTATGTTGATTGTTTTCGATTTTGAAGACTTTATATTGATGTAAGTTGCCTTGACAAAAAGTGTCTTTTGCTCACTTTTGAAAATGACCTATAATGTTTTAGCTCATATCTTTCAAATGAAGCATTTTTTGGACTTGAACATAAAAACAAAGTTGTAGAGAATTTAATTTTATTCAAAATAAGCTTTGGTTAGGGAAAGTTGATGAAGTATGTGAAATTTATGCCTGGTCAAAGTCCAGTTGACTTCTCCTAAGGAAACCCTAATTTGATAATTCTTAACTTTTGATGATTTGAGAGCTTTCCTTGGGGAATCATGATCAAACCTTGATCAAATGATGAATATCACTTCAAAATGTTAATATTTACAAAAAATATTGAAGTTTGACTGTATGTTGACCATAATTGACCTTTTGACCAATATAGTTAATTTTTAATCATCTGAGCCATTGACGGAGCAAACTTGTGATGCAGGACTTGAAACTTGACATGAAACTTGTTGAGGACCTATGGAATACCATGAAAGACACTTGGGACCTTTGTAGACCAAATTTCCTTGAGAAACTCCAAACCCTAGTTGTAGGCCTTTGGCTTAGGAGGAGCATCTTGACTAGTCAACCCTTGAGTGTCTTGAATATCTGAGAAGGATTGAAAGAATGGCTTGAGAAGAAAAGTGGAGGGAAAATTTTGGACTACAACATCTGACCCTCTTCTATTTATTCATAAAGGTCTACTGGAAAAGCATCAAGATAAATTATTGTTCGATTTAAACTGAACCAACAAATGTCCGTACTTAACTTTAACTAGATAAGAATCAGAATAAATCTTTGAGCGATTTAAACTGAACTAGAGAAAGGTCTTGATTGTCTTTAACTTGATAAGAATTAGAATAAATCTTTGAGCAATTTAAACTGAACCAGAGAAAGGTCTTGATTGTATTTAACTGGATAAGAATCAGAATAAATCTTTGGGCGATTTAAACTGAACCAAAGAAAGGTCTACTAGAAAAGCATCAAGATAAATCATTGTTCGATTTAAACTGAACCAGTAGATGTCTGTAATTGTCTTTAACTGGATAAGAATCAGAATAAATCTTTGAGCAATTTAAACTGAACCAGAGAAAGGTCTTGATTGTCTTTAACTGGATAAGAATCAGAATAAATCTTTGAGTAATTTAAACTGAACCAGAAAAAGGTCTTGATTGTCTTTAACTGGATAAGAATCAGAGTAAATCTTCGGGCGATTTAAACTGAACCAGAGAAAGGTCTACTGAAAAAGAATCAGGATAAATTATTGGTCGATTTAAACTGAACCAACAAATGTCTATAATTGTCTTTAACTGGATAAGAATTAGAATAAATATTTGAGAGATTTAAACTGAACCAGAGAAAGATCTCGATTGTCTTTAACTGGATAAGAATTAGAATAAATCTTCGGGCGATTTGAAATGAACCAGAAAAAATGTCTACTGGAAAAGAATTAGGATAAATCATTGGTCGATTTAAACTGAACCATCAAATATCTATAATTGTCTTTAACTGGATAAGAAGCACAATAAATTTTTGAGCGATTTAAACTGAACCAGGAAAAGTGCCTACTGGCAAAGAATCAGGATAAATCATTGGTCGACTTAAACTGAACCAATAGATGTCTATGATTATCTTTAACTGGATAAGAATCAGAATAAATCTTTGGGCGATTTAAACTGAACTAGAGAAAGGTGTCTACTGGAAAAACATCAAGATAAATCATTGGTCGATTTAAACTGAACCAGCAGAGGTCTTTAATTGTCTTTAACTGGATAAGAATCAGAATAAATTATTGAGTCGATATAAACTGAACCAGAGAAAGAGCCCACCAGAAACTAATTAGGATAAATCATTGGTTGATTTAAACTGAACCAGTAGATGTCTGTACTTGAGAATGGCCTTATGAGGAAAATGCTGAAATAGCCCTTCGTCAGGTGTAGCCTTTGAAAAGACTGTCAATTCATATAAGTAGTGGATGATGTTCGTCGATTGATCTTTCCTGGAAAGGTAAAGAGTTAGTTGTATGCGATGTCATGATGTATGAAATGCATTGCATAACAATGTTCTCAAAATAAATGAGACTAGGTAATATGCGTCTTGTATGCAATGCTATGATGTTTTCAAATGATATATGAATATGAAATGTTGTTGAAGTGCATTTGTAAATTTGAGCAGCATCTTTTTCTGGGGAAAATAAACCCCTGCCTATCGCTGGGGATGAAGAGTATGTGTATCTTCGATCTTCTGGGGATTGTTTCCGCTGGGGACTCCTGCTTTCTTATTTGAGGAAAATTCGCTGGGGAACATTGATTTATGCTTTTTTGCTTGAGTAAACTCTGCTGGAGAATTCTAATTCCTTCTTGGGGAGAAGAGTTCAAGAACATTGGTTATTTATTGCTCTACTGGGGAGTTTATACCCTGATTGGGGATAGAAGAGATGGATAACCTTCCGGCTTGTCTGAGGAGAATAAAGTTGACTGACATCTGATCCGGTTTGAGATTCAGTAGCAACTCTTTGGGGATAGTGACGACTTCACTGGAGAGAGTAATTTTGCTAGTGATTTATGGTAGAAGCAACACTCAAGCTTGGGAGTGTCAGAATGAATATGTGCCTTGATTGTATCTAAAGATGTACTAAATGAGTATCAGAATGAATCTATATCTAGATCGTATCCGAACTATATCTATTAGAGAATCTGGAATGAGTGTCAGAATGAATCTATATCTAGATCGTATCTGAACTGTATCTAGAAGATGCATTTGAATGAGTATCAGAATGACATCCATATCTAGACCGTATCTGAACGGTATCTGCAAGAGAATTTGGAATGAGTGTCAGAATGAATCTATATCTAGATTGTATTTGAAATGTATCTAGAAGATGCATTTGAATGGGTATCAGAATGACATTCATATATGGATCGTATCTGAACCGTATCTGCAAGAGAATCTGGAATGAGTGTCAAAATGAATCTATATCTAGATCGTATCTGAACAGTATCTGAATCGGATCTAGAATGAGTGTAAGAATGAATATATATTTAGATTGTATCTGAATTGTATTTAAAAACGGTTGGTAATCTCTATCTGTTTGGGAACTGGCATGATGTGTGTAATGTATTAGTGCATTTGTCGGAAGAAGATTAATACTCCTTTATCCGCTAGAGCAACCTACCGGAGATATTATGGGGATAACCCATGGAAGTGATTCTGTGGGGATTTGTGGACAGCATGAACTTTGTCCTAACTCCCAGAGTCTTGAGTAAATGCTGATCAGGGTGATAAGTCTTCTACTAATAGACAGGTGACGAGATGATGGGGCATAGTCGTACATTTTAATCTCTAACTTTTGCCTGGACTCTCCTTTCAGATTTTCAGTCCATCGGAATACCCCTTTTTGACCAAGCTGCCTTTTCAGGTTTTCAACTTGTCGGGTGTACACTTTTATTTATATATCCCTAATTTTTGCCCAAAATTTTATGGTTCGACGGGATGCCCGTATTTTGGCTAGGCCAGCCAACCTAGCGGGTCTTTTTTTTCCATGTGTAGTATTTTTTGACTATGTCCGCATTCACAGGGTGCGAAGAATTGTCACTGTCTATAGTATTAAGTGTTGCAGCACTTCCAGAAAATGTTTGCTTGATCGTACGTGGCCCGTTGCTGAAATTCATGTTCAATGCCCCAGGCGATTCAGATGGAGATATGCCCATGGCTATTCAACACTTTATTCAGCACTTTTGAGAGATTCTTTAAATCTTAACTTGACTGCCACAAATGAGTTCGGAAATAATATTTCATGCCCCTTGATTATGGAAGTTTTGTTATTAGAAGTGCCTTTCTATCTGAGGTGGTTCTGTTTATTGAGAGGATTTTCGTTCATTGAATATCCGTCATGCGAATTTATCTGCTGTCGAACAATTAGTCATATGCAAAGAATGGCATTTAAAAGTGCCAAACTTATGTCTGTCTTGAATTTTTAAAAATGCATTTTTAGTAAACAAACATAATTTTGTAAGAATATGATTTCAACTTAGGATTTATAGTAAACCTTACAGGAGTCAGGATACCCTTTGTAACAGTATGCTTTCGAACTAACCCATGCTTTAGCTAGGACTTTTAAGGGTTGTAGCATGGCCTGGTTCACAGTTTAAGAAACAAAGGATAAAGGCTCGAAATTTATTTGTACCCACCCGTTCTCCATAATGTTCTTAAGTCCTATACTCAGTTAATTATGCGTTTAGATTCCAATTGAGTCTGAAATCTTTACCCTGATATTTTGGTGATGGTTCGGATACTGAAAGTTTATTTTGAGGAGGCAATCATTTTTGTAATATGTTTATTGAGGATTTGTAGCGACCTCTTTTTTTTTACTTTATTATCTCTACCTTTTTCCTGAACTGTTTCTTTTATGATTACAGTCAGCGGGATGCCCCAATTTTTTTCCTTAAGTCTCCTTCATAGGTTTTGACTTAACGAGCTTTTCTTTTGAGAGATAATGACTGCCTGCTTTATGGGGAACCATCACCATCTTTTGATTTGGGAAGGCGTTTTTGATACTATAAAGTGAAAGCTTGCGACTAGATATGCTTTTGAATTAACTGAGAAACTAACCTGCCCAAGGTTATGATTAAAGGTTTCAATTTGTGTGAAAAAGAAAACTCCTACTTCTTAGGCTCAAAGGGGTTGACTAGGGATTATCTTCCTTATAACTCCACTGTTTAGGATTTGAAACAACACATGTACATCGTCAACAAGGTCTGTTCAAAAGCATATTGTATGAGATTATGGTATTGTTTTTGTCATCCTCCCTCTAAAGGCTTATAGTTTTTAATCGAGAGTTGAATATCAAAAAAGGAAGTAAAATCATAGTATAGTGAAAACGAATGGATTAACTCAAGACAAACATATGCAATGCATTAATAGGGACAACCAAAGTCTGACATAAAGATAAGTGTTTGAACAAACAAAGAAAATTCGAATGAACAAAAAGCTTCTCCTCCTGAATTTGTCACTTTAGATGGTGTGCCTTGCAGCCTTGATATTTGAGGGATAACAGAAGAACCCGATCTGACCATCTTGTGTGAACTTGAAAACTCCTTCGTCAATCAGGTCCTGAATCTTATGTTTCAATACCCAACAACTGTCAGTGTCATGCCCCAGACTGTTGGAGTGATACGCGTATCTCACATTAGGATTATACCGAGGAGAGGAGGTGTTGGGGTTCTAAGGAGGATCTTTCAATGTAACCAGCTTGGCCTTCAACATGTCTTGTAATGCTTA